>RWGY01000031.1:16760678-17036778 GCA_007726485.1 Eragrostis curvula
GCGCGCCCGGAGCTCCGGCGAGGCCCTAGCCCGCCGAGGCAGCCACCCGCCGCCGCCCCCACCTCCGCCGTCGCCTTCCTCACCCCCCGCCCCGACCCTGGCCCAACCGCCATCCCCCGCCGCCCGCTCCGGCGGCGTCCCCGCCGCCTCCGCCTCCGCCGTCTCTCCCGCCGCCTCCGCCAGTCCGTCCTACCACCCCCGGCCCCCCCTTCTAAGTCCGGCGGACTCCGGTGAGCCCCAAACCCCGAACCCTAACCCCAAACCCCGAAACACTAACCCGCCGGAAACCTCGCCGGAGTTGCGGAAGAAGCTCAGAAGGCCTGGCAGCTGGAGAAGAAGGCGCACAGGAGGAATTAGTTTAGCAAAAAAAATTGGGCATCAGAGTCGTCCGGATTGCCCGGGCAAATATAGCAATACCCTACACGAAAACACTGATGCCGACGGCGTCGCGGACAGCAAGTGCCTCGTAGTGCGCGGCTGGGCGCCCCAGTTGGCCATCCTAGCCCATCCCGCAGTCGGGGGCTTCATGACGCACTGCGGTTGGGGTTCGACTCTGGAGAGTGTCGCTGCCGGCATGCCCATGGCCACCTGGCCATTGTCCGCCGAGCAGTTTATCAACGAGAGGCTCATTGTGGACGTGCTCGGTATCGGGGTGTCCGTCGGTGTTACCAAGCCCATTGAAAACGTCTTGACCGCCATCAACCCCGGCGGCGGCGAGGCGGAGGCAGAGGCTGAGGTGGGGATGGAGCAGATCCTGAAGACCTTGGAGAGGCTGATGGGTCATGGGGCTGAAAGAGAACAGAGGTGGCAGAAGGCTCAAGAATTGAAGGTGAAGGCAAAGGGCTCTTTGGAGAAGGACGGATCGTCCCACAGGAATTTGGAGAAGTTGATCCAGTCTTTCATTTGAAACTCGATTAAGTAGCACATGCTCGTTAATAATCAAGTGTCCAGTGATTAAGTAGGACATGTTCAGTGACACATGCATGGATTCCAGGCACAGATGAGACCTCAGAGTGTTGCATATTACAAAATGTTTTCTTCTTTAGTGTTCCATTATTGATTGTATCGGTTAAGAAGAATATGTCATATTTGTTCCGGTGTATGTGATACACAGTGTGCTTATTTTAGTTGTGTTGCATGCTAACTAATTTGGCGAAGTGAGGATACGCCACATAGAGAAAGGGCGGTCTTCCATGAAATCTCAAAAGCAAAAAAGAAAGAAAAAAAAAACATTTCTGAGTGCAAATATTGGAGTATGTGAACTTTTGAGCCAATATATATGCAGATAGTGATGGTTAAACCTTGGACAATTAGATCGTGTGCACTAAAATATAATTTTAGATGTTTTCTAATATATCATGTAGTTAAAAACCTAGGAACCCTTTTGTTTCATTATTTTGTATCTCACTTGGTGTTTGTAATTTGATGGCTTCTACGAGTTGATAATCTTGTAAGAACCTAATTGGTCTTTACAGAAGATAGGTACGTGAACATCTAGTTCAGCGTGGAATATTCTTATGTTCCATTCCCGAATCGTAGCAAATTTGCGTCACTGATTACGTGCGGAGTTGTGTGAAATCAGTGATGACTCTTGTTTAAGGAACGCAAGCAAATACCATACGTCTTTTGCAGTACAACCTGAACCTGCAGAGTACCCAAAACAGAGCAATTTTGCAGTACAGATCGTATGTTGGGTTGACCAACAGCAGAGAGCTCAACTTGCTGTCAAGGTCAAAGGATAGACTGAAATGTGTCGATTACATGTGTGCTTGATGTCCTCACAAATCCATGCACAGTCAAACACTATCTCGAGTGGACAAAACAACCTTTCAGCAGTACTATATTCCTTTCCAAACACTTTACAAAAGCCTCGATTATTTCATAACCTTGGATGCCTCCATGTGCTGTTGCTCCTGGCACATGGTTACATCGTACTGCATGATGCGATACCAATACTAACCCTGAAAGTCCACCGCAGCGCCGCCAACCATTATTGACTACCTAACCATGTTACTTGACGAGAACAGCTGAAAAGTAGACTCGTCGATCATGGATCCGGCTACCAATTCCGTACATGGACTCTAACATGTCGACACCAGATAGAACAGCATGGAGCACAGGCCACGGAGGACCTGCATATAAAACGGCGAGAGTTGTGAGTGCTCAACAGCTCGCCACAAGGAAGCTTAAGCATTTGCCCACGATACGAGAGTAAGATCGGAAATGGAGGGAACCACAGAGCCTCACCTCGTGCTCGTCCCGTGGATCGGAGGCATCAGCCACATCATCCCCATGACAGATATCGGCTGCCTGCTCGCCGCACACGGCGCGCCGGTCACCATCATCACGACGCCGGTCAACGCGCCAATCGTACAGAGCCGCGTCGACCTTGCGACGGCGCCGCCCGGCGCGGGGATCACCGTCACCGTGATCCCGTTCCCGACGGCGGAGGCCGGCCTGCCCGAGGGCTGCGAGCGGCTGGACCTCCTCCGATCTCCCGCCGACGTGCCCCGCTTCTTCGCCGCAAACAAACAGTTCGGCGAGGCGGCGGCACGCTACTGCCGCGGCGCCGGCCCTGCAGCCATGCCACCGCGGCGGCCGATCAGCTGCGTCGTGGCCGGGATGTGCCACACGTGGACGCTGCCGCTGGCGCGGGAACTGGGCGTGCCGTGCTACATCTTCCACGGCTTCGGCGCGTTCGCGCTGCTGTGCATCGAGCACCTCTACAAGCACAGGACGCACGAGGCGGCCGCGTCGCCCGACGAGCGCTTCAACGTCCCGGCCCTGCCGCCGTTCGAGTGCCGGGTCACGCGCAGGCAGCTGCCGCCGCACTTCCTGCCGTCGACTTCCATGGGCGGAGGGCCGTTGCAGGAGGTGCGGGACTTCGACGTGGCCGTGGACGGCGTCGTGGTGAACACCTTCGAGGAGCTGGAGCACGGGTCCGCGGCGCGGCTCGCGGCTGCCACGGGCAAGAAGGTGCTCGCCGTCGGGCCCGTCTCGCTCTGCCGCAAGCCTAGCCTCGATCCAAATGATATCACAGACGACGCGAGGCGGTGCATGTCCTGGCTGGACGCCAAGGAGGAGCCCAGGTCCGTGGTGTACGTGAGCTTCGGCAGCGCCGGGTGCATTCCGCCCGCGCAGGTCCTGCAGCTCGGCATGGCTCTCGTCGCGTGCCCCTGGCCCGTCCTCTGGGTGGTCAAGGGCGCCGACTCCTTGTCGGACGACGTCAAGCAATGGTTACACGAAAACACCGACGCCGACGGTGTCGCGGGCAGCAAGTGCCTGGTCGTGCGCGGCTGGGCTCCACAGGTTGCCATCCTGGCGCACCCGGCCGTCGGCGGATTCGTGACGCACTGCGGGTGGGGCTCAACTCTGGAGGGCGTCGCCGCAGGCGTGCCCATGGCGACATGGCCGCTGTTCGCCGAGCAGTTTCTCAACGAGAGGCTCATCGTCGATGTGCTTGGTGTCGGGGTGTCCGTTGGCGTGACTAAGCCCACAGAAAATATCTTAACTGCTAGTAAATCCGACGGCAGCAAAGCAGAGGTGAAGGCAGAGGTGGGAATGGAGCAAGTGATGACGGCTTTGGAGAAGCTGATGGATCAAGGTGTCGAAGGGGAGGAGAGGAGAAGGAAAGCTCAGGAGCTGAAGGTGAAAGCAGAGGGTGCTCTGGAAAAGGGAGGGTCGTCGTACGAGAATTTGGAGAAGCTGATCCGTTCTTCGGTTTAAAGAAAGATTTATTAATATTTGTTGCGTAAATTTTACTTACACTTCGCTGAATAAAAAATTAGTTACATTAATTTGGAGAGGTTGATCCGGTTTAAAGCAGAGATTTATTAATTCGTTGCATAAAATTTAGTTGGACCCCCCTAATATGTTTTTTTAGGAAAATTGCTATAGCCGACAGCCATGGTAGACTTTGTTACGACGGGAACGGAAAAGTGATTTCTCCGTGATCTGTGAGACATTATCCTCAAATTTTGTTAGCCCTTTCAAAACCCAAACGTGATGCTGCCTCACGTCGTTGACAACTTTAAAGCAGTCGTAACCTGGTCTACCATGCCAGTCGGCTCTATAGCACTTCTCTGTTTTTTTAATTTGTTTGTTGCATTAGATAAGGCTGAGATTCATGACCATGCCAATAAAATCCAGGATATCCGTTGTTTTTATTGGGTCGAGCTTGATTCTTATGAGCTTGTGACAATTTTTGGAAAAGAGAATTGTTGATTAATTTCTTGGGCATCCCCCTGTTCTAAACGAAATTGAAAGCAAAAGAGCGGCATACCGCCACTTCCACGTTGTTATCTTGACTTTATTCATCAACTAAACACTGACCTAACTTCCCGCGGAAAATGTAATGTTAGATGTGGCAATCTATCGCAGAGAACCAAACACCTCCAAGGTCATTGGTGTCACCAATTGCGTATGTTGGAACCATAGTTAGCATCAATTAAAAGATAACAACGTGCGTCAATCGGAATATACTCCTGGCGCATTGGCCCATGTGCCCCCCCCTCCCCCCCCCCCCCCCCCCAACACACCCTCCTCCACGTAAAATATTAGTCACTGCAAATCACAATTAGAGATAACAGTAGGGCTTTCAGTGATTTTGCTTTCAGTGGTAGGCGACGTTCCTGTCGACAACGAGGCACCATTGTGACTTCGTTAACCTCAAAGATTTGCCGATTCAGTTTCGAGATACTCATAGGAATAGGGTTTGCATACATGCGTTTATAGAGGTAAGTGTGTCGTGTATTGTGAGTGTCTGAGTTGTACTTTGTAATCACAAATTTAAAAAAAATTGTCAGGGTCGATGTTTTTTTGCAAACCCATGTACTCACGTTCAAATTCCAAGCGCAGACCTCAGTGAAATAGCATCCCGGTCACTCGTCGACCCGGCGATGTTATTTGCTAAGTTCGCTCCTGTTTTCTACCGTAGGGTATGAAAAGCTACGCGTCAAATATGAAGGACAAGATTAGTTCCTAGTAGTAAAGACTCTTCATCACATTTCCCCCTTTTCAGTCTACTATTCATTGATGAAAAGCTTTGTTTATATGGTTCAAAAGGCTCTTCGTTTCTTTCCTTTTTCATTTTCCTCGTCATGATAGCGATCCATGGTAGCTTCTGAGCCTGAGAAGGAACCGAAGCACAGGAGAGGAGGACCAACTCAAAGGCTCAGAAGCTGAAGGTGAAAGAGGGAGCAATGGAGAAGATGGTCGTCCTAAGTGAACTTGGAGAAATTGATCAAAACTTGGGGCATGAGTCCAGATGGATTTGTATCTGCGATATGAAATGGTTTTTCTTGGATCAATAATGATATCGAGTCTTGATAGATCATTGCGAACCATAAAGTCCGGGATAGATCAGGCAAGCGGTCCTTGTCATTTATTAGGACTGCCTAGTCTTTGTCTAAACTCGGGTCTTCGACAGATAAAGGAGGGTCGTCGACATGAACATGGAAATTGATCCAAACTTATTTTTGAATCCGGATGGGCATGTGTTTCGGATATGAAACGTTTTTCTTGGATCAAGATCAATGCGAATCTCATCTTCTATTTATCGAGTCTTGATCAGATCAGATCAGGCAGTCGGTCCTTGTCGTTTATAACTGCCTACTCTTACCTGGTGTCTGCAAAAACGACATTTTGTATGTCGCCATCCATATTGTCTTGACTGCTTCATGCCAATCGTGATCCCGGCCGGCAGCAGCTAGCCAACACTAACACAGCAGAGTCCTTGAACTGAACCATCGAAGAACAAGAATTCAGTAATGGAGGCGATCCTCACCTCGAAGCCTCACATCGTGGTCATCCCATGGCCGGTCACCAGCCACATGATCCCTATCGTCGACATCGGCTGCCTCCTAGCGTCCCACGGCGCGCCGGTCACCATCATCACCCCGCCGGCCAGCGCGGAGCTCGTCCGCAGCCGCATGGACCGCGCCGGGCAAGGCGCCGCCGCGGGCATCACGGTCGCCACGGTCCCGTTCCCATCCGCGGAGGCCGGCCTTCCTGAGGGCTGCGAGAGGCTGGACCAGGTCCCCTCGCCTGACCTGGTGCCCAAATTCTTCGACGCCAACAATCTGTTCGGCGAGGCCGTGGCGCGGCGCTGCCGCCGCCTCACGGCGCCGAGCTGCGTCGTCGCCGGGATGTGCAACACGTGGGCGCACGGCCTGGCGCGCGAGCTCGGCGCGCCTTGCTTCATCTTCCACGGGTTCGGCGCCTTCGCGCTGCTGTGCTGCGAGTACCTGAACACGCACAGGCCGCACGAGGCCGTCGCGTCGCTGGACGAGCTCTTCGACGTCCCCGTCCTGCCGCCTTTCGAGTTCAAGTTCGCGAGGAGGCAGCTCCCGCTGCAGTTCCTGCCGTCCCGCTCCATCTCCATCAAGGAGCACAGCATCCGCGAGCTCCGGGAGTTCGAGATGGCCGTCGACGGCATCGTCGTGAACACCTTCGAAGAGCTGGAGCACGGCTCCGTCGCGCGGCTCGCGGCGGCCACGGGCAAGGCGGTGCTCGCCGTCGGTCCCGTCTCGCTGTGCGGCTCGCCCGGCGACCTCGACTCGCGGGCCGACGCGGACGAGGCGCGGCGGTGCATGGCGTGGCTGGACGCCAAGAAGGCCTGCAAGTCGTCCGTGCTCTACGTCAGCTTCGGCAGCGCCGGGCGCATGCCGCCCGAGCAGCTGATGGAGCTCGGCGCGGCGCTCGTGTCGTGCCCGTGGCCCGTCCTCTGGGTCATCAAGGGCGCCGACACGCTGCCCGACGACGTCGAGAAGTGGCTTCGGAACAACACCGACGCCGACGGCCTCCCGGAGAGCCAGTGCCTCGCGGTTCGCGGGTGGGCGCCGCAGGTTGCCATCCTGGAGCACCCGGCCGTCGGCGGCTTCCTGACGCACTGCGGGTGGGGATCGACGCTGGAGAGCGTCGCCGCCGGCGTGCCCATGGCCACCTGGCCGTTCACCGCCGAGCAGTTCCTGAACGAGAAGGTGATTGTGGACGTGCTTGGGATCGGCGTGTCAGTCGGCGTGATGATGCCCACGGAGGGCGTGCTGAGGGGTGAGAAAAGCCGCTGCGGCGAGGCGAAGGTGGAGGTGGGAACGGAGCAGGTGATAAGGGCCTTGGAGAAGCTGATGGACGGAGGAGCCGATGGGGATGGCCGGAGAAACAAGGTTCAGGAGCTCAAGGACAAAGCAAAGGCTGCTTTGGAGGACGGAGGATCGTCGTATATGAATCTGGAGAAGTTGATCCAGTTTTCTGTTTAAAAATGGATTAGTTTTTGTTATCAGGGCTACAGATTGTTGCGTAATATAAAGTTTCGTGCTTGCATTGTGCTGATCTTATTGGTACGCATTTGATTTCTCTATTGTTTTCAGTTGTGATTTTGTGCTCTGCTCCTGCTGCCATCAAGCAGTTCCTCCGAACAAGAAAAACGAATTTCGCATGGCAGTGGGTGTTGATGGGCCTATAGTCGTGGGATTCTAATGCACTGCCATACAATTTTCTTGGGCCTAACTAGTAGTGCCCTTTGCTTGCAAGCAATCCGAGCTGCTTGTTGGACTGGAACCGTGTGTTCATTTCTTGCAGCAACCGAGTGACTCTTGCTATCTGGTCATGATTTTGTACGGGGAAAAATAAGGAACGAGGCTTCCTTTCTTTTTGCCCAACAACTACGTGCACATTAATGGATCAGCTAAACACAGTACAATGCGTACCCAAAAAAGGAGAACACTCTTCCACGAGCCTCTGCCAACAAAGTCACCTAGCAGCCTGAATACACTCACGCCTCAACTACGATCAACAACTACCTATCTCCTACATCCTCAGTTCACTACGTTGAGTGGAGGAGCTGCAAAAGCCCACCACCATCAGAATTCAGATCACATTGAGCTTGCCGAATCCATCATCGGGAAAATTCCCTGGCCCGGCCCAAGGACATGCATTGGGTCGAAGCGGGCCTTACGGGCTACGAACCGGTCCCAGCTCGAGCCGAAGTGATCGCGCCAGTGCGCCGGCGACGGCTGCCGCGCGAGGTACTGCTTGGCGCCGACGCCGCCGTCCCGGCAGGCCTCGTCGGCCAGCCGGCGGTGCTGCTCCATGATCGCCTCGACGCACGCGCGGCCGCACCGCGCCGGGTCTGTCGACCGGAGCACGCTGAAGACGTACATCACTCCGTCCGGCGACGACGGCACGACCGCCGACGTGTTCCCGTCCCACCTGAAATGTTTTGGAGCGCACAAGACCGTCAGTTCTCAGCGCAATCAGAAAGCTGCAGATTAGGGGTTTGCAAAAGGTTTTCACGCGGCAGGAATTATCAAACGCTCTCTGCTCTCACACTGCACCGATGTTTATTCAGAGTAGGTCAGTGTAAGCACTGATGGGTGTTGCTAATTCGGAACCGATTACATTTTCAGACGGCGGACGTAACCTGGAACGGCTTCCTAATATGGCAAGTAAAAGGGTGGAGCCCTTGCCTGGCAGGACGTAAATTCGCTGTCCCGGAAAGCAGAACATTTTTTCAGCGCCTGGATCATGTCATGCCAGCTCTGCGGTTGAGTGCGGAGAATCTAATTTCCTTTTCTGTGAAACAGAGGCAGGGAATCCATTTGACCAGCAGAAAGGTTGCTCGTGCAAGCATCCTCTGCTTCCTGCGCCTGCCAAGCAGAGAGGAGCGCAGTCTGCGGACAAGATAACCTGGCTCTGCTAATCCCAAAGTTTTGAACCTCACGCGCAGGTGTTTTCAGAGGTAACACATGCTGCCACCAGCAGAAACAACACCGGTAGCTGCACTCCATTGCAACTGGACCTTGCGACAGGAACACTAGTATCTTGCACTGTAGCCTCAGGGAGAGAAGGAGACGGTAACGCCCGGGCGCTCAGCTTGACCAGGACCGGGAAAGGAGGAGAAGCAAGAGACCCGGCTACAGGCGTCCATGCGCCATACCGGCGCTGCTGTTCGTGGAGACTGCACCACACCTACGCGACCGCTGCCACTTGTTTCAAAAACAGTGCACGGCTATCTGCAGCCGCGACTGCTACACACTGTTTAGACCACACTTCCTGCGGCAAGCAAGCCCTGCAACTGGCAAAAGGCACGTCCGCTCGTGGAATCTCTCCCTGGGCGTCACGTCCCCTTCTGCTTGTCTTTGTCACGCTACAACAGAGATTCAGGGGACACAAAGCCACTCCTTGACTCTTGTAGCTGTAGGTAGGCAAAGCCAAAGGCCAAGGCAGCTTGCCGGCTATACAGCTCTCGCAGCCTTGCATCGATTTTTTTTCTTTTCATTTTCACCATTTATAATTACTGTTCGTGGCGTGAGTGACGATTTTCCTTTTTGAAAAGACAAGTACTATGACGATTTGACGCGTGGTGCAGAGGTGCATGGTGCTGGACTGCTGCCTGAGAGAAAGGAGGGCGTGAGGTGACCGCTGTGAGAGGCCGGCCCCTGCGAGGAGATGCCATGGCGTTGTCACAATTGGGCCAACATGCTGCGCCTAGGGTTGGCAACCCATTTCTGGGGAGATAACTACGGGAAAAAAGGCAGCAAAAAGCTTCATGGCAGCGGCAGGCACTCGATGTGCAATTTGCCTTGTATGTCACCCAGAAAAGGCTTTGCGTTTTGTTTTATATTTCTGGAATACTTTGAGATTCCCTGCGGGTGAAAAGGCGATCTCGCCACATCACCGAAATGATTTCTATGCGCAGGCAAATCTCGCAAATAATTTGAAAAGGACCCCTTTATCCACCGTGTGGCGACGGATCGGTTTAAGTACACAAGCCTTTTTGCTATAGTATGAAACAGCTAGCTTTGTTGATGGCTAAGCTAACTCGAAGTAATAGTTTGGTTAGCATGGAATTAGGCGTGTCTAGCTTTTGCTAAAGAGTTGAAACGATGGGACGCACCTGTCAGTGAGGAGAGGGTAGACAAGGATGGGGCCCTCGAACTCCCCTGGCGTGATGGTGTCCATGAGCAGGTCCTTGAACGGCTCGACGCCGTGCTTGGGCACGAACACGTTGAGCCAGGGGTGCGGCACGTCCCAGAGACCCCGGCTCCGCAGGCTCTCCTCCTCCATCCGCACCCTGTTCAGGAAATCGAAGTAGGCCACCCCCACGCTGTACATGTGGGGCCTCAGATAGCTCAGCCCCGCTGCGACCAGCTCCACAACCTGCACAAAGTTTTGGAGGCCACAAAGCTCACTAATCAAATCAACGGTCCTTCTCCGCGATACTGGTGCAGATGTTAACATGGTGTGTAATTGTGTCGAACAGCTAGTTAGTTGTAGAAAGACTGACATGGTCCGCAGCGGAGCCTTGCTGTTGGAAGTCATGCACCGCGAACTCGATGCAGTAGTAGACCTTCCTGTCGCCGTCGACGGAGCCGAAGTCCGGGCTGAAATTGACCGGGGCAGGGAAGGCGATGGAGGAGCTGAGGAGTGACTGCTCATCCAGCACCATGAACCCCTCCACGTAGTCCACGAGCTCCGGCATTGAGACCAGCAGCTCTTGGTCCTGGGTGAACGTCTGGAAGCTGTCGTAGAAGGCCCTCACCCATCTCACCTAATGATCAGCACCAAAACCATAAAGCTTAAGAATTACCAAAAGGTAGTTCGTTGAGAGGAGAGTAGCAAGCGCTTTCATATTCCTATTTTTAGAGGGCACGGACGGATGTACCTTGGGCGGAGCCACTTGCAGCGGAATCCTTGCCCTGGTTATGATACCGAACTGGCCAAGCCCACCAAGAACGGCAAAGAAAAGCTCCGGGTTCATGGTGGGTGAGCATGTCACCACCTCCCCGCTGCCTGCAACCGACGACGCAAAAACAAACGCAAAGAAACAAAGGTCACTGATCGCTGTATCTTCGCTTTCTTCTTCCACTAGGAAAAAGAGGACGCAAGAAAATTCAGCAGGAGTTGCATGCGCGCGCGGTAGCTCGAAGCTCGGTCCGTACTACGTACCGGTGACGACCTCCAGCTGCAGCACGTTGCTGATCTGCGGGCCGTGCTTGAACGCCTGCCCGCTGATGCCGGCATTCGACAGCGTCCCGCCCACCGTGAGGTACAGGTAGTCCGTCCACGACCGCGGCGCCAGGCCGACCTTGAGGCACTCCTCCAGCACCTCCACCCACAGCGCGCCGCCGCCCACGTCCGCGTACGCGTCGCCGCTCCCGCCGCCTCGCACCACCACCTCCACGGCGCGCGGCTGCAGGGCGCGCGTCTCCACCACAATGCCGCCGCGCGCCTGCGCCTGCCCGTGGAGCGAGTGCCCCGCGCCGCGCGCCGCCACGGCTGCACGGGGACGGCGCGGCGCCGAGGAAGACAGCGCGCTCAGCAGCTGCGCGACGTCGGCGGCGGACTCCGGCCGCATGACCGCGAACGGCGCGTCGGAGACCACGGCGCCGAAGTCGCGCGCGGCGGACGGCGTCGGCTCCAGCAGCGCCACCGGGCCGAACACGTCGGTGGGGCTCTGGATGAAGTTCACCGCCGAGCAGAGCAGCAGGGCCACGACGGCGGCGTACATGTGCAGCGCCTTGAGCTTCATGGCTGAGCGAGCAGCTGACTTGGCCAACAGGGACGTGCGCATTTGCCGGTGTGGACGAGACGAGACGAGACCAAAGAAGTTTGCGCGATGCGCTGCTCGGCGATCGGTGTTCCGGGACGTCTCCGTCAGGGCCGATCCATGGGCTCCCACCGGAACTGTGGATGGATGGAGAAGGAAGGTAGAAGAAGCGAGAGGCCGGCCGGGGAGATAAGAAAGAAGGGTGCGTGTTTATATAGCCGGTCTCGTCGCTGCCGCCGCCGGGCCCCGAGAATCTAATGGAAAACCCGGGCCTGGGCAAGAGGATCCACGCGGGCCCGCGCCTGCCTGCGTCTGTTCGCCATCACATTTTGGTGATCAAGAGTTTAATACGAAACGTGTCCTTCAATCTTGTCCGGTCGCCACGTTATCAGTGATGCATTTGTAGTTGTATTTAATAATCGTTGAAATGTATATGTCGATCGCGTAGACTGATCTTTGCTTCGTTTATGGCAAAGAGCAGTGCCAGGTGCTCAAACGATGCGAGTCATACTTGTTGCACTATAGCTAACTAGTACAAATGCACATGCGCCACGCACGTGTCTAAAAATTGAACCACTTGGCAGGACCATAAAATTTATGAGTAACTTGACTAAAATTCTCTTTTATTGTCTAGATTTAATTATTTTGAAGAGAATCATGCATGACCAGTCTTGTGGTCCAGGATTGCACATAACCATTATTCATATCAAATATAAATAAACTTTACCTAGATCACCATTTTCATGTGACTGAAGGCTCAACAAATAAAATTATTCACAATAAGTAAAGAGTTTGTTTCCCAGATGGATCATCGATGCATGTGACCGGACAGAGTTCTAGCTTCAGTGGCAGCAGCCGGTCGTTTCAACTATCCTTACAAGCTCTCGACACATGTGAAACAATTAGGTGTTTGGCAATTTTACACCATAAGCAGAAGCAGAAGCAAGTCCAGAAGCCTTGTCAAAGACTCCCTTACATAAGTCATCTTGTATGCATCAGAACCAGAATATTTCGCCATTATTTTATTTCAAACAAAGAACCCCAAAGGTCTTAAAACAAGAAGCACCTCATGAGCACTTAACACTTAACGATCAATTACTATTACTAACAACTACTTAAAAATGATTGAAAAATCCACTGGCAACCCTTCATTGATGACGGCCATTGTTCCTTGTTTTAATAATTCATACATTCCCTCCTCGGTCTGCTGCTACTCGACAGTCTTGCCCAAACTTCTCCGCTAGGTTGAAAACTTGATAGCATCCGCAAGAAAATGCAAAATTTCATCCAAGAACATCCACAAGTCAAAAGATTAAAAAGATAATGCATATTAATTTCTCTGAGAAGAAATGTTTGGTGGATTTACCTACTGATGAGGAAGTTTACTCTCGATGAAGTCAGTTGAGGATCATTGCACCTTGTCACCACATGTTAGTATGGATGAAAAATCATTACAATATGTATGTTGGAGGACATTGTACAACACATTTATGTAGTGCTTTTTGGCCATAGGGACATGTTCTGTGTATACATTTACCAAATTAATAAAAAACACCTAGTAGGCCCCCCCTGCTATTCTCCTAGAAAAACAACATACAATATCAATAACATAAACACGATACATTGTTTTACATATTTTTGTATGCAAAATCAGTATGCCTCAGGCCCAGCATGATTATGTCAGAATTTCATGTGTCCAGATAGTTACAAGACTAATTGTACGAAAACCTAAAACCACACAGCTCATAATCCCGTTTTCTTGAGTGCAAGTATTTTCTGTGCCAATGAACCAATTGTTGCTGCATGCTAAATTACTTTGGCCCCACAACATTTGAAAAGAAAGCCCCATGCGCCCGTCAAGAATCAAACTCGCAGCTGTCAGTACTTTCAGAGATGCATAAATGACTACTACTGCCTTTGAGTGACAAACTAATACACCTATGCAGAAAAAACTATTATACTTTCCTCATCTCAACTATGATGTCATAAACTCCATTTTGCCATATCGGTGGAAAATTGCTTATATTTGCTTCTCTTGTCAGTTGCTAAACATAGGTAGATATAAACTACAGTGAAATAACTGAATATTGTCAAACATCAGGAGGAGTGAGTGATAAGTAACTCTAACCTTGCCATCATACTCTTTTCTCGAGAGAACCTCGAGTGCTTCGTTTTGAGTGCATCAAAGCAGGCTGAAAATCCCAAAAACATATTTCGAAATTTCTTGCGCCACACAACAGAACCCCATCAATTATGGAGGGCCATCTCAATCGAGTGGAGTCTAAAAGCATGTGTTGTATGCAATTAATTTAAATTAGTAGTATTCTGTATTCAACAATACTAAAAACAAATGCAATTTATAGAGATTTGCTAGAACCATAGTTTCGAAGCAGGTGAGGGTTCGAGTCGCAACCAAAGCAGTGCATTGCTGCCTAGGCGACAAGACGACAATACAGCCTTGTGGCAACCAGGCGGTGCCTGGACACCTAGCTAACACCGTGAAAATCAGAGCTAGGGTGGCCAAAAAAAGGATGTTTGAGTGTTATCTTGCAAATCGAGAACATATCAAAGCAATTGAAGAAGTTTACCTGATTTTAACTTCACCTTGATTTTGATCCTTTTTCAACAACCTCCATCTCCAAGCATGGCAGCTGCACTGGATATCAGTAGTAAATATCACCACCCTAAGTATGCTAATAATTAAATAATAATGCAGATTTTATTTATCATAATCATATTTCATCAATTTATACCTTCTGAATGTTCACTAATATCTATTTGGCTTTCTTCCTTGTTTTTCAACCTCACCACCAAACACATTTGTTTTATGCAATCTTCCTTTCTTTTTTTTTCTCCCATGGTTTACATTTTCCTTTCCTCTCATGGTTTCCCTTCTTCCTCCCGTACTTCCTACCACAACGCATTCCACCTCATCAGTTAAATAAAAAGTAGTCCCTGCATTACAAAGCCAACTATGTTACAGCAATGGTGGTGGCCCTGTAATTACAGTTCTTGATATCTTTTTTTAAAGGAAATGGTAGGTGTTATGACTTTGAATTATAGAAGGATAAAAGGCAGCTCAAATTCAAAGTCATATTTTTTTACGATCAGCACAAATATGAATATTAACAGTTTTAGATAAGATGCAAGGAAGAGCACTGTTTCAAACAAAGTTACTTTTTAATTCGGAGAGGGGTGCAGTGTTCTGAACCAGTACTCGTCTCTCAGCTTGCACATGACTAATTTCATAAAGTTGTAGCCTGTAAAAAACCATGCTATGGTTTATACATTTAGAATTTGACAAATAAATAGATATCGTTCAAGGCTTCAACCTATTCATCAATGTTAGTTTAGAAACTGAAGATAGATGTAGAGATTTCAAGAATGGTTACCTCGATGACTTTTGTGATAGTGGAAGTCAGTCACAGATATATTGAAGCAATGTTTGGTGATCAATCAATGTGAGAATTGGATTCCTGCCATCACAATGGAATGAATTAACTGGAGATGCAAATTCAGGAACAATTTTGAATATAGCAACAATAAATAAGATGTTTTAAATCAAAAACCATAAATGTTTCATTGTAGCTAAGCAAATAGTAGCAATATTACCAGGGGTTCATTAATAAACTTAAATTTCGTCATGTTTTGGAGTCGGCCAGCAATAAAAAAAAAATAGTATGATTAAATATAGAGATTATAAAAAAATCATTAAGCATCCTGGACATGCATGTTGTAAAGATCCATTTAAATTCAGACCTTACTAAAGCAAACAAATGTGACCGTGCCTTGAAACAGCAGCTGCTATTGTTGTACAATCCCCCAAAAAATATGACGAGTGTCTATCACAAAAAGCAACAGGGATCAGACGCTCTGACTCGATCAAAACGAACAAATCAGTATACCTTGATGGGCAGCTTCAGGCCTTCAGCAATTGACGGGCAGCTTGTGCAATTAACTGGCAACCTCAGCGACGCCAAGATCAACCTCAACGAAACATCGAGTTGAAAATTGATCACCTGCGCTTGGATCACTGGATGCCGCCCATGTCAGGATCACCTGCCAATTCCATAAGATAATGAAACATCGAGTTGAAAATTGATCACCTGCGCTTGGACCCGAGGAAATCATGCGATCAGATCATGGACAGAAAACAAAGCCCTGCGGAAAACCTGGCTTGCAGAAACTGCTGAGCCGAACCGGAGGCTAGCGACATCCGCTACGGCGGTGGCGCGGCTGCTCTCTTTGATAGTGCTGGTGCCGCGCCCGGCCGGCGGCGCAGCGCGAGGCGAGGTATTCAAACGGCGACGGCGGCGACGCGGGCGGCGAGGGGCTCGAACGGCGGCGATGGCGACGTGGGCGGCGAGGTACTTGAACGACGCCGCCGCCGCCTTCCAAACGTGGGTCAAATCCAAATTGCGCAGGGTACATTAAGGTTTGCTATTTTCACGTCAACCAAATATAGAAAGTGCGCGTGCGTTTCAAAAATTTCCAAACGGAGGAATCTCAATCCCAATAGAAGAGCTACGGTGGGTGGGTGGCGTTGGGTGACAAAAGATTTTTTTCTGAGCGTTACGGTAACGCAACACTTCCAAAAAATCAACGTAACCGGTGGTGGAGAGAGGGGGAGCGTTACGCCCGGGATCTGGTGAAACCATTCGGTGCGTTGGATTTTGGGCCCACAATATGGCAGGACGGTTGAGATGGCAGGGTAGATAGGCTGGCAGGGTGAAACAGATTTTCCCCGCAACTGGTTCTTTAGAGGTTTAGATGTTGCATAAACGAGAAAAGCCCCAAAATACCAGCTTGTCTGACTTTTCTAAGAATGGATGAAGTCACACTAAACAGCCCCTAATCGGGCAACATGTTGCATGACACCAGCGGCGCCAGCAAAGATTTTAGGGGACAGGAGGCTTTAGAAGACTTGGACATTGCACAGAGAACTCGTCACAAACACAAATATGGTTTGTAGCTTGTATAATATAGGCTTTGTTTAGCAGCGCTTCAAATCTATGAAGTTTCCAAGCTGCTTACACTAGCTGTAAAAATAAATGACTTTGGAGTCGTGTCTGCATAAAAAACTTTGATCGAGCTATCATCTTCTTATTTTAGACTAAAAAAACTGAATAAACTTAGTTTTATAAACTCAAATTCCGGTATCGATATCAAGATTAAAGTTGTTTCAAACGAAGCCATAATGTTTATATTTTTTTAACTAAGTGCATATAAGTATTATTGAGGTCCCTTTGATGACGAATCTAGTACTCCCTCTGTTTCAAAATATAAGCAGTCTTTCAGACATCGTGTTTGATGGTTCGCCTTATTCAAATTTTTTTGTTAAAATATAAAAACAATTAAGTCATGCTTAAAGTATATATAATAATAACAAAATTATAATAAAATTAATAATTTTTTAATATTTTTTTGGAATAAGACAAACGGTCAAACATGATGTCTAAAAGTTATAAACTGCTTATATTTTGAAACATAGGGAGTAATAAATTTACTTATTTGGTCTTTCGATTTATGGGGATCAAAATTCAGCGAGGAGGATGTGCACCATGGAACAGTGTTGGACTTGGACTGGTCCTGGTGTCATAAACTTGGGCCGGGATAAATGCGCCCACACGGGGTGAACTGAACCCTGCTGCACGGCTGCGCCAGTGTAAAAAAGCTCGCTGCAAACGCCTGCCGCGCCATGCGGGTTCCGGCCGTCGGCCCGTCGACGCGCTGACCGTTCGCCTGAACCCTGGCCTGGCCCGGTCGCTCCAGTCCACGCCTCCACGGCAGCCGCCCCGATTGGCCCCGGCGCTCCCAAGAAGGATGCACTCGGGATCTCCTGTGTCCCCCGCACCAACGCACGCACGCACGCTTCGGGATCCGCGCGCCTGGCGCACCCCAAGTGCGGTACTCGTACGACACCACACACCACTCGTGCACCGCCTGCCGCTAGTACTCCTGTAACATCTGTACCACAGTGCGTGTTCGTGACCACACGCATTGTATACGTGCAGCAGCCTCCTCTCGGTGACGGATGCTGCTGTCGATATTTATGGCGTGCGGAGAACCACCTTTTTGACTTGAAACTCGTGGCGTGAATGCGATCGATCGGTGCGGGATCGTCGGTTTATGAAGACGCAACGGTCACCGATCGCCATCCGATCCGCGCAGTATCTCCCAACCTTGGACTCTGCGAGCGAGCAAGGACGGTCATCGGCGTCGACCCAGCTTGGCGTCTCTTATCGCGCGGCGGCCCAGCGGTGAGCTGCCAAGTTGATCGATCCAGGCAAGTACGTATACGCGCAGTAACGTGTTTGTCGCGTTCTTGCCTCTCCCATTCCGGGTGCATGCTAGCAGGAGTAGAGCAGCCGTGCGATCCGTAGCTAGGCACGTTGCGTATTGCGCTCTCGAAACGCGCGCGACATGCGCACATGGCGCTACTCCGGCCGTCGTGTTGCGTGGTCCGTACGTCCAAGGATGTAGATACGCGCGGCGCTGGATTACAGATACGAAAGCAGCCAAGCACTGCTTGTACCTTTGCGCCAGGGAATTAAGACATGCATACTCCAGCAAACAAGTGGTCGGGTACGTACGTAATGTAGGAGCACGATGCTACAAGCTCGATCGAAACGTTCCATAAATCCATGGACAGACGTCGAGAGGCCCCTACGAAATCCGCATGTGATTTTACAGCTCGAATTCGAGGTGCGTACAAGGGTGCAAGTACAACGTCGTGCAGCGTCACGGAGGCGACCACGTATGTTACGTCGTCGGCCCTTGGCTCCGGGCGCTGTGGCGCGAGGTAGCGTCCGGATCCCACAAGATCGCGGTGATTGGACCCGCTCCTGTGCAAACAAGGCATGGCTCCAACGACGGACAGCGACCTGTCACATGCGACGGCCAGCTTTGACCGCTTATGTTTACCGATCCGTGCGTGGATCTTTCCTTGTCGTCGTGGTCACAAAACCAACGTGAGGCCCGAATTACAGTGCACCACACGAATACCAATGGATTTCGGCATTTCACACAAGCGTAATCATTCATTGTACTGTAGTGTTACAGTTGCTTCCACCCTCCTCAAGTCCATATAACACCGACTCATTGCCACGTTGATGGTTACCTTGACTCAAGCTGTCACTGGACTGCACCACAGTCAAGTCACCACACGAGATACTTTGCTACCCGAACGAACTCAACATGGTATTAGTGGTGATCACTCAAGCCACCTTGTCTGTGGATCGCACGCATGCAAGCGACTCAATGAGAGTTTGTACAGAACTTGAAATTTCGGTACGTAGAAAACAAATCAATAGAACTGTCTTAATTTTTGAAAACGAAATGACAACCTTCTGGATTGATTTTCATGCAATGAGTTGTTTCCATCAAGTTGCACTATAAGTTTGTTTGAGAAGAATAATCAGCACAAGATTGCAGCAACATAACTCGGGCAGCATGGAGCTAAACCACCACTGTTGAGCAAAAGTTGGAGCAGTGGCTTGCCCTTTTGGACGGACAGCTCCAAAACGCTGGATCCTGAACCTTTTTCCGGCATGGGACCCAAGCAGATACTGGCCACAGTAGTTCAGGACCTTGAGCAGGGAGACGCCATCAACTTGGTTACCAGGCCCTCGTCCTATTCGCTCGTTCTCTTCTGTTGTTCAAGCCACAGAGAGAGGACAACAGAAAACAATGCCGCGTTTGATTCCATCCGGGCTCCGGGAAATCGTGGTTACTGCTCACCCAAGATCAAAAGCCATCAATACGCGCTACTCCTTTGCATGCATTGCGATGCGATGCGATCTTGCTCGCACTGTATCTTCTTCTGCTCCATTTGACCCGTCCACTCGCGTGGGCCTGCGCCCGCGCGCGGCGGACGATCCGAATATCCCTTCGTCGCGCCATTAGCAAATGACCTTGAGCTCTCGCTCAAGTTGGGTGTCGTAGTCACCTCCCTGATCAATTCCGGCAGCCGCGAGCACGGATGTGGTACGTGCAATCCCCTGAAAATCTACTCTCTCTTTTTTTCTTTCTTTCTCAAAATCTACATTGCACTGCACTCTCGACCGGATATCGCCCGCATCAGGTCGGGCTTGCTTGCTAGCAGCTGCTCGCACTGCCTGCTGGACGCTGAGAGCCTGAGACGTCATTGAACACGGAATTGAGCTCCACCGAACCAGTGACCCACTCGTGCCCGCGACTGAGAACCGATGCGTATCTCTGCGATCACTGCCGCGCGCGCACGGTGCTTTGCATTGCCAGCCGCCACTGTTTCGTAGCAGCCGTTCGAGAACTTTTTGATGATGTTGTGTCACGATCCAACTGTTGTGATCACCGATCCTTCTACGAGCCCGAGGTCGATCGGCAACGCACGGATCAACAGTTCGGCACTCGTGATCGAGGTCCCTTTGGCTCAGGCCCCGGCCGGCGCCGGGACGGGGCACGCGAAAGAAGCACAGTGCCGCGGCGCGCCCGAGCCCCAGCACTTCGTACGCGGGTGTTTGCTTTGGGTGCAGATCGACCGGCAGAAGGGTCAAGGCAAAAGCGACGGCACGACGCGCGCGCCGAACCCAGCAACAAAGCCCCGCTCGCGTCAGATCACACGCCCTAGTTTGGACAAGCAGCTCCTGGCCCGTGCCACGTAACGCGAGATCGGTTGAAATCCGATGAAATCCGCGCATAGGATGCACGATCTCGCAAGGACAAGCGCGGGATCGTCCAAGTACATGATACAGTACGAAAGCAGCCATCTCGACAGGCCCGGTCCTGAGGGGGGGCCAGCGGGGCGGCCGCCCAGGGCCCCCGAATCCAAAGGGCCCCCTCCCTGCATGTGTACGTATAGAGGTAGGCGGCCCTCGTAAAAATTTATAGAGAGGTAAACTTGGTCCAGCTAAACTTCACCTCGAACAAGGCTGTAGCGCTAGTGTGGTAAAAACTGAGTCCATCTCTGTTATTTTGCTGCCTGTAGCCTGGCTCCATATTCGTCTAATAAGCCCAACTCTTGCTCAAAAAAAAAAAAAAGCCCAACTATAATACAAGCAATTAGGTTGGCATTGCAAAGCTCTTGTGCGGCGGCGCACACATCGCAAGTCGATTGGTGATTTGCTGACCGCGATTGCCGCAACGCCGAGTCGGCAGCCCGCGTTGCTGTAATCCAGACGAGCCGCCGTTCCAGTGCCATGGTCTCGTCGCGCCATCAGCAGGAGGTACGTCTTGTCCCTATGCTAATTGCTATGGCCGTAGTTGCTAACGGCATGAAACATGATTCATCAACTGATATTGATCAATTCATTTTCCAATTTTCAGCAAGGATCATGTCAACTAAAAAGTATGCATCAGTTACGAAAAGATAGGAAGCGACTAGCTGAGTTAATATAGTAAAATTAGCGTCATGGATTATTTTATTTTATTTTGTGAAAGTGACTATGCGTCTAGAAATTTTGGAAGAAAATTTTATAGTAATACATACAAATCATGTGATCCGAATAATTTTTAGTATGCCATTGATCTTACTACTAACAAGTTATATAAGTAAAATTTGAATTTTTATATAAAAGGCCCCGACTTTTTGTTTTGCCCTGGGCCCCAAAAACCTCAGGACCGACCGGCCCTGCATCTCGACTTTCCTTACATTTATCGGCGTAGTACGTAGACGTAGGAAAGCGGAGCGAGTAAACTGCATGCCATGCGACAGT
The DNA here is from genome assembly GCA_007726485.1 of Eragrostis curvula. Lineage (NCBI taxonomy): Eukaryota > Viridiplantae > Streptophyta > Magnoliopsida > Poales > Poaceae > Eragrostis > Eragrostis curvula. Next base: position 16,781,919 of record RWGY01000031.1, read on the forward strand.
GGCGTTACGGCTGCCTCCTCCGTGCCCGGCGGGGCGTCCAAGAACTTGTTCTGCTCCGCTTGCTCACATGGTCCCCGTACTCGCACGGTCACGGCGACACGCTAGTCTACACAAGCCCCGTATTTGCAGTTATGCATGTCATCAGTGCCATGATGTTTTACGCCTTGTCTTAGGGTGTGTTTGGTTGGGCTGTGGTTGTGAAAAAAGCTGCTGTGGCTTTGAGCTGTGAAAAAAGCTGCTGTAGTCTGTGAGCTGTGGGAAAAGCTGAAAGTTGTTTGGTAGAAACTGCTGTGGCTGTGGAAAAACTTTAGAAATGTCTGTAATGCCCCTAATGGCATGAGACGCTATGTATATGCAAATTCGAAAATTAACACGTAAATGATCATTTTATAAAAAGAAATATTATTTTTTTAAATGCATCCACCATTAACGTTTGGTGCATAAAAAATATTTTTCTTTAAACGTTTGAAATTCACATTAGTTCTGGGTGTTTTGTAAAAACGTCAAGACACAAGAATAACATGATTAATTACAACATTCTACGAGGGTTCTTTTTGCAAAAGCTTCTTCCAATGTCGTTCACCTCCATCCAGCCACCATTGGCGACCTCTGGGACCTCAAATCGACACCAGGACAGGGGGGAATAGTGCCTGGGAAGTGGGGGAAACGAATCCCCAGTCTATGGCGCATCCGATTGATGCGGATTTTGGGGTCGGAGCAGTAGAGATGCAGATTATTTTGAGAAGGAGTGACCATGGCGGGTTGAACTTCCGTCACTGCACACAACGGCGAGCTTTGTTCTTTCCTCTCTCCAATGTGTGTCTGATGGATGGAGTGGAGTGGAGGGGAACGGATCCGGAGGGGGCCGCCTGGAACTGGAGAGGAGGCGCCACTGCCTGGCGCTGGAGAGAGCGGGGCGGGTCCGGAGGGGCGCCTAGCGTCGGCGAGCGCACTGGCCCGGATGCGCTGCACCTGGCACTTGAGACGAGGTGACGGGTCCAGAGGGGTCTCCCGGCGCCGTCTTGGAGAGGGCCGGGATGCGCTGCCTCTGCGTGCTTGAGTCGATGGAGGCGGGTCCGGGGGCAGCCTGGCGCCGGCGACGAGAGGGCCGGGATGCGTCGCCGCCGCCCCGAGCAGCTTCGTGCGTTTCTGGACCCGGTCAGAGATGAGAGAAGAGAAGTCGAAGCGGTACGCATAACGAATGGCATGACGGGTAATTTTAGGGAAACTATCCTCCACAGCCAGTGAAAGCAAAGGAGAGGCTGCTGTGAGAATTGAACTAAGAAAAAGCAGCTTTAGCTCGCAGACGCTTGGTCACAGCCGGTCCTTTGGTTGGCTTCCTGCCTTTTTCAAAAGCCACAGCAGCTTCATAGCCAAACCAAAGGCACCCTTAGTTCGTGTGACAAGTACATTTAAATCTTTTTCCTCTGCTGGCAATTGCATGAGCGAGAGCCGGGGTCAATCTAGCTCGCTGATGACGATCCCGTTCGCTGGCGATATCTATCACTGCAGGCTGTCATCCTGCTCTCCCGTTCGTCCTCTGGGAAAGACAACCGTAGGATTCCATGAACCTTTGGAGCAAGCAGACACGCACCCATGGGGCTAGCGCAATCTCTGCACACAGATTGGGTGCAATCTGGACCCACGAGTAGGTAGGTAGAAACCGCCGAATTCAGCGTGTAGCTTTCTGTACCGGAATTCCATGTTCATGCGGCTCCATTGGTCCATCCCTGCGTCCCGGCCCTCCTCTCCCGCAGGATTTATGCTGGCGGCCATGCTCATGAGCTCACTCGCTGTGCTGGAAGGTCGACACTGTTAGCGTCACCCTGATGTTGATCAGCGTCATTGTTTCGATTTCTAATATGATTGTCGCTGATGGACAAAGTATTGGTCCTACATCAATCAGAGGGTAGTTGAAGCACAATCTTTTCAATCTTGTCATGTTAGTGCCAGTATTGAAATCTTGCACTCTAGCCTTATCCTACTTTGAGCTCCAGTGCAGTATTCTGAGTATATGCTCGCTTGCTCAGATTGACTTGTAAAAGAGAAAGCCTACACAGAATAAAGAAAAGTCTTCTCTTCTCAAAATAAAAATGTAATAAAGTATATATGATGCATGTGCCCTACTGAAAGCATAGCAGATCAGACAACACAAGGAGTTCTGTTATATTGTAACTTCAAGCTAGCTAGTGCGATCGCTTTGGTCGATAGTGTGTATGATATGCACTGCTGAATTCGTGTCACGAAATCTGCGTAGCTGCTTGTGTTTTACTGTATGAATATAAGGTGGAATTCAGATGATCTCATGGAAAGTGTGTAGTAACATTTTTTTACTCTAGGAAGTAGGAACTGAAATGAATGTATGAATCATTGCTTTGTAGCTTGTCGTACTGATCAGCTCGCTTATCTAGCTAGTAGGGCACACTCCCATGTAAATGTTGGGTCGCTTAACCGTCATTTTAAGTGTCACTATCTATACTTTCATTCTTGATTGTCATGTTCATCCGTGGATCCATCCTGATCAGCTTTGAATAGATTGTAATTCCGCTTTTATCAACCCTTTTCTGATGTCATAATTCATTTTCAGTGGATCTTGTACTAGATTGCATGCATGCTTACGTACTGATGTCGTATAACACTTCTTAAAAATCTAGATTTCAGATCTTGTTGGGTCATTAGTCCATTCTGCTTATACTATATTTATGGGCCAGCAATAATTGCCAACTACTCGCCAACACTGAATTACAAACCGAAGGTCGTCGTACATACTTCACTCCTGACGTTCGCTCAATACTAATATATGACCATCATATCATCTCGCAATGAATATGTTGCCAGGATTAGGTTAGTAAAGACGAAACAACAAGTTGCATAAAGTCAATAAAACGATCGTATCTGAAGGGAGAAGGATATTAACAACGAAAAGCATTTGCAAATTGCAAGCTTTTGGTCACGAATGCGCAACAATCTGAAGAATTGCCTTACAATGTGGACGGAAAGTTATGGCTTACTAGTTACTCCAAGATTGAGTACACAATCTTGGATGTTCGCATACTGATATTGATGCCTGAGATGACATTGCCGAATCTATTTCATATTCACAACTGGCAAGTGCATATCTAGCCTTATAGATGACGAACTAGCAAGCTAACTGTCACATTTTCCCCTCCAGGCCTCCGGGCTCTGATTCACATTTTGGTCCCTTTCAACTTGAGATCAAATCTTTCAATAGAGGATTTATTTAGCAAGGAGTACCAACTTCCACGTGAAGACAAGCGCTATCCAAGTCCAGATTGAGAAACAGTTTAATTGGTTATACTCGGTTTTCGCTTTTAACTTGAGGCTGACAACTTACAACTTTGGGATCAAAGTCTTTTTTAGAGATCAAACAGTTTCAGCTGAGTTTTAAGGCACTCCCAGTTGCAAGCTTTGCCATCGCAAATTCGCAATGTTGGGCCGCGAGGCGAGGTTGCCGTCAGTCGTGCCAAGCCCACTAAGCCCATGCGCCCGCCCCATTCCACTCTGTCTTGGTAAGGCTGTAAAAAATATTCGAGCTCGACAAGCCACTCGAGCTCGGCTCGTGGCAAGCTCGGTTCGAGCTCGGCTCGCCAGAAAATCAAGCCGAGCTCAAGCCTATTCCAAAGCTCGCGAGCCGTAGCGAGCCGAGCTCGAACAGCTCGTGGAGGCTCGACAAATTCTGCAGACCACGTACAACCTCACGGCTCCTTCGGCCCACTCTCAGCCCATGTACGAAACAGAGAGCATCTGGCCCAAATCTCCTCTCGTCTCCTTGCTCACATGGAGTATTATAACCTAATCCAGCCGCAATCCAAAAATTCAGGGAGCAGCCGCCACCAAAAATCCACGAAAGGCTGCAAACAGCGATGGTGCATCTACGCATCGCCTTCTTCAGTTCTTCCTCGATGGAGCATCTCTCTTCGAGGACCTCTGTCCCAATGCATCAGCTCTCCCTTCTGCTAGGAGCAGCCTATTCTCCATTACTCCGCCCCTTCAATCTCATACTCTCGTTGGCAGCCAGATCTCTACATCTGACCTTATCCCTACTGCAAGCATGGTGTCTTTGATCCGCAGTCCGTGCCCTGATTCTTGAAGGAAGCCGGCAAGCCGCTTCTCCACAATGATGTTACTGTGTTTTTTTCTTCTTCATTGTTGCGAAGCTAGGCAGCGTTCTGTTAGCGAGCCTACATGAGCCTATTCGAGCTTGCCGAGCCGAGCTCGAGCCTCTCTGTAGGCTCGGCCAGATCTCAGGCTCGGCTCCAGCTCGGCTCGAGCATCTCTCAAGCTCGAGCTTGAGATGGCAAGCTCGCTCGAGCTCGGCTCGTTTACAGCCTTTTGTACCCACCTGCCCTGCTTCTCTCTGCTCGTTCTCCCCTTTCCAAACCCTCCCTGTCCGACTCCAGCCGAGCGCTCGCCGCGTCGCGCTCGTCGCCGGTAACCGCCGCCCTAAAAAGTAAGCATCCGCGCCCCCCTTTCGCTCGAGGTAATCTCTCGAACTCCGGCACCAGTTCGTCGCATCCGCCTGGGGGGAATTTTGCGCCATTCTGATAGTTTCCCCCGCTGTGATCACTTTTCCCCTTTGGGGTTTTCTGCGCACTTTTTGAAGCATTTTAGGTTGAAGATGCGCGGCTCTAATTAGTGCATTTTATCCGATTCCTTCTTTTTTAAGCGTGGATTACCTGAGCCTAGCGGAAATATTCGCTTAGTACAGTGTAGTACTGGGTGGTACGACTGTAATTTCCGCTCAAGTTGTTCCAGGCTGTTGCTCGTTTGTTCTAGTTTTCTCGTTCCAATTTTTATAGTTAAATCTCCACAAGGTTACTTGTGATGTATCATTAGGAGGATTCATAAACATTTTATTGTCTGACAGTTACCAGTTTGGGATGCTTCTATTTGCTGAAATTTAAGAAATAATTGTTTTTCATGTGTGGAACTTTGATGCGTGCATTGTTACCTTATTTATAAGTGGTCTGGCTGGCTGGCTACCACAGGCTGATCAATTGAAAACTTCAGGGAAAAAAAGTACAGGGGTGCTTATTTGATGTTGTTATGTCTGTTTGTCAGCTTTGCATGATTGCTTGCATCTGGCTTGTGGAACAAAATGGAGCACCCTGAAAATGAAATCCCTGTGGGGAACAAGCAAGAGGAAGAGGGGCATCGAAGCAAGCAAGACGATGAGGTGACCTTGAATATCTCCCACAAATCTCGTGTGACACGACTTGCATCGAATTTAGAACATATTTCACTCATGTTACAACTGAAAATCAGAAATTCATCTGCTGCGGTGTTGCACGCGCTTGTTCACTTGATCATCGGCATGCCAAGTCGCTCTCTTCAAACATTCCCCTTACCTGCATTGTGGATTGATCGAACTGTGAATGATGGATATGCATTGTGCTCAAATGTATGGGTTTCATCTTTTCTTTTGCCAACTACATATTGTTATGAATTAGAGGCTTGATTATTAAGGATCATCATGTAACTAGTGAAGTGCGGGCTTCTTGATGACCCGTGAAGACTATCAGATCAAAAAAAGCTGAATAAAAAGTAATAGCGAACCTGGTAAAATATTTCATTTTTTAATCTGCCTGTGTGTCTTTGTTTAGTATTTTTATTTGGGAATATTTTTTTTTTGGTACCATCATATTGTTTTGTGCAATGTTCATTGAAGAAGGTGACCATACAAAGGGAATCATGCTTGAAAAATTTATCATTATGTCACGCCCCAGAGCAAGCTATTTGGAGTAGTTAAAAATGCTCTTTGGTATATAAGCTATCTCCTATTGCCACTTGATTTTGTTACGACTGAGAAAGCTGTTAAATTAGCTTTCCATGCCTGTTACAACAGCTGTCAAACTACTGCTGCCTTATGTTCAAGATGTTCTACTTTTCTTAGAAACTGATTGTCTGCAGAAGGCCCATCTTGAAGAATACAAAAGGTTTATTGATCTAAAGGCTGCTCTTCGGCAGAGTAATCTCAACCCTAAAAGACCTGGTATTGTCTTTTTTTCTTTGAGTAATGTTTATTTTCATCGAAACCACTGCCATCATTTAGTCTGCAATGTGGTTGCATAAGTCAAGATGCTTTTCGAGGAGGGATAAACTGATACAGAAATCAAATTATAAATATCTTCACTAAATACTGCTTAAATTAAGTGTAAATGATTTATTTCTTTGGATTGTACACTATTGGGGTCTAAACAACAGCGTACCACTCTTCATTCATATGCCTGGTGCAGGTCCTTGGGGTCAGTGAGTGACTTGCTTTTCTCATCTTCTATTGCCAGTTTGTATTGTTGTTTATTTACCAGTCTGTTTAAATCGAATTTTTTTCGGTAAAGTTATTTACACAGGGACTATAGTGACATTATGTTTCTTTAGTTGCTCACCAAATATTTCTTTAGTTGCTCACCAAATATTGTGATAAATAACCTACTGGGCTGTAGCCCAAAGAGCCAGCTTGTTTGGTAGGTTTCTTTGCTCCAAAAGCGTAAAAGAAAGACACACTTCATTAAGGAGAAGAAAAAAATACTAGATTACTAAGTCTATTCAGCCATATCTAAAGGCAAGGTCTGCTTTGTCAAGGAGGGGAGAATCTTAATTTAGGATGCATACACCCCACCTCTCCCTGCAACTTCAGTTGACCTTTTAACCTCAAATTAATAGCCAACAACCTGCCAGGTAAATACCGTCGAACCAAACATGTGATTAGATTAGTCCCAGCCAACATTTCCCAGCGCCATCTCCCATATCACCAACCAAATAGCAACCTAATGTGTTTCCTGTCGGAACTTTATACAGGATTCGCATGTTTCTACATTATTTACATTTCTACTGTTGCTTTTGTATCAGCGATGCTAGTTAATGTTTCAGATCTCTGTCTTGATTGATTGTTCGTTTCAGATGCAAATCATCTAAGGACTCTTGATTCCAGTATCAAACGTAATACAGCAGTTATCAAGAAGCTAAAGATGATAAATGATGAAGCAAAAGATGTGTTAATTGAAGAACTGAAAACTGTTAACTTGAGCAAATTTGTCAGCGAAGCAGTTTCTTACATCTGTGAGGCCAAGCTTCGTTCCACTGATATACAAGCTGCAGTTCAGGTATGCACAGTAGTAACAGTAAGATCTTGTGGTTTACTTAGTCCAATCATGTTCTCAAATATAGGTTTAATCCGCTTGTAGCCTCTATATAAGATCTATTCCAGTATGCAGCAGGTGCTTCCCGTACTGCAATACCCTAAAAAAAAGAAGAAGATTTATTCTAGTACATGGATGAGCTATATATCTTGTATATAAAAGAATGTGTCGCCGCTCTATTTTATACTAGCAATTAAATCTGAATTTACTTGTGCACTTTTTGTTTATTACTGTATCTTATTGCAATATCTTTAATCTGGAAGCTATTAATCTCACAATTGAATTTTCATGTAATGTAGATTTGCTCACTGATTCATCAAAGATACATAGACTTTGCTCCTTGCCTTATTCAAGGACTCTTGAAGGTCTTCTTGCCTGAGAAGTCTGTAGAATCTGATGCAGATAAGAATGCAAGAGCCATGAAGAAGAGAAGCACACTAAGACTTCTTATTGAACTGTACTTTGTTGGAATTGTTGAAGATGCCAGTGCTTTCACAACCATTATAAAGGAGCTTACATCACTGGAGCATTTGAAGGACCGCGAAACAACTCAAACAAATTTATCTCTGCTTGCTAGTTTTGCTCGACAAGGAAGAGTTTTTATTGGATTGCAACATGAGGAAGATGCTTATGATGAGGTCAGTAAAATTTCAGTTTCAGTAAAATTGCAGATCAACAACAGTCTCAAATAGATGTCGTTCGTGCACTCAAACTTCAATAAACCTAAAACTGTAAAGATATCTCTCATGAACATACTTTTAAATTGATATATTTTCAAATCGTAAGTCGTAACTACAATTGCTTAGGAAGAGTAATGGCAAAGGCACAGATTTGGGTACCATGATCATGTCCTAAACGACAATTAAAATAGAATAGGTTGGAGGTAGTACTTTTTAGTATGCTCCACAGGTCAGAAGGGCACATGCTAAAATGCCAATTTTGGGGAATTCTTTTATGATGTTAGAAGATAATTTGATTAATGTGCCTCTATTATTCATTGGAAAAATATCTGCATTCATTCATTCTGAGCTTTAATCGTGGCACAATGATATATGCATGCACAATATATTAAATTGTTGTGCTTGGATGCCATCATATTCATAGGCGACATGATTTCCATATATTTGATTTATCACTGTTACCTGCAGTTGGTTCTTTAAGTTACCATTTACCAGTTTTATTCACCAACAAGAATGATACAGCACACCAACAAGAATGATACAGCACTAGCTACCTATGCATCTTGGCTGTTGATGACATATGTATTGTCTGCTGCAGTTCTTTATGGGCCTCAATATCACTTCTGATCAGAAGAGGTTCTTTAAGAAAGCCTTCTGCACTTACTATGACTCAGCAATTGAGCTTCTCCAGTCAGAACACGTGGTAACTGCATTTTCTTTAATACTTTGACAGAGTCAGCTTATCAGTCTGCTTAGTGTTTTCTTAATTTTTGAGCTACCATCTCATGTATACGAGCGCATCAATATCTATTATGCAGTCTCTTCGTTCGATGGAGTTAGAAAATGCAAAAGTTTTGAATGCCAAAGGAGAACTAAGTGATGAGAATACTGCTTCATATGAGAAGATTAGAAAATCTTTTGATCAGTTGCTTCGCTGTGTTTCCTCGTGAGTTTTCCTTCCGAGTAATAGCATCCTATTTTATTCCTTTCGGCTAACTGGTTATGCATCTGCACAACAAGCCATTTATTTAGTTCATGTAATTGAAAATAATTATGCTCACCTTTTCATACTTCACTTTAGATTTCTTTTCTTTAGCTGAAATACCGATTTTTCAATGTTTTCCCACACCAGACTAGGAGTTAACTGAGATTAAGCAACAAAAACATGTGAGTCTGAACTACTTGCACTTTTGGGAGATTAAGCAACAAAAACTTGTAATTCCACACCAGAATAGTTGCTGCCATGGTAATCTGGTCTTCATTTAATTCCTTTCTTTTATTTCTTTTTGTTATTGTATGTATTACAAAGGAATAAACTATAGTTCTACAATTATTGTTCGTTTTTCATCTTCAGCTCACTGATACCTTCGTAGAAATATACATCTCTTTGCAACGTATATAAATGTTGACAAAAATAATAAATATTTTGTAGTTTAGCGGAAGCTCTCGATATACAGCCTCCTGTTATGCCGGAAGATGAACATACAACAAGGGTTACTACAGGCTCTAACTTTACTCCTGAGAAAGAATCCTCTGCAGTGCAACCTATATGGGATGATGAAGACACGAAGGCTTTCTATGAATCTTTACCTGATCTCAGGTTTTTTCTTGTATCAACATTATATTTTACTTCCTCTATGCCCTACAGAGTAACCCTACCATGCGTTTTTTCTTATGTATATGAACAGAACATTTGTACCTGCTATATTACTGGGAGAAGCTGAAACAAAGTTGGTAGATCAACATGAAAAGGTTCATGAGCAATCTAAAGTAAGGCTCTCGAATACTCTAGGCTACTGGATCATTCAAACTCCATATTTTATAGTTCATACAAAGATCTGTAAGAATTCTGCAAGATTCAGTTTGGGTTCATGAGCTGAGATGATAAACATTATCTTGGTGCCTTCTGAAGTCGCAGCTATCTGATCATCTTTCTTCTCATTTCCTTTCTTCCCCGTTTAAGGTTTTGGCTCTTTGGTGGCACAGGCGCAGTCATTTGTCTGAATATTGTAGTCTCCTTTCACTCCTGTACTTTAGGTCTAAACACAAATATGTATTGGTATTTGCCAGTTTATATATTTTGTTCATCCTTTTAGGGAAAAATTCCATCCATACCATCACTTTAGATGCAGTTTTCATCTATACCATCACTATGTGTCAATGACATGTAGGACCAGACCCCACATGTCATTGACTAGGGTAAGACTGCATGAATTTTTTGGGTTGTAATATGAGGGACTACACATTATTGTAACTACCATTTGCATGATGGCTAGACCATTCCCAACTTTTCTTCTGTTCTCCAATAACATGTTCATTTATTATTTGTTACTAAGCTTGCTAAATTTTATTTTGTTAGGAGTGTACCTTGCAACCAGAGACTGAAGTACAGAGTATTGGTGAAAATTGTGTCTCTGAACATCTATTGGAGGTAAAAACAAATGGGAGCATCAATAAAGAAAACAAAGAAACAGAAAAAGATAAAGAAAAATATGAAGAAAAGGTTGTTGACAGAAAAGGAGATGGTGTAAGCTTGGATAACATGCTTCAGAAATTGCCAAGATGTGTTAGCCGTGATTTAATTGATCAATTGACAGTAAGAACAGATACTATGTTTTGTATGATTGTACCTTTGAGACAGTTATGCCCCCTTATTCTTAAGCTACTTTTCTTTCTCCAGGTAGAGTTTTGCTATCTGAATTCTAAAGCAAACAGGAAGAAACTTGTCCGGGCATTGTTCACTGTTCCAAGGACTTCTTTGGAACTATTACCTTACTATTCCCGACTAGTCGCCACCCTGTCCCCATTTATGAAGGATCTTCCAAGTATGCTACTGTCGATGCTCGAAGAGGAGTTTAATTTTTTGATAAATAAGAAGGTTTGTTTGTACAATGCTATTTGGCACTCTTAAGCAATCTTTCTTTCGCCCATAACAATTTTTATGGTTCTACGGTTAGCACTAACTTATATTAATGTTCCCTTTTCAGGATCAGATCAACATTGAAATAAAAATTAGAAATATTAGGTTTATTGGGGAGCTGTGCAAGTTCAAAATTGCGCCTTCATGCCTTGTCTTTAGCTGTTTGAAGGTATGGGACGTATACACATGGATTGCCAGCTTACTTCACTCGATTTTGGAAATATGCACGTGATTTGTTTGCAAACTTTATGATGTTGTGGAATACTTTCTATTTGTGCTCTCTTTCTTTCCATCAGAAGCAGTCATTAATATTTTCAGTTGGTAAAGGAATCTTCTTGTGCTCATGGTGGAACAATAGTTGGTAAATCATGTGTTGTAGGCGCCAGGCAGCTAGATTGCATGCTGCATTTTAAATAATACTTAATAAAGTATCATCTACTGTGTATGTTTTCTTTATGTCAAAGTAATGTAAACTAAACATAAGATCCTTCCGCATGAACTTAACCTAGCCTTTATATTTTCAGTCTTGCTTAGATGATTTCAGTCATCATAACATTGATATGGCCTGCAACCTTCTCGAGACCTGTGGCCGTTTTCTTTATCGTTCACCAGATACTACAATTCGCATGTCTAACATGTTGGAGATATTGAGGAGATTGAAAAATGTCAAGAATTTGGATCCACGGCATAGTACACTTGTTGAGAATGCCTATTACCTATGTAAACCCCCAGAAAGATCTTCCAGAGTCTCTAAAGCTCGGCCACCTCTACATCAAGTAAGATTTTCATATCTTCTTTAATTAATTTATTAGCACTTGTACATGAATTTTACACTGAAATTATTGTTAATTTTCAATGCATGCAGTACATAAGGAAGTTACTTTTCTCAGATCTTGACAAATCAACTGTTCAACATGTGCTTCGTCAGTTACGTAAGTTACCTTGGGCAGAGTGTGAAAATTACCTTGTGAAGTGTTTTCTAAAGGTTCACAAGGGAAAGTACGGCCATGTTCACCTGATGGCTCTACTCGCTGCTGGTCTTAGTCGCTATCATGATGGCTTTGCTGTGGCTGTGGTGGATGAGGTGAGTTGCTTTAGTTGAAATGATTTACCGTTCAAATTGAAACAACTGCAAACAATTATCTGTTTTTCTCACTTTACATTCAATATGGGTTGTAAAGTTACAATATTACCTATTTATCATTCACTGGGGCTTAATCCTGCACCAGTGCACGCTTGTGTGGCTATCCACACTCCTTTTTTTTTGCATTCTCTAGTTTAGGCTTTTCTGAAATGAAATATCAGCAAACATACGCGTGTTTTGTTCATCTGCCTTTTTAGGGTGATTTGACATTTATTGCTGTCATTTATTATTGATCTTATAAGCATATTGATGGCGTGATATCTCTCTTAAATGACCTGTCATATGCGTATAAAAACTACTCATTAAGACTTTATTTACTTTGAGTTATAAATGACCCACTGGAGATTTTTTGCCTCCTTTTTATCTGGATGCAGCTTCTAGAGGAGATTAGAGTTGGACTTGAGCTAAATGACCATGCAATGCAACAGCGGCGCCTTGCCCATATGAGATTGCTTGGGGAGCTATATAACTATGAGCATATTGCTTCATCAGTTATATTTGAGACACTTAACATTATTATTGTATTTGGTCATGGAACGCCTGAGGTAAGCTAATAGTTGAGCAAAATTGGAGGCAACTTATCATTGATACTGCTCCCGTAATACTTTGGATTTTGGATAATGAATATCCGAGGATCTATTTTGCTGCCCACATTTCCTGATTTGGTATTCTAAATACCTGCATGCATTATTAAATTAGATAGAGTTCTTAATTAAATTGACTCTTGGCTTTGCCATTCTTAAACATGTTAGTATGCAGTTGTTTCTATCAAAACTGTATACAAACTTAAAGCCACAACTTCTTTATTTGGCATATTCGGTTCTGGAAATTGTGATAAGTTTTTTGCATAGTTTATGAACTTTATTCTCGCTCCACATCACTAATGCTATATGGTTGCTTTATTCTATATTTCAATTAGTCTTTATGTTAATCACATATTATTTATTTTCAAAAGAAAATTCTCTGTTTATATCCTGTGCAGCAAGATCTATTGGATCCGCCGGAAGACTTTTTCAGGATCAGGCTGATCATTACACTTCTCCAGACCTGTGGTCACTATTTTGGTAGAGGCTCGTCAAAAAGAAAGCTTGACAGATATTTGTTATCTTTTCAAAGATATGCTCTCAGCAAAGGCCTGTTACCACTTGACGTAGAGTTTGATGTTCAGGTTTGTCTTTGTTCACAAAAAGGTTAATTTTACATCATAATTTCTTAAGTGTGACAGTGCATCGCGACTGATATATTTCTAAGAAGATAAGACGCCTACATAACTGTTATCCTGCAATCCGGTAAATTGTTTCCACTGTTAATGAAACAGAATCATGTAATACTTCCTTGCTGGCTCTTTGGTGAGTTTCACCATTTTGTAAGTCATGATTCTGCATTAATCCAATGGAACATTAGGGATAGAAGATGTGCTACTGTCATTATTGAAGATTCACATGCAACTTTTACTTGATAGGCATTTATTATTATCCATATTAAAGCTGAGTTCAACGGAATCACGAGAGTGTGTCATATCTTGATCTATATTAAACTTATCATGAACTTGTACAGATTGCCCCTAGGGAGTACAGACTCAAATGCACCAAAATTCAGAATTCTTTCTTGTGGAGTGTAGGCTCCACATTTGGTCCCGTCTAAATCTGTAAAACGTATGATTGATATTCTAGTTTGTAAGTGGCTTCGAAGTTCTAATTCACTTGTATATGATCACAGGACATGTTTGCTGAGCTGCGGCCCAACATGACTAGATATTCATCTATAGAAGAATTAAATGACGCACAAGTTAAGTTTGAAGAGAATGAGTGTGTGGTCACAGCTGAGAAAGGTGGGAATGAGCGGCACGCAGACAGCAAATCACGGTTAAAACAATCTGAAAATGCTGCTTTTGATGCCAATGGCAAGAGGTTAGTGAATAGACCTGATGAAAATGGTAGGGACAATGAAGGAGCCGCAGACAGTGAGAGCTCTTCAGATAACAAAAGCAGATATCGGGATGGACTTGAACACGAGGAAGAATTTCTGTGCGAGGGGAGCTCTTCAGATAGCACTATTGATTCTGATGAAGAAGGACGTGTTCAAGTTCGACAGAAGGTGGTGCGAGTCGATCCTAAGGAGCAAGAAGACTTTGATCGAGAGCTGAAAGCCCTTCTTCAGGAGAGCTTGGAGTCACGCAAGTTGGAGCCGCGGGCCAGGCCCTCTGTGCACATGAAGATTCCAATGAATGCCTTTGAGAGGTCAAAGGACTCAGCGACCACTGAAACGGCAGATGGAGAAAATTCGTATGATGATAGTGGCAGATCTGGGGGTGCTGGCAAAGTGTGTGTCAAAGTGCTTGTGAAGAAAGGGCATAAGCAGCAGATGAAGAAAATGCTCATTCCCGGGGACTGCTCACTTGTGCATAGCACGAAGCAACAGGAGGCTACTACTGCTGAGCTCGAGGAAAAGCAAAAAATCAAGCGGATTATTCTTGAGTACAACGAAAGGGAGGAGGAAGAACTGAACGAAGGATCGTCGCATGCTGGTGACGGGGGTCAAGGAGGAAGCGGCAGTATAACTCTCACTGGGCGCGATATCTGGGACGTCACAAGCAGAAGTGGAGGTGGTCGGAAGCACTTCTACATTGCTGGTGGTGCTTACCGTGGTTATGGAAATGAAAGAAGGTGAGCTGTGGTTTACAGCCATTTTTGTCGCCCCAGGATGTGGAACTGCTTGACTGAGGCTCTCCCCTAACGTAAGATGGTGTGTAGTATTTGTCGACGATGTGGCATGAGAACGGAGAAACAATACGTTTTCGTCATGGTAACTGGCTAGGAAGTTGTACATAAGATGTTTTCCACTGCCTTAGATAAAGGTGGCGTATATCTAGGAGCTCAACTGATACCTGGCAATGGTGTCCTCGATTGACACCCCGATGGACCTGGTTACTTTAGGATGATCGTTGAAGTCCTTTCTTCTGTCTTTTCCTCCTTGTGTGCAGAATCCTCTAAAATCGGTCGATCCCAGAGCAGAGTACGATGAGCGCAATGGGAATCCTAGTTCAATTTAATTCCAGTGACTTCTTTCTCGGTGCCCTTTTTAATTACCCATTTGAACTGAAGGAAGTGCACATGCCCCCGCCCCCCGGTGCCTCACTGCCTTTTATCATTCGTCGAGTTCGACCATTTTCCTCTGCTTTGTCCGCTCCATGATCAGGATTTCTCGGTACTATTGCACCTGCGCATGTCTGCCATGAGCAAGAGCTCCTTTGCATCCACCAATTGCGAGGAAGACAGCGAGGCGTCCCGGAACGAGCCCGATTGAGTTCAGGATCGATCCAATGGTATCGCGCGGCAGTGGCTCCAACAGCTGGCGGCACTGCGCCACTTCGGCCCGAAGCTGCGTGTCAGACGTTACGTCGAACGCCTGTAGAATCACAGAGGAGCGCATCTCCGCCACGAGCCCATGATTACCCCTTTGAGCCTCGGTTCGACGTCCTCTCCCTGGCCCGGAGAGTGCACAAGCACAAAACGCAGTGGCCACCGATGGCCGGAGGAATCTATCCACTTCCCGCCACGCCACCCGGATCCGTGCTCCCGCGCAGGCTAGCTAGCTCCCGCCTCGGCGGATCGGATCCACGAGCCAACGCGCGTACCGCACAACAGTGGGGTGGAGGCGGTACTACGCGCAAGTTGCCGGGGCGGGGGAGAAAAGCTGGCCATCCATAGTTGCGGGAGCACCGGAAAGCGAAGTCGTCTCGTCCTAGTGCCCGGGTGGCCTCTCTGGAATCTCAGGGCGCCCCCAAGTGGATCCTGTCACCGTGTCACTCGCGGCCCCTGGCTAGCTTTTCTCCTCCAAGGAATCTCGTGTGCGGCACAGGGTTCTGTTGCTCCGGCTTTTCGCGGGTTTTGTTTGACTCTTGGAGGGATCTGAGAGGGAGACAGGAAACCCCGCGCTAGATTGAGATTCCGCGCCAAGTTTGGGTGGGTGATTTTCTTTCTTGCTCGCTCGCTCGCTGCTTCTTTTGGCGTGGGCCGGACCGAATAAAGCGCCCGGATTCTGCCCCGCGCTTTGCTTTGCTTTCAGGCGTAGTACTAGTAGTAGTAGGATTTCTCGTCGACGTGATCTTTATAATTTGCGCGAATGCTCTCTCCCTGTTTGTTCGTTGCTTAATCCCGGTTGGATAAAGCCAGCGCGGCTCCGCCTCTCAGGTGGCCGCGATGTGCAAAAGCGACATCTTTCCTTCCTCCTCGCCAGTGTTGGCTACTACTAGTGCTCTGCCTGCTTTGCGCGTAAGCTTTATTTTTGCTGAAGCAACTTGCGCGTAAGCTATAGTGTGTGTGTGTGGCTTTTACGGGGCTACTTTCGTTCGAGGGATCGATGGGTCGTCGTCTTGCTCGATAGGTTCGGTGCCACATACAGGCGCCTAGTGAGACCGATGTGGAGTGCATCCACTAAGTTACCGACGTGGCTGCAGGCACTTCCTGTCTGCACGAATCGTGTTAACTATTTGCTGCAAAAGGGGAATGCAGGGGTGGAGGAGAGGAGATAGAGGCCGTTGCAACCGAACCATATTCTTTGTTGGTTGATAGATACTACGTGAAATGTGCGGCACGAAGTGTATCCTACCTGCGAAATGGATGTCGTAGCTACTAGTAGTAGCCTGTAATGGTGTGGCGGTGCGATTGGGCTGGAGGGCCAAATTGGCCATTTTGGGAGGAAGGCTTTGGTCTCTCGTCTGATGGGCCCGGGCTCCCACATCGGAGGGACGGGACCACCCAAAAGAATGCTCTCACGCTGCCGATGCTGCTGGTTAGTGACCACCAGCAAGGCATTGCAATTCCGGCTACTTGCGCGGGGCCTCCCTGTTTTAATATGCGCACGTACATTTGGCACGATTTCCGAATGAGAACACATAGCCAGATTCTTTTTTATTATACGACAAATCATTCGATTTTTGGGGGTAGAGCAAGTGAAGGAAGTGAAAAAGAACTGCCGGAGAAGGAAAATAAAGGCAGATCTCAAAAGCACCCCAAACCTTTTTCAGCAAACACTAAAGATTCTCGGAAGAAAGTCACTGATCAGCATGGGAAGTGGTCGCAATTAAGGCCCCCTTTGGAACGCAGGATTTTCACATGAATTGTACAAGAATTTCATAGGAATCAGTTGACTGTTCACAGGAAAAACGCAGGAATAGGAAAAAATCCCGCAATCCAAAGGGGCCTAAGTACATGAAGGATTAGTTGGCACTAACTAAGTGCAAACAGTACGGCTGACTGTTTTCGTCGTGAATGGAGCATCTGAATTCCTTCCTCGGTTATGTTACTCCTACCAGAACGAGTAATGCCAACTCTTTTCAGTCTTTCAGAGGCCTGCAGCTCCCTACTGAATTCTTCTTCACCGCGTAAGATAAAAGTGCGGCATGGTCTGGCGACACGTTTGTCCGCCGCTGCGCCTGCGCGCCATGCGTCATGAGTCGTCGCGCCCAGCGCTTAACACGTTGATCTGTACGCTGCCAATGGCAGTACTAGCATGGCATCCTTCGGTCTGCACAAGCAGAACCTGTGCTGCTACTGAACTCTTCACCACACCGTTCTGTAAAAGCGTTCTCAAACGTAGAGGAGATATTGACTCTTCATATCATCTAAGAGTCATTTAAAAAACAATATAAGAGTTCATAGTAACTCTAAAGTAATGACTGACCCCGCATGTCATTGCCTCAATAAATGTTAGAGGCTGCCTTTTGAAGAAGAGTTAGCAGTCTTTTCTCTCTCTTTTTTTCCAATAAACAATTCTAAGAGTTAGCTAAAAAGTAACCATTGGAAACGATATAACTGTAAGACGACGTTTTAACACACGTTGCTGAATTCTTCACCGCACCATGCACACCACACTGACATTGGTGCTACTTGGGGATCAGCATCCCGCTCGTTGTCAACAGGCCACGTGACGGCGATGCGACGCACCGAGGCTTTCGAGGTGGGGTGGATGGCCCGGACCGGAAGCGCTCGGCCGTTTCTCTCTCAGGCAGGCGTGCGGCAACTTGCAGCGGGGCACCGGTGACTGCGTGTGTTCCACGCGCCGTGTGAACGTCCCCGCTGTCGCTTGCGGTCGCGCCCGCGCCGCCGGGTCGTCGGAGTTGGTGGCTACCTTGGCCGATTCATCCCTCCGCCGCCCAAGCTAGCCCAGGTGGATCCCGCGCCCTTTTTGCGGCGTTCCTCCTCGATCAATTATTGGCAAGCCAGAAACCGATCGCGTTGGCTTCGCCTTGCGCGTTCGTTCGCTTCCTCCGGGCACGCGCCGCGACGAGGTGGAGGTGGTGGTGGACGGCGCGCGGCATTGCCAACGAACGGCAACCCGAGGCACGCGTTGGCCGTTGGGTGCCCTTTGCCCGCGGGCACCAGCCCATACAACGCTTTCAACCTACTATAGGCAGGTACTGTGGACCGATGGATTCGTCCAGGGTCGTTAGTTTCCTCCAAAAATTCGTCCAGGTCTCGCTCGCTCCTCGCCACCAAGCATAAAAGCGCTGCGACGGCTTATGGATAAGAGTAAACCGCACCACCACGACTAACGATTTTTTTCTTCCTTGCCCGCATCTGCAGATACTAGAGCCACTGATTCCGGCTTTGCACGAACATGACACGTGCCGACGGGCGAATGTGAACTCGATCCTCCATTCCTCCCAAAAAAATCTGACACAGGCTGATTCATATTCTTGCTAGCTACTACCACTGCTCCACACTCTAGGCAATGACCGGCCGGGGCGGCCACTTACTCTGACGATATATACCGGACTCAATTGCTCCACCGAATTGATTCCTTATATGGTCATCACATGGCCAAGCTTTTTAACGACATGACACGCCCAGACTTTTGGTTACTGTGCCGTGCACCCACAAAAGCCAAGCCGCACCATTTTGTTGTCTGATCGAGCTGACCCCGAAGGCCTCGCCTCGTCCGTATGATCTTTCGAGGGCGCCGCTTTCTAACGGCCGCGATGGGTTGTACTGGTGAATCTTCAGGTGGGCCTCGCCACGGATTCCGGTTGCTGGATGGTAATTGGGCGTGCTGAGTCACGCCCAAATAGCGCGGGTGTCTTTACATGCACTCTTTGGTTCTCGGAAAAATTAGTAGGATCCGATTCCAAGTCCACATTGAGATAAAAAAAGGGAGGTTCCGTGGGGAATGGAACGGCCACTCAGCCTCAGACTGCACTACAAAACAACAAATAGACAGGGAAGACACATGCAAGTTCAGATCGGATCACTCGATCGCCGGTGTGAGCAAGAGTGAAACATTGGCCTACAAACCTTCGCCCTTCGCTGATAAAGTAAAAGTCACTTCGACTTAAGGTCTGCACATAAATAATTAGAGACCTTTTAGGGTGTATGGGTCCATCCTCCACTCCCAATGTATTAACACGATGCTTTCAAGCATTTTCAACCTACAATAGAGGAAATGTTAGGTGTACTACACAACCAAATAAGCTAAATAACGTAGGATTTTGTGCGTATAATTTCCATTTTTATGCAAGTAATTTGTGGTGTCAAGTAAGTTTTCATCGATGACAAAATATATTTTTCGAAAGCCCGTTTGCACAAGAACCGTGAAACTATAAGGGTTATACACAATTTATATGTAAGAATTACATACGACTCCATTGTACAACCAAAGCTACATGGCGAAGCAAACTAATAAAGCATGGTTGTTGTTGGCCCATGCGTAAGTGACAATCGTATGTATTACTTGTTGTTTAGCAAGTTGAACGAATGAATCGTATGTATTACATGACTCGTCCTCTAAGATAAAGACCACATCTCGACGTTGTTTAAATAGAAAATTTGGTTCACATAAGCAACAAAACCAATATAGATGTATCATCGTTTACAAAACAAATCCTCCTTTGTCATTATTTTACATGAATCAGAGTGATAATTATTTAGTAAAACAAAAAACGGCAATTCATAATTGATGCATTCCCTTTTCACAACCAATTTGTATGATTAGATAGGATAGTGTGTGAAAATATGCACATAAGAGTGAAACACAATCGAAGTTGTTCTCGAGCCCAACGGGACTTCCACCTACTTTAGTGAACGCTGGAGCTCATGGCATTAATACGAAACCGGGAAAAAATGTTTTAAAATAGGACAAGCAGCTTTCATCGCATGAGAAAGCTGGAAACCGACCGAGAAGGGAAAGGGGAAGGAGGGGGAAACCTAAGATAGACACCAATAGTGGCAATTTCTTATTTTGAGGCCATTGCTGCGGCCCCCTCGCCAGCACCACACCAGCGGCGGCTCTGGTGAATTCCAACACAGATCGCCTCCCTTCCCTCCCCTTCAACCCCTGATCCTTTTCGCTTGTGCAAGTTGGTTAATTGGCGCACGACTTTGGCTTTTGCAGGCAGAGCATATACGGTTTACTGGTGCGGCGGGGCCGCCGCTTTCTCGGCCTCTCCCCGGCACTCCCATTGGAGCGCGCAAAGCCGGGCGGCACCATTTAAAGAAGCAAACTGCACTACCACCACCACCACCATCCACCTCCGCGCGCACCGTCACACACCAACGCACACCTGGCTGGGGATCAATTGCAGATTTGTTCGTTGTCTTCTCAGTCTCAGGGTTGGGGGTCTCTCAGTCTCAGGGTTGGGGGTCTCCTGCTGCAGCGCAAAATCGAGCAGATAGATCGGATTCGGGGTAGCTGGTAAGTTCGTTAAGCTGTGGTTTCCCTGTAATCTGTTTGGATTCTCGATGGCTGTGTTTCTCGGTTGGTTTGGTTCTGGTAGAATTGGGGCCGGTCTCTTCTGCGAGTGTTTTCTTGGTTTGCTTCTCTGGTTGGAATTGGTAACTCGTGTGTGAAAACTGAAAAGTAAGTTCCCGGATAGTGTTTTGCATGGATATTGTACGGCCGTGGTTGATTGGCCGTGTCTAACTTTATGTAGACTAATCATTATCATTACTAGGATTTGGTTTTTCGAGGTCATTTTCTAGCACTTATGAACTGCAGGGAGCAGAGTGTTCAGGTCTCTGTCCGCAAGTTTCTTTCTTAATTCCATTCTTTTATGTATTTATCTTGTCATTTTTTGTTTGTTTGTTGCGATTCAGGGTTCATGAGTGTCTGCATGCTCACGAACTGACCCTATTATGACGGCTCTGATTTCGCTAGTGGTTCTGCACCAGCGTTGGTCCATCGTACTAGCTTTGGCTGTCGATTTGCTCATGTATCTTGGAATTTTATCTCTGCTTGGACCTTTTTTTTTGTGAATTGTGCATGGAAAAGGAGAGATTTTTGGTCAGAACAATCATCATCATATGATGTTCTTGTGTTGTGTTACTCATAGTCATAGTGTTGATCTGAGTTTTATTTTGAGAAATGGCAAAACGTTGTAGTTCTGAATTGGAAATTTGCCAAGTGAACTAGAATATGTTTTGAATACTATTTGTTTGTTTGTTAGACTGTCTCTTGATTCTTAGCACATTGTGTTCGCCCAACTTAGAACTTTGAGTTTTCTCTCTTAGTTTGATCTGTCAGTTTTGAAGTTAACGTTCTTTGACATGTTAATGTCATCTGCAGGAAAACATATTTGTGGGAGCTTTGAAAAATTGGAGATTTGCTTCTAATAGTCCAGACTTGGATGAATTCTTGAAACTGTAGACACTAAACTCGTCAAGGTTGTTTGAAATTGAAGTAGCGAGTAACGGGAAGCTCTCATTTGCTACCGACATTTTGAAGTTGTTTCGGAGTTTGAAACTTGTCCTAGTCTTCTAGCACCAAAGTTCTCGAGAGTTTGCTGTCATCCAGATGGCAGACGATCCTAATATGAACTTTGGGGCATTTTCCCAGTCACTCTGCAACCAGCAAGTCGTTTCATTTCAGACAAGTGCGACGGCTAGTGGCTCAGGAGGCATGCCAGGGTACCTGGATTGTTCCTCAGGGTCAGGGATGGATGCCAATGTAGGGATGATGAACACCACACCTTCAGTGATTGTGTCCACTAGTTCATCCAATATGCAAGCTGATTCCGGGCAGAACCTCAAATATGGCGGGCCGCTAGCTGCAGATTGGTCATATCTTGAGCTCCAAGTGTTGAAAGAGGGCCTGGAGAAGTAAGCTATTTCAAGTCTTCAACTACCATATTCACAAGCTACTGAGTCTTGCAACACTGTTCCTTTCAGAACTAGTGGTTTCTTTTGTTGAATTTTATCCGCAAACTGTCCGATGAACTGAAATTATATTATTCTGTTGATTAGTGCTGCAACACAGCTTTTTTTATCTATTTTTCTAATTTGGGTTAATTGGTTCATCCATAATGTGTCTCCCTTACTGTCTCAGATATGTAAATGAACATGGCATCATGAAGTATATAAAGATAGCAGCTTCATTACCAAACAAGACAGTAAGAGATGTCGCGATGAGGTGCCAGTGGGTAGGGGTAAGTAGTTTCTAATTTGTACATATTCTGTAAGGCGCTTTAGATCCTTTTTTTTTTTTTGATAACAAATTTACAAGGATGCTATGTGATTAAAGAGACATCGGTAAAAAAAGAGACATCGGTAAATTATTCATGCTCAAGAAGGCACATAAGGCTGCTGCTATTTGTCTTGAATACTGGACATAAAGATTATGCAGCTTTGTGCAAAGTTCTTATAAATAATCAAGCAAAACCTTGGTACAGGCATGCATTGGTTCCTTTCTCCTTAAGCTGTTTTATGAGGTGGCATGCTAAAATATATATTGCATCTCAAGCTGATGTGAATATGATTCCACTAACTATGTGTACATATAATAATAGGAATGGTAGACAAATTTATTGCCAATCTAGATATAAACAATAGGTTTCTGCATTTTGGACCACAATCATAGTGATACATCAGTTGGCAATCATTGTATTTTAGTATACTATTCTATTGATATAGATTTGTAGTCCGAACAAAAGGAAGAGCTATCAAAGGACAGCATGCCATTATTTTTTGATACAAATCATGCATCTGTCAGGCTCTGTAGCACCTTTTTAGTTATAACTTCTTGTTTGTTACAACTGCTGACCTGTTAACACTTGCTTGAAGCACCTTACTTTTGTTGCGGATAAAAGCAAGTCCTAAAACATCCTGTTCTTATTGGTTGATAAATTATCCTGTAATATAGAAATTCTAAAGCTAAGGCATGATGACTTATTTAACCAATGTTTTATTTTTGGTCGAGGAACTAAAATTTATACACGTTTAACTATTGTCAGAATAATTTAGCTAAATAACCGAGAAACTAAATCTTGCTCATCAGTTTTCCTTCAGTTTATCAATATCAACAGTTTTGATGTCTTGTAGAAAAAAGTAAGTACAAGACGAAGGAAGCCAGAAGAACACCAAATGGGCAGAAAGATAAAAGAAAGAAAGGTATTAATATCCTTTTCTGTTTGATGAATTTTACTCCGTATCATGTTCCTTTTATTCACAACAGATTATTCAACAGAAAATCGTCATATTAAAAGTAAGGTGCTTTTCCAAAACAAAGTTCTGAAAGGGATAGAATTTATACCAACTGTAAATATATGTCTGTTCAATTATTTAATATTATATCAATAAGATTGCTGCTTCCATAATTTTGATTGATGTTCGTAATGATTATCTCTCAGGATAAATATGTAGAGCCTGCAATGTGGAGTGCAAATCATCCTGTCCAGACAGGCACAAGAGTCTCTTCGTTTATGCCTCCTAATGTTCAGAACAATCATTTTCTGTCAGGAGGTTGGTAACTCACTTGAGTGTCAGTTCCAAATGATTTCTTATATTTACCTCTTTTTTCTGTTATCTTCTATCTATGCAATTATCAGCATTATATTCTGACACTAAGATTACTTTTTGAGAGGTTAATTACTGCTCCCAATACTACAGTAGAGTGAATTATTTGACTTTATTATTGACTTCATTGCTAAGTTTGTCGTAGGTAGGCACACATTACTTTACTCCATTGGAGGCTGATAATTGATGCAATCTTGAATGCATATTTTTCCTCTACCTCAGTCATGGGTGCATATTGTGGTATGTATTATTATCGTTTACTGTGTTAACTGACAGAAAGGGATAGAAAATTGACACTTCACATTTTTTTTTGTTTCAAGAACATGTAAGCGGGTAGCTTTTGAATATATCAGCCTCTTCTATATCATATTTCCTGGAATCAAACTAATGCTCAGAGAGTACAAAGAAAACTGTGTGAACTATCATCATGTTCCAAAATCTTCCCTTGGCTCGCTTGAAGCAACATTGCAACATGTAGTGTGCCATTTCCTTGATTATAGTAGATGAATCAATTGATTTTGTGTTACCTGCACTCGAATCATCATTATATAAAATTGCACTTAAAGTTCACTATCGCAGATTCATGTCCTAAGGAGCTTGTATATCAGTATATATTGCCGGAACTGTACAGTTTCTTTCTCTGTTTTATGATTTAAAATATTTAATAAAATACCACAGTAGGGGTTTCCCCTGCTGTTTCCTGGTCTAACTCAAAGTTTGTCATTTGGAAGCTTCTGTTTAATCTATATAATATGACCATATCCATATTTTCCATTTTGTAGCCTCTGGGATAGACCATGCAATGCAGCATCTATTAGAGGAAAATAACCGGCTTCTTCATCAAATAGAGACAAACATTTCAAGATTCCAGGTTTGCGCATTTCTTCCTTGTCACTTTACTCTGTTTAGTTATTTTTAATTCATGATTCATATCCTTCTATACAGAAGAAGACTCTGAGATCAGTAAATTAGCATGTTATACATGAAAAAAAAATATTGAACTTTCTGGTTTCAGTTACCCTGAATCTGGAGCACTTTTTTAGTAGAAAGCATCCTGAGTATTGAACGTTAACCTTATTTTCTCTTGCAGGCACAGAACAACATTGATCTGTTCCTTCGGGCAAGAAGGAATATTAATAATCTTTTACAAAGGTATGATCACAATCTTTCTCAGATGCCAGTACAGTTTATTCTCTGTTTGCTTCTCCTGTCTCTAACGATGCTTCTTCTGTACACAGCATGAGCCAAATGCCTGGTATAATGAGCAAGATGCCTCCACTTCGCGTAGCACTGAATGAGAACCTTGCTAGCTTTGTGCTTCCAGGTCTTGCAATGGTAAGACCTTGAAGAACCTGTCTGTCATCAGTTACCAGTTTTTTAACACAAACCTGTCAGAATTAGTTCAGATAGGTGATTTCAGATTCTTTTGTGTATTTTCCACAAGCCGGTCAATGTCCCGAATATTCTTTTCTTGACCCAATCTATGTTTTCTTCTTAGGAACAAGTTCTAGGTAGCAGTCAACTGAAGGAGGAGCCAAGAGGGTGGTCACTGCCTACAAGTTTCAGCTAAGGCGGACTTCTAAACTTCATCCTTAGACCGGTAGTCTATATGAAGAATTACCGCTTCATTTGCACTCCAAATGGCAATGAATTGTCACCAAGGATCCTTTTGTGCCTATCTGAAAGCAATGGAGATGTGACTGAAACCACTCTGCTGACCGGCCTCCAAAGACAGTCTGCATATTGGTGTCTGAGCAGTGATGGTTTCAGCGAAACTGCAGTTTTTCTGGTCTTGCTGCGCCTGTAAATATCGATTCTTTTGGATTTCTCCTTCAGATAGTAGGGTAAATAGATGTAGCAGAGGAAGTTCACAAGAACTAGTAGCTACATAGTGTTCCCTAAAAAACTAGCTACATAGCGGAAAATGAAAGCCTTTTTGCCGGTCACCATTTGCTGCTCCCTTTGTGTGAATGTAACTGTAATGAAGCGTATACATGCTCGGGTGTTCCCTCCCTCTATCCCTCCATTCTTGAAATGCTGACGCCTTTGAGCGAAGCAGTGTCAACATTTCAAGAACGAAGCGAGTAGGATTGAAATGAGCCGCTACGTGATCTTGGAAAAAATCTGGTCAAGGGCGGTGACGATGTTGCCGTAGTGCTCCTGCACCTGGGGCACGTCCTTGTCTCTGGCCGCGTAGTCCAGCTGCACGCAATGGGAGTAACAAGATGAGTCTGCAGGTCATGCATATATAGTCAATGTGGTGCATCTCATCTGAGTAATTTGCCGTCCTGACGTACGCTGGTGACGCTGTTGAAGAGGTCGGAGTAGAGCCTGCGGAGGTCGGCGCGGCGGGTCGGGTCGGTGGCCTGGATGATGGCGTACAGGTCCTGCTTCAGGTTGGACGCGCTGGCGCGCAGCTC
This sequence comes from Eragrostis curvula, assembly GCA_007726485.1. Taxonomy (NCBI): domain Eukaryota; kingdom Viridiplantae; phylum Streptophyta; class Magnoliopsida; order Poales; family Poaceae; genus Eragrostis; species Eragrostis curvula. The sequence goes on from RWGY01000031.1 coordinate 16,808,029, forward strand.
CGCCTGCAGCTCCCGCCACGCTCCCGCGTCGATGAGCCGCTTCACCCGCAGCAGGTTCCGCGCGTGCGTCCTCACCACGGCCTGCGCCTCCTCGCTCGACTCCTCCGGGATGATGATCCGCAGGTCGAGCGCGCCGTCGAACGCGCCGGCGCCGCGCGCCGCGGCCGGCGGCAGCAGCAGCTGGGGCGCCAGGAGCGCCGCGCTCGCCATCGCGATCGTGACGAGCCGCCGCCTGCTGCTGGTTGCTGGCGCTGGCATCGGGGGATGTTGCTGGACACTGCTCGGTGGCTTGTTCGGGGACGTGGCTTCGGCGGGCGAGAGGCTCGTCGCGGACAGCGCCTGGACGGCGAGCCGCAATGCCATCGGCGGAGCTTGTGTGGGGAGAGCACTCTGTTTCGAGTTCTCAACGTGGTGAGGTGTTGGCAGCCAAATGTTTCGGATAGCGAACAGGGGTGTCGTTCGAATTCGGTCTCAAATTCGAACGCTATTGCTCTTGGGCCGGACCGCGAGATGTTGTAGAGCCTGGCACGTCGAGATCCAGGGCCGAGTGGAAGATAAAGCCGGGCCAACATTCCGTGACTTCTACAACCTGGATCAGGGTACTCCTCCCTGCTTGTACGGAAACTCTATTCTTGTAGCGTATCCTGTGATGATGGATGGGACAGGACACTGGCAAGCTCGCACTGGACCAGGACGCGTCTGATCCTGGAGAAGAATAATATGGTAGCCAGGTGGAAAACCAAGGGCGTTCGTTTCTTTAGCATTTAGCATTTAGACCTGTCACATCAAAGAGAATTTTATTATTTAAGAGTACTAAATAAAATTTAATGACAAAATATTTTTACAGATAGGTACATTTTTACGAGACGAATCTAACGAGCCTAATTAATCTATATTTTGTTACAGTGATGCTACAGTAACCAGCGTCTAATCACAGCTTACCTACCCTCGTTAGATTCGTCTCGCGATTTAGACCGGGGGTTCTGCAGTTAGTTTTGTAATTAAACTTTATTTAATACTCTTAAATGACAAGATTCTTCCCTCTAAATTTTAGACCCCATGCAACGAACACCCCCAACACGGAGGGAACTGAGCCGGCATGGGCACGTTAAGCCCTGTCAAATCCATGTGGTGATTCGGCTGACACGCCGAGATCGTAGATCTGCCTCCCGCACTACTGCCCCGTTCACATTCTTGTTTTTCTTTATTTTTTTGGCTAACAAGAACACACCTCATATCCTAGTCCTACGCAAGAGCGAGGAACTCAATTCACCATCCCCTTGGGATTCAACATTTCAGGGCACCGGAAAGGATCACATTCAATGGACAGCACGCAAAAGGAAAAGGGAAATACGCTACCCCCCTGGCTCGCTTAACCTCTAAACCCAACCAACGATATGTACACAGCAGGTGATATCGGGCCAGAAATGCATAGTATCCTTTTTGTTCTTCCTTTCTTGCTTGCAAGAAATGCATCATGCGAGGCTATCGCATCCAGCTACCCCCTCTGCCTCTCTCTATCTCATGCTTCACGACACCGCGGCGCGGTTTCCTATTCCTCCAGGTGAGGGCCAAGCTGCAGGGAGGGCACGAGGGCGGCGACCACCTCGCGGAGAGCATCCGCCGTGTCGTTGTAGCACACCTGCGTCAGAGGGACGCTTCTGCTCTTCACCGCGTCGCCCAGCTGCCATTTTTTGTCCAAGCCCATGTCAATTACCAGTAAAACTCCGAAAAGAATATCAACAAATCAAGTGTTAACTACTTTATAGGTTCTAGTCAGAGTATTGATGATACGTTGACGGAAACCAATCTGACAAATAACTCCATTATATCATATTATGGCAAGAGGCAAGAGAACTTGGTGCACTTGAGTTCTACGGAAACAAAGCCTTTGTCACTAACCATTACTCCTACTACAACTTAGCCGAAAGGAAACCGGGCAAGGAAAGGAAAGGACAGCGACAACATGTGTGAATGGACAAATGTATTGACTTCGTCAAAATATCCAGAAAAACCAAATGCTCCCATATAGTACTACACTAAACGCCTCAATGCCTGACAGCATAATCAAATCCAACAAATGGAGGCATCCACGAACCCAAGTACCAAGGCCCCGTTTGGATTAAAGGAAAAACGAAGGAAATTTAGAGGATTCAGTTCCAGAGGAAAGGAATGCAGCAGATGCGTTTGCAACAAAGGAATTCACAAGAAACTTTCCTGAGGAACGGCCAGCAGAGGTGTACTTTTGGAGGAAATGAAAAATAAGCTCCGATCTATGGGAAAGTTTCCCGTGAACGCTTGCTCGCTTGCCCGCACACTAATCAAGTTAATTAGCTCATGTTCTTATCTCTTGCCCGCAGTGTTGCACCTTGCGGAGGAAAAATTAATTCACTCACACTAATCAAGGTTTAGGTCCGCATGCAACAACACAATTTAAATGGCGTGAGTCGTGAGCTAATGTAAGCACCTACATATTTTGGGTTAGCAAATACCAAATGCCATAAGCAAGTGGGTAAAGGTGACAAGATTATACTAATTCAATTTAGTGCACTGAATAATTATAATATATGTCGACTATAAACATGCTATTTAGTTGCAATGCATCTTCTTCCCGAGTTTTCGTTTCCTACATTCCAAACACCTCAAGTTCTCCATTCCTCTGTTTTAGATTCCTACAGTTTTATCACTTTTTTCGTTCCTGCGTTTTCTCTATTCCTGCGTTTTTTCCCTTTCCTCTGTTTTTCATTCCTCTGTTCCAAACGGGGCCTAACGCCTTGTCTACTTTCAAGTTATAATATGAATTTGCAAAGAATCAAGGAACTACTAGCACAGAGGAAAAAATATATTCCTCACCTCATCCATGGAGTAGAAGAACTTGTTGGCCAGGACAGAGAGTGAATTCTTGTGCTCTTCGCTCTCATAACAGGAGATCACACGGCTGAGGTCAATGTACAAGAAGGTGGCCTTCAGCCGGAGGTCCTGCCCAACAAGGTCCCACGAGTCCTCGTCGTCAATCACCAGATCCTCTTCCATTGAGAAGAGTTCCACAGCACAGTTCTTGATCCGACAAACACATCCTTTCAGCTCCACGCCATGATCCATGCCGCTCTGTCTACTTCGCTTCACTGTATCCTGCTAATCTGCTATGTGTAGGGGAAGATCAGAACCTATCACAGATAATTATAGGATGAGCACACAACGAGGAAAGCTAAAAGGAAACTGATTCTTGGACCATGTTTAGAAGCAACAGATATCACCAAGCGCATGCGAAAAATAAGCCACGTATGAAGGGGCAAAGTGGTCAGTGAGAAAGTACTAGATTGGTCAGCGATGACGCTCTTCAAAGCACAGAAAACCAAAAGGAGACACGTTTAGGTAATTAGTGCGTTGTCCCGGCTTGGAGATCAAGAAAGAAGGAAACAGATGAAGCTATAAGAAAATGTTAAGAGACCAATTTTGTGAGGCGGTCATATGCTGGAAACTTGCAACCATAAGAATTCTGAGGGCAGCAAGAATGTCATGACCTTAAAGGTGGAGGAATCGTCAACCCCATAAAATAAACAAACAATTCTATCCATATCCACATCTTCATTATTCAGAGACCCATTTTGAAACCTGTATTTACTTACTAACTCTGTAGTAATTCAAGTATGTAAAGAACTACATTACTTTAGTTTTTGACCAGTTGCAGAAACTTTAGCCGATAATTATCATGAACATAAACCTCCCAAATGTCATACCATAGTAGAGGCTTCTGAGATAAACTCAAGCCGATTTCTCAGAACGTTTCTTGCAAAGTACTGTATAAATTACAGATGTCCCACCATATGCACGGACATTGTGGATAGGCTATTTCCATGGCTATATCTAAAAGGGGTGGCGTGTCAAAAAGGTTTCAGTTTAACTTGTTTTTCGAGTGCTAGTTCTGATCTTCTGATGTCCGAAAGCTCAAGAAACTATGCCAAACAGTGCATAGTTAAGTCTGCCTTTTGTTTTGTCGTTTCGACCTCAAAATTGTCTCAACACCATCAGTGATCAGCACAGGCTTTCTTTACGTCCCCTATCCGCTTTCCCATGCCTATCAAGAAAATTCTGCGACAGGGCATGTTCATTGAGCAGCTAAACTGTGGGGCCTACTTTCCACTCCAATTCCATTTTCTTCCGGTCGTTGTTCCAGTTTGCAGAATAGCGAGAGGATGGGAACAGACAAAGATAGCAGATGACTGCAACTGCTTCCGAAACCAAAGGACTAGCAGGGGAGGAACAGAGGTTGCGGGCCCAATCCTATGCGGTCTTCTCTCGCTTTCCCCTTTGCCTCTATACGGAGTATTTGTCAATTTCTAAACCGGAAGATTGAACGCTGAAACCTTCATGAGGCTATGGTGTAGGATCACTGAATGGAAGCTTTGACCAAAGAAGACGGTTCCACAATGAATCCAGATATAATTGGTCTTATCATTTTTACTAGTGGTTACAGAAAAGTAACGGCATTGTGGAAGGTTATTGTATTAGGAATGGAACAAGAGAAACAAGACAAGCAAAGGGACTAAGGGAGTAGGACATGTGTTTCCTCCCATCACGCCTGCGGAGGCAAAAAAGAAACCCTGTTGATCCGAGAAGGAATTGGAGTGCAGGAATACGAACCGTGCCGAGAAATTTGCTTCCAAAGAAGCCCCCAATTCGGGCCTTTTTCTCTACTAGCATTTTGATCAAGAAATGATTCAGCAACTCCTGTGTACAAAAAGGGAACTGTTTCGAGTTGAAGGGGCTTCTTCCCCGACAGAGAAACAGGGGCAGACGCGACATTCTGGCGTTATGGAAAATCGCGCATTGCGCATCGGACGGAATCAAACAGTCAAGAAACAAAGATTCGCGAACTAAACAGGCATGGACAAGCATTCGTTCCATGCGAACGTCGATCGACGGCACAAATATGCGATCCGAAATCAAGAATCAAGGAGGGGGCAAAGGAAACAGAGCAGTCTCAGATTCCCCCCTACATTATCGACCCGAGCTCCACCTCGAATCCGGCCGGCGCCCCCAACCCAGGAATTCAACCAAAGAAGACCCTCCCCTACATGAGGAAGGAAGCCCCACTCCTGTTCTTCGCCACAAGGACGAGAACCTCCCCCACACAAAAAGGGCTTTTTCCCCACCTAATTTAAGGCTCAATCGATGCAACCGAAGTCCACTGGAGTACAGTTACGAACCCAAGAAAACGAACAGTGCCCTCCGTTGATTTCTTCTTCTAATCCTGCCCTTACCCTAACGATTTCCTATCTAACCATTTCCTTCATTCACATCATCTCAACTGAAGCAAAGCTAAACTGAAGCGCGGCGGACAGGTAAAGCTAGAGAGAGAGAGGAGGAACAGGGCGGTTGGTTTGAAGTACCTCGTCGCCTTGGCCTAATCTCCTGCGCCCCGCGGCGTGACAACGTCCGTAGAAAAGGAGGGGGACCGATTCTTCTTCTTTTTTTCACTCGCTCGCCTACGGAATTGAACAGAGGAGAGAGAGAGAGGATGCGATTTGTTGCTAACCCCGCAACTTCTACCCGGCGTCTTCTTCTTCCGTGTCCAGCGTGCTTATATAGCGGGTAGGCAGCCTCGGGGTAAATTCGTAAAGGCCACCTGAGCCCGACGCGCTGTCTCCGCCCCTGCGTGTGGGCCCGGCTTGGATTAGGAGTCGTCGTCTCGAGCACTCTCTCTGTTTAATTCAGGTATACTCAACACGATCCAGCCGCTATCCCATCTGCAAGCTTCTACTGCATCGACATGACGTACCACGGATTTTGTAGAAAAAATAAGCTACATGTCGGTCGGATGAACCAAGGCCTGGACTGGACACGTTGATATCGAGTGCTTAGGGTTGGTAATCATATTCGAATCAGTTGATTTAGTTTCGGTTACTTTCTCCTATCATTTATTTTGTGCATAATGTGGCTAATGTTTACGTGTTCTTTGCCTTTCCCCGTGCGTTCTCCTTTATGTTCTTTTTGCGTTCGCTTTCACGAACAAGGGGATAGGCTTCTGAAGTTTGATATTCATCTGACACCTGGTGAGTGCTTCACATGGCCAGGACGTCTCGATGTTGGCCGCACCGAAGACGACTTTGACGGCGACCTCATCTCTGTTGAGGCGCAAAACCGGCCCTGGATGCTCGATCCCTCGTCGGATTGCATTTCTTTTTCCGAAATGCGTATCTCTTGAACTTTTAATGACCAAAACATTATCTCCTTGCTGTCCGTTGGGTTCGATGTTCACTACAAGCCAGCAGCGCAACCGCACCGACGATCGCTAGCAAGTCAAGCAGACGATCGCTAGCAAGTCAAGCATGGTGGCATCTCAGGAAAATAAGTCAAAACATTGTGGACAACTTGACACTTGACAAGCTTCAAATTACACATTCGAAGCCATCATCTACCAGGCAATTACCCGACGCCCTAGGCAACTTGCGACGAGGCATCATCTTGCCTGATGCATCGGAGGAGCTGGAGCAAATAACCAAAGTTGACTGCTCGTACCGAATCATATGCCCTTGATAGTGATGGCCTCGGCCGCCTGGTGCAGGCAGATCAAGCAAAAATATACACTAGTACTAACATAGTGCAGGGTAATAATATACAGAACGATCATACTCCTGTATAAGTTTCTGCTGCGGAGAACGATCATACTTCTTGATGGAAGAAGATTGCCGTATTTCCCTGGGTGATAAGCCTCAGTTAGCTGGATCTACTTCTTGTTTCCCAGTACTTCCCTCCTCTGGTAACTCTTGCACTTCGGTCGTGCTGCTCATTTCAGTCTCAGCGATATGATCTCTAGTGGAGATCCCATCAGCAGCAGCAACTGGGCTCTGTTGGCCTGAGTCTGAGCCGGGGCATTGCCCTATTGATTGGTTTGACCTATTGAGCGCGTGGCAATGTGGGCAGTAGTAGGTTACATGAGGAAAATCTTCTTTCCTCGCCAATCCTGCAAGTTGGTGTACAACGAAATGTATACTATCAGAATTATGTAGGTGCATCATGCGAGACATAACTGAAGAATTCCCAGTTTTTCTGAGAGGATGTTCAGTCATTCGCATACGTACCATTATGCATGTGACAATTGCCACATATCAATGCATAGGACTGAGATGGGTCCTCCCCAACAAGCAAGGCAGCAATCTTTGCGATCCAGCCACTATCACTGGTTCCTGAGCCTTGATAATGTCCCACAATCTTTGAAGGCTGCATAGCGTCCATAACAGCACTCACAGATTCATTGGGTGATTCCTGATGTGTTTGAGAACCTGTGGGGCTGCCTTGCCTGCTCCCTTTTCCCTCCTTCCGATTTCGTGCCTCGACACGGCTGATTCTAGCCTGTGTTGAATCAGATTTTGCTTCATCTCCCATAGATACCTTCAGTCCAGTCTCTGCACTCATCTTAGATGCCAAAACTGAAGCTGCTGCTGCTTTTGCTGCAGGATCAAAGTCATATTTCTGCACATGTTCAAGCACTTAATTGTAATGTTGTGACAAGCAAAACAAAACATTCGCATCAGACTTCATGGATACCTGCTTACCTGAATAAGCTGCTGTGTCAGGTAATAATTTGTTTTCTCCTTTAGCTCGTCAATCTTTGCTTTCCTCTCAGCCCTCAATCTTTCAAGTGAACTCTGATCCTTCCGCTCCACTGTGAATAGGTAAATAAAAAAGCTTTTATTATGCAGATCAGGCATACAGTTTGATGGCTCAAATTTAAGTTTTTAGCTTTACACATAAAACGTAAAATTTCTGATCTATGCAGTGGTGTCTATGCAGACAAGCCCTTTGTTCACAAACTCATAGTCCATGGTCCAGAGAAATTAAACTGGCTCACACTGATTAGGAATTTTGATTATCTAGCTACCAAATTAGAGTAAAATCACTCAATATTAGAGTGGTATCTGAGCTGCAACAGAACATAATACAAGACAACAAAGTCCAAAAAAAAACTAAAAAAAACAACAACAGGACTAGTCATCAAATATAATCACTGAAACTGTTTTGAACTTATAATTACTACTGTACTAAAGTAAAGCATAATTGGTGAGTGTAGCCTTCTTAAGTTGAAGAGAAAGAATAAAGAATCATTTTTTAATTGGTTAAGTACTTGATAAATATAGTAAAAATTCTGACAAGAGTTTTGAGGTATTTACACATCCTTGTGAAGCTTACGAGTATTGAATATATCATCGAGGATAATGCAGGTAAAAGAAATACAGGCAACACTCTAATTGCCCTCGTCTGCCAATCTAGATCCTTTGATTTCGTCATGATGACTGCGTAAACTATAGCTCCAACCTGAGAAAGCATTCAACCATCAGATGTTGTTGTAGCAAGTTTAAAAGAATACTTCTCTGTTTACAAATACATAATAAAAAATCAGAATATTGAAAATGGAATGAATGAAGACATATAGAAAATCGCACTATATGAATGTAAGAAGCAAAAATACTGACACAAGAACCATAATCCGAAAACAAAAACCAACTGACAAGTCAGGAAACTATGTAACATTATTTCAATAACATGGCTAAAATCTCGAAAAAATAAATAACATGGCTAAGACTCTGGTATTCTTAAAAGACACAGTTTAGTCAGTAACAATATTTTGTTGCTACAAAACAATATAGCTTGAAAGATTGCATGCTTGGAGTGATGCGGCAACAGGTTGATTAGTAACTACAATGGAGTTAAAAATTCACATACAATTGACTGCATGGTGATATACCACAAAAATCATCAAAGTACATTCATGAACTCTCAACTCAAATTAATAAGATACTCTGCAATTCAACTAAGGTCTAAGGACCTCATCAAACATGCTTCTGATGCTTTGAATGACCCTTCAATATTCTTTCGTATTTGTTTGCAAGCTCCGAACAGCATGTTGAAATTTGAGGAAGAACATCACGTCCTTATTTTAAAACAAGCAACAGATTTGATTTTGAATGCAAACCTAAAACTTTAATATTGCTGAAATCTGAATAATTATTGGTAACATGCTATACATACGAATTACTATTCCACGAAGAAGTGGCACTAGTTATTGAGATGAGGCCTCTAGAGAGCTGGGAAAACCTCTATACTTTAGAAGTGCCCAGCATCAGGAATGAATTCCATACCTCACACTATTTTTGATAGTATATGCAACCAGGAACTAGTCAACAGCTAACCAGAATCCAAATGAACCAATTCAGTTCATGACACCAAATATTGTGAGTTAACCAAGATGTATAAGCATTGAGTGCGCAACAGTTAGTTAGTTACTCCTTTGCCTTGCACTTTTACTGCTATTTTTTACTAATCCCCAAATGACTACCCACAATATGACATCATGCTTACTATGCATTCCAGGGACAGGAACAAGTCCGGACAGCTCCACGACCGCTAATACTGCACCTCAAATTCTAGCAAATATAAAAGCGTTATTTGTTCACAAAAAAAAAAGCGTTATTAATCACCCTTACAAATTGAAGCACAAGCAAACTCTAAGAGAATCAAATCAAACAGAAGCAGTGCCGGTATGCAATCATGCTAAATAATTGTATTTAAACATTAATTCGCATAGTGAAATCTAGAAGTAGAGCGAAGAGGAATCAGGCAAACTACGAGACCTCGCCGAGGACGGAGAGGACGACGAGGTTGCGGACCCCGCGGCGGGAGAACTGCGCCAGACGGCGCATGCGCGCGAGCAAGTCGGCCTCCTCCTTGGACAGGTGCTGCAACCGCTTCTCGTAGTCTTCGTCCCGCCCGCCGAACAGCGCCCGCCATATCCTCCCCAGAACGCCGGGGCCCTTCCTCTGCTCCTTCTCCTCCTTCCCCTTTGTAATCGACGCATCCGCTACCGCTGCCGAGGTCATCCTCTCTGCTGCCTCTGCTGGACAAGCCATTGCGAGGGCCCGATCCGGTTGTAGTGGGATCCGATGAGAGGAGAGAGGATTCGCCTTCTCCCCCGCGCGGTCTCAAGCAGGGGGTTTAACTCTCGAAATCGAAATCAAACGCCGCTTTTGCTGGACGGCATGATGTGTTGGACAGAAGCAGAGGAATAAATAACGATGGAGATGTTCATCGATGGCAATTTCACCCATGGGTGTGGGCACCCGATGGGTTCCGACCCGATGGGTGTGGTTATGGGTGTGATTTTTCATCTATGGGTCTTACCCGCACCCGACCCGTGAAAAATGGGTGTGGGTGTGGGTTTCATTTACCACCCATGGGTGACCCGATGGGCACCCGAAATCGGCCTAAGTTTACATTTTTCTCTAGACAACTCAATGTTTGTCACCAATTTGTAAATAGCATTATGTCTAAAAGAACATTCCTCACTTTGTTTTTAAGACCGGTTATGCACACAAGTGAACATATATTAATTGAACATGAACCAAGACAAAAAAGAATTAAAAGTGAATTTTTATTTCTCAAATATAGTTGATAGTCTAAGTAATCGCAAACCCGATGGGCACCCGAGACCCACCCGAAACCCGATGGGTGTGGGCGTGGGTGATAAATTTCACCCATGAGTATGGGTGTGGGTGTCATTTTCCACCCGAACACTTTTTCTTAGTGGGTGGGTTTTTGCTCCACCCGACCCGAACCCCATCCCTATCTGCACCAAATGGCTAGCGTAACAGAATACACGTACACAAAGATGGTGTTTATACTTCATGGAAGGATGCTGTACAAAATTATCTGTGAAATCATTCAATTTGTGGGCACTATGTGAATTCTCGAACCTTCACTCCGCTTTTCCGAGAGTCTAGTTGATTATGTAGTCGTAAAGTACTTCATCCGGATTTTAATACGATTCGACTGAGTTGCGCGTGTGGATGTTGGGGATAAGGTAACTTTTTTTTTTTTTTTATTTCTTTTCACCCAGAAATGTTCCGGCAATTATTTCACCCATCAAACCAACTAGTTTTTGTGAACCGTTTCCACCAATGTGCTGCAAATTCCTTCTAGTTTATTTACATATGTTTTGTTTCAAAAATTTTCAAATTTCCAAAAATTTTCAAATTTCAAATTTCGAAACTGGGCTACCGGACTAACCGGACTGGACCGGTTAGTCCGGTAACCGTCGGTAATGAAAACTTTGATCATAACTACATAATGGAAATCATTGGAGTGGGATCGCATCAGACATGTTTGAGGAAGTCTCATCTTAACGTTTTCGTGTTCAAGATAGGTTTCATCCTGAAATATATCAGGACAATCAAGTTGAATATTTCAGTCAAATAAATATTTGGAATTATCTCAATTTCCAAGCTTTTTACTCAAAGGGGCACTGAATTTCGTGGGCATTGTGTTAAATAAAGTAGGCCACTAGAAGAGATTTTTTTTTTTAGGGAAGGCCACTAGAAGAGATGGTACAAATACTCCATATTCTTCAAATACACTCTCATATTCATTGACTAAGTAGACAAAATATCTACATGGCATATTTTGGTTGATTTAAGTTATTAAGGAACATATGTCAGTATCACATTTCAAGTTCTGTCAGCGGGATTTTTTTTTTTGGTTGGATCAAGTAACTAGGTAATTTTGGATTAGTAACCGTGAATAAGAAACTCGGTACTGGGGAAAGACAAGGCGCATAGTATGACACATTGAGTGATCTTTTTAAATCAAGCATGTTCAAATTAGCTTCCGCGAGGAGTAGAACCCAAGAGGTGCTACAGAAGCACTTTAATTAATCAACTCAGCCAGAAGCTCTTTCACATTAGTAAGAGTGAATAATGACAATGTTCAAATTATTGTGAACAAGTTAATAAACTGAAAAGTACAATCTGAAAACAGTATAAAAAGTTTGAATTCCTAATAATAGAGAAAAACAATTCATCTTTAATTGCTTCGTAGGCCTATTGTTGTTGCGAGCAGCCTCATGATGGCACTAATAAGGGATTAATTCACCACAAAAATAATGGGATGATATATATACACAGATTATATGACATGACACGCATATCAAACCCTGAGTATCTAATACAATCATACCTCATTGAGTATCTAATACTATCATACCTCATTGAGTATACAAAAATGACCGGGAAAAATATAAAAACGGCATCGGTTCTTTCGGAAAATTACCGTCCAGTTTTGCATATCAAAAAATAATGGGATGATATGTATACACAGATTATTTCTCTCGAGGTTTGATAGTATTAGATACTCATATCTAATACTATCAAACCTCGAGAGAAATCACACATAGATTATGTAGAGTGGGCTCTAGCCCGTGCATTTGCGCGAGCAATTGTTCTAGTTAATCTGATAGATGGACTCGATCCACATTGATGTCCCTTGAGTCTGGTATCAAAGGCCATCTCTGTTTTTGTATTCGTTTCTTCTTCTTTTTTCTCTTTTGCTTTCTAGCAGAGAGCCTCTTCTTTCACCATTTTTTTTCTAGTATTTGCTACTACTTTGATAATCATGGATCGGATGATGGATTTATAACTTGGCAAACACTCTAGCTGGCTAGTATCCATGCATCTTTGGGAACTGAACGTGCTTATAGTACTAGTAAAAAACTTAACTGAAAACGAACTAAAAAAACCTTGACTAAAACTCAACTAAAGCCTTAACTGATCACCTCTGACCACGCACCAGATCAACAAATTGACTGAAAAAACTAATTAGATCTAGTGCTAACAGAGATTAGGAGATCTAAAACAGACTAGATTGGCGACTGATACCGATGATTATTCAGAGTTCAATAAAAGCTCACAAAGAAGGAAAGAACTGGGAGAGAAGAAATTTTATTGAAATATAGGATAAGTTTTCTCTATATTGATGATTTAAGATGAGATGTATATACATACATACATATATGAGGTTCTCATATCGTGCCATAAGTATTTCTCCATTCTTTTCTTAACTCTGTTAATTTTCTACATTAGTTGTATAACAATAACAGAGACGAATAATGTTTAATGATAAGTTAAATATTTTGGGCACAAAAGTAAAAGCCTCGGTTATTCCTAAGATTAAGACAAAGAGGCTATAAAAAAATCTGTGAATTTTGAATATAAGTATAGTTCATCTCATAGCAATTTTCTGATGGAGTCAAAGCAGTAGACTATATTGGGTCTATATTTTCTGAAGAAGTGATTCCAAAAGAAACTAAGATGCTAAATTCATGACTCACCATAAGTTTGTATAGTAAAGTTAAGATGGATTAATTATTATCCTGATACTCTAAGGTGATTATTTTCTCCATAAGCTGACAGAAATAAACATGCATTCCAACATAGGGGAAAAGTTTTCATCATATCATAAGATACATCTAGTGACGCTTTCCCAGGTTCTGGGGAGTATGACACTGAGATGGGACCAAAGTGAGTATTGGGATTGTCACTTAAGTATAAAAGTTGAGATAAGCTCTCAAGTGACAGTGTGTGAATGCATACACAACTACATGTTTTCTTTGCGTGATATAGCAAGTTTTATCATAAGTATAAGATTAAGAATAAAATAAATACGAAGACGTTCCTAAAGCTTCATATAGAAGCTATATGCTAAGCCAAATAAGAAATTGACTTAGCATGACAAGCCGGAATGCTTGACAAAATTTTATTAGTCTTAGTCCAGGGGAGATCCACTGGAATAGGTGTTTAAAGATAAAGGCACCATATAACATACTTATTTAATTAAGTACTATTCAGATAAGATTTTGTAAGAGTGTGTGGATGTAAATGTGCACAATTAAGTTTTATGTCCTTCATTCTTACAGATATGAGCGATTCTGCAGAAAGCTCTAAAATAAAATTAGCGTTGTTAATGTTGTTTTGTATGGCATGTTTTATTTCATGCAGGCATACAAGATATGTTCCGATATTATTATTATTGTTAAGACTACATTGACTGTAGTCAATGTTACTGTATCTGATTACATTATTCCTTCAAGTAATGATCTAGTTGATGGTGTAAAGCCCATTGACAACTATATTGTTATATTATGAAAAAAGGGTTCCAGGATCAAGTCATTTTAATGCTTTAAGTGAATAGCTAGCAACGTGACTAACTGAGGGTTGCATATCGTATTCTATTTTGCGAAATTAGTATGGAATTTGATGATTAACCTGAAATATGATTCTGGATGAGGCCGAATAAATAAACTCCCAAATAAGTTAATCAGCATTCTATCAAGGTACTATAGTGTACTTTGGTTAATGTGTCCCGGTATGTCTGTAATGTCTACCGATGACGCATTCGCTAGGTTTCTATTATGGTATTGAGTGTGAACAAAATGCGAACATAAGACTAAGTTTAAGATTAAGATTGTTCAATTAAGTAGAAGATTATTTATCTGTGTATATCCACCTGCACGTGATCAATAATGTGAATATTATAAAGAATTAGCTATTGACATTCGGTCAAGGGGGAGAATGTTGGAATTAGTTGACCTCGGTTAGGACATCTAATTGGACCGAAAGGCCCAGTCCATGTCTAATTTCGCACCTGTTAGGTTCCTTGATCGGGAGGCAAACCTCAGCCCACGTTTTGGGCCCGGCCCCAGGCCTATAGCAGTATATAACTAAGAGGGAGACCCTTGGTTTTCCTTGATCGTGAGCTAATCACGAAATTAAGCCTCTGGGTTAGACCTAACCCTAATCTACCGATCCCTAACACTGCTGGAAGTCGTGGAAGCTCGATGCCCAATCTACATTGACATACGGCGAGTCTTCTGCGGCTAAAATCTGCTGTTAACGTGACTGGTAAGTCCTAAGTTTCATCAGATCTCGGTGATTAGTTAAGTCCTAGGTGTGATCTACTTCGAGACTAGTGATCATGTGCTTCTAAGTGTTGTTAGTCATGATGTTTTGTTCTAACAATGTATTGTTGCAATTGTTTCATTGATGTGATCGATGACAATGAATCATGCATTCCCGCCCGTGCAGGCGAGCTCCAGCAGCAGATCAAGCCGTCATCTTTTCCCCTGCCGGCCGTCAACAACAGAACCGGCTGCTGCCGATATGATGAGTAGTTCCCGTTACTCATCACTTGGAAATGCTTCGATGGATCGTTATGTGTTATTTCTAGCTAGATAGAGAATATATGGGATGCTCAGATAGTAGTAAATATAACACCCTTTTGTTAATTAAATGCATGGCCGTAGATAGACCCTGCTTATTGTGTATCTATACTATAATACTAGTATTAGCTTCTCTTATTTGATTCTTGTTTCACATAACAATAAAGTATTACCTTTTGCATTTGATCTAAGTGTGTGTTGAACAATCAACAATATATGTTTGCATTTGAATGGTATCCTTTTTATGCATGTGACAGACATACTCACACGCATTGCATCCATGTGTATGGTTTTCCAGGAGGGTCAAGCAACTGCAACTCGGCCTTCCTGGCGCGTGACTTAACCCAGAGCTGCGACGTCGACAAGACAGTCCCATCTCGCCCTTGTTGCGCCGCTGTTGTGATGATGATTGACTACGCAAACCGAGGATGTCTCTGCGAGGTGATTGACGACGGCCAGTTTGCGCTGTCCAGACTCGACGTAAAGTTTATGTGGCACAGCTACGGATCCTGTGGTGGGAAGCAACAAGCTGTCCCCAAGGATACCACCACATGCAGGGGCGGATCCAGCGGGGGGCTCCAGCACACCCCCCCCCCCCAACCCACCCCACCGGCTTGCAGTCTCTTATAGCCTCCCCAAGCCCCTCCTACATTTGCTTGATCAAAAATGCTTGAAACAATGCAATTTGCCAAGGAAGAATGAAGGAAAATAGGGAGAGAGGAAGGAAGAAGGAGAAGCAATGGAGGTTCAGCCCCCCCTTGGTTTTTGAGCTGGGTCTGCCACTGACCACATGTCAACATGCTCCGTCGTCATCGCCTGCGCTTGTTAATGAGCTGCCGGTGGTGCAGTCATCAGCCCCCGAAGTTGCCATCTCTTTGCCACAACAGGAGCAACCAATTGATGATGATGATGGATCAGAACCACCTCCATCCAAGCCACGCCCAGAAGATGATGGATCAGAACTTGAGTTGGTGCCCCCTCGCTGCTCGACCGCCGCCAACTGGGCCGCCACCACCTGTGCCACGTCCAATTCTGCCACCGCCGCGCCATTGCTGCAAGTTGTTGCCTACTGATGACTGAGAATCAGTGTTGATACCGAAATCAAGCAAGCTTGTAGATTACTACTTAAACACTTCATCGTCCAAAGTTGTAACTATCACCAGTTAGCGGATTAGTTGAGGAATGGCTGAATTATGAATCTGTTAACAATTCCTTAATTAGTTATTTCTAGCTGATGTGCCTAAATACAACCATTCCTTATTTATTTGTAGCTAAATACAGCAGCCTTGATACTTCTGAGTACAGATTACAGAGATCACAACAACGTATATCAGAAGGGCCTACAACAGTGATCAATAGGCTGCCCAAACTCCTCCTGGGACAGAATCATTGTATGGCTGTGAAATACTGACCTGGATAGTGGGTATGGTGGAACATGAACAATTCACTTTGTCGACTTTTTGTCTTTTTACATAACGTTGGAGTTGCTCGACTCTCGGACGGAGTAGTTGTGACAAACTCATACTGAGCACAATACGGAATAAAAGGCCCAGTGCTGTTTGGTCAGCTAGCCGTATTCGCAGCCCATCCACGTAACCATGGTCGAATTCGCCATCCCTTGGCCTTCAGCAGTTTGGGGGCATTGCTCAACAAAAAAAAAAAGTTTGGGGGCCCACAGGTAGGACCACAAGAATAAACGTACATGCATGCGCCTTCCGCCCCCATCGCTCTCCGTCGCCGTCGCCGGAAGCACGCGGTGTGATGCCACCGACAGGACAAAGGAGCAGGGAAGAAAACGAGTTCCAAGCAGGCAGGCATCATATGGCCCGCGTGTTTTGTTGCCCGGCCCGCAAGCAGATCCGTACAATGCATCTGGAGACCGGGGGAGAGCCGAACTGTCCCGTCTGCTGGGCCGCCGGTGACCGGCGAGGACGAGCTGCTGCTGCTGCAACCCCGTGAACTGCAAGGCCGGACCCCGCGTGCCGCTGTGCTCCGGGGAAGGAGACGCGCGAGCGCACGCCGCACGGCAGGGAACAAAAGAGCGGCACCGTCCCGGAACGCGTCGGCTTTGCTTTGGGTTTGTTAGAACTAATTCTCCATAAACTTAAAAGAATTGTCTAATCAGAAGTAGATCACGTCTAGGGCTGAAATTAACACTGAATTTAACTCATCCATCATGATCACACCCTTGATGAGGCTGTGGATGGTGTAGATGTAGAAGAACAGCTGCAGGTTGATGTAGAACCAGGGCACCGCGCTTCCAAGTCTTCCAGCCTCTTATTGATCGGTAGATTAGGGTTAGGAACAACCTCTGACGGCTCAACTCGTGGTTAATGTGTCGATTAGGGTAAACTGGAGGTTTCCCTTTAGTTATATAGGCTGTAGGCTTGGGGCCGGACCCTTAGATGGGCTTAGTTTGCCTCCCGATCAAGGCGACTAATTAAGGGTTAGGATTTGGGCCTTTTGGCCCAGGTCTTGACTGAGGTCAATTCCAACATTCTCCTCCTTGACCGAAGGTCAATTGCTAATTCTTTATAATATTTATATTATAGATGATGTGCAGGTGGATACACACAGATCAATAATCTCCCACTTAATCGAACAATATTAATCTTAAACTTAGTCCTATATTCGCATTATGTTCACACTCAATACCATAACAAAACCTAGCGAATAAGTCACCGGCAAACATTACAGATATACCGGGACGCATTAACCAAAGTCCACTATAGTATCTTGATAGAACACTTATTAATCTTATTTGGGAGTTTAGTTACTCGGCCTCATCCAGAATCATATTTCAGGTTAATCACCAAATCCATACTAATTTCGTGAAATAGGATAGGCGATAACACCCTCAATTAGTCATATTGCTAGCTATTTACTTAAAGCATTAAAATGACTTGATCCTGGGACCCTTCTTTCATAACATAATAATATATTTGTCAATGGGCTTGACACCATCAACTATGTCATTACTTGAAGGAATTCTGTAGACAAATACAGTAACATTGAGTATAATCAATGTAAACTTAATAATAATATTACCGGAACATATCTTATATGCCTGCTTCAAATAAAACATGCCATACAAAATCAGCATTAATAATGCTAACCTTGTTTTAGAGTTTTCTGCAGAATCGCTCATATTTGTAAGAATGAAGGACATAAAACTTAATTGTGCACATTTACATCCATACACCCTCACAAAACCTTATCTGAATAGTACTTAATTAAATAAGCATGTTATATGGTGCTTTTAACTTTAAACACCTTTTCCAGTGGACCTCCCGTGGACTAAGACTAATTAATTTTTTTTTCAAGCATTCCGGCTTGTCATGCTAAGTCAATGTATTATAGATCTTATTAGCATGTAGCTTCAATCTGAAGCCTTAGGAACGTCTTCCTATTTATCTTATTGTTAATCTTATACTTATGATAAAATTTGCTATATCACGCAAAACTAACAAGCATAATTATATTTGCATTCACATAATGTCACTTCAGAGCTTCTCTCAACTTTTGTGCTTCTCCCAATACTCACTTTGGTCCCATCAAAGTGTCATACTCCCCCAGAACTTAGGAAAAGCATCACTAGATGTATCTTATGATATGATGAAATCATTTCTCCTTTTTTGGAATGCATGCTTATTTCTTTCAACTTACAGAGAAAATAATCACCTTAGAGTATCAGGATCTTAATTAATCCACCTTAACCTTATAAAATAAATCACGGTTGCCCATGATACGTACAAACTCATAGTGAGTTATAAACTTAACATCTTATTTTTGTTTTGGAATCACTTCTTCAAAAAATTTGCAGACCTATTATAGTCTACTGCCTTGACTCCATCAGAAAATTGCTATGAGATGAACTATACTTATGTTTAAAATTCATAGACCCTTTTATGACCTCTTTTATGCAATCTTAGAAATAACTGAGGCTTTTACTTTTGTGCCCAAAACACTTAACTTATCATTAAACATTACATGTCTCTGTTATTGTAGTACGACTAATGTACATCCTAAACAGAGATAGGAAAATAACGGAGGAATACTTATGGCACAATATATGAGAAAACATATATGTATGTATATACATCTCATCTTAAATAATCAATATAGGAAAACTTATCCTATATTTCAATAAGATTTCTTCTCCTTCATTTCCTTCCTTCCTTATGAGCTTCCATTGAACTCTGAATAATCAGAATATTAAATGTGTCGGCCCATAAACTTATCTAAAATAATTTACAATGGTAGCTCTTCAGCTTATCTTGGCACGACATTTACTATACCATTGATCAGCTTCCTTCGCCAAAACTAGAACACATCAGCGGTGGCCAGAAGATGAACTAGAGCGGCAAAGTTATGATTAAACGTCCACAAAACAGCGGTGGCCAGTATCATGAACACAATCACACTTCAATCATCTCTGGTTCCATTGTACCAACCCACAACAGCGGTGGCCAGAAAATGAGTGGCACAACACAACCTGTGAAAAATATTCCGTAATCAGCGGTGGCCAGAATATAGGACAAAATCACACTAATTGAGACAATTGGTCTTTGTGGAGTATGGATTCCCATCACAATGGTAATTTTAATAATCATGTCTTGCATGATAAAAGTGCTCTTGAACTTATTCTTAATTTAAGCAATAAGATATAGCGAGTGTAACATCCCAGGCTGCCACCGGGCTGGGCCCGCTCACATTTTGTGCGGACCCTACTCTAACCCACCACATTTTACGCTTTCGGTCTCGCTTCGCGTAAAAGGGTTAACCCAACGTGATGGATGGTGGACAACCTAGGCTTATATGTTGGCCTTCCCCCCACTAGACTAGCAAGGTGGGACTAAATCCCACCCCTTCATGCACACTAGTGCACATGATCCACTAAGGCCTAATCTCAAATGGGCCGGGATGTCACAAACACCCCCCCCCCCTCAAAGGAACTGACGTCCTCGTCGGGAATACCAGCGCAACACACCCTTGCGGGCAAAGGACCAGGAACGTCCCCCCTTGGCACACGTCTGTGTCCAGTGTCAGCCCATATGCCATGCCGTGTCCCACTCACGGGGCCCACACGCGCCATGCGCCATATGTCTGCACCACTGGCCCACACGCCCGTGCAACCGCGAGGGTCGGCTCTGATACCATTTGTAACATCCCAGGCTGCCACCTGGCTGGGCCCGCTCACATTTTGTGCGGACCCCACTCTAACCCACCACCTTTTACGCTTTCGGTCTCGCTTCGCGTAAAAGGGTTAACCCAAGGTATTGGATGGTGGACAACCTAGGCTTATATGTTGGCCTTCCCCCCACTAGACTAGCAAGGTGGGACTAAATCCCACCCCCTCGTACACACTAGTGCACATGGACCACTAAGGTTTAATCTCAAATGGGCCGGGATGTCACATCAAGTATATTATGCTTAAAACTTATAGTTATACTATGCTTAAAAACTTATACTTAATTATGTCCTTGAAACTTATGGAGAATGAAAATATCATGGAGAGGATTAAGATATTTCTAAAATTAATTCTTAACTGACAAGAGCAATTCTTAAATGACATTATTAACTGGAGTATATTTAAATTGATGAGACATGCCATCCCCCCCCCCCCCCCCCCCCCCCGAATTTGTGGTCTAAACGTGAGTGTACCACATATTCGACAAGGTCTCATCACTTAACTTATTTCATCTAATTCTCACATATTTAAGATATTCGTAATAAAATTTGCTTGTATAGGAGCAAGCATGATAATAATTTAAAACTTAAGGATATAAGAGATAATTTCACAACTTAGAGAGAAATATACTCATAAACAATGATATATTGAAACAAAAGGTTTCACTGAATTACATTGAATGTCATCAAGCTGAATATGAAATTTACTAACTAATTCTAAATAAAGTTTCTGACAATGAAACTTTAACTTATTTCCATCGACTAATTCTAAGAATCACTGCCACGATTCATGGATATCTGAGAGATGTATCAATGCAATGTGCTATATATATGAATCGGAGAGAACTATTCCAAAAGACTTAAGCTCATAAGCTATATCCCACATGCGGCGTACATGCCATGCGTATCCACTGCGTCCATCATAACGCGAGGTGGTGAGTCTTTTGATGAGGAAACTTGTGCAGACTCTCTTATGACTTAGCTCAATCAAATAGAAGAGTTCACTAGCAGTCGTGTCCTCATTATCATCAAATTCTCCCCTTATGCCTTCTGAGATCGAACGCTTGATGATTCTTTTGGCAAGCTTATTGTTCTTTTCCCATTTCTCTAACTTGAAGTGATACTCATACATCTTCTTAGCATAGTCCTCGATGCAAGAAGTGGGAGGAAATGGCTTGACGTTATTGTCGGGTACCCAAAACCAGGTACCCGCGATTACCCATATAATCCCTCGATTATACCCAAATCACTAAGGACTGGGCCGGAGGCCACGATTGTCCCCAAAGATAGCCGTGGCCAAAGCCCAGCCCAGGACGCGCGCCACGGACCGCAACCAAGAGGCCGCGTAGGCAAAAGGAGGCCCGACTTCTCAACCCGTCTCCCGACCCCCAGGGGTCGGAGGAAATCTCCGCCTCGGCCGACCCCGGGCGCCCGACCCCAGCCTTCCGACCCCAGGGGTCGGGCTATCGAGGTCAGAGGTTGGCCGGTGGAGCGCCTTAAATGGCCGCAAGAGGATGTCCTTCGCCACTTTCCGAAGACGTGAACCGCAAGCCCCGCACGTCTCGCGGGGACAGTTGACAGCGGTCAAACCGCCTCACCGCACGATAACAGTGCGGGCCGTAAAGAAACAGGGACGCACATTGTTCAAACAGGACCCGGACATCCCCGCCGCAGTTGAGCAGTAGCAGCCGTCGCCGCCCACACCCGGAGGAGACGGCGTCGAGGACGGACGCGTCGAGGACGGACGCGCCCTTCCCTGTCAGGCCCCCCACCTACATCGAGCTAGTTTTACCAATTCTCTTTCTTTTTCTTCTTTCCTCCTTCCTTGTCCAGTCGACTTTCCCTCGACAGATAAAAGGGGAAGCTTGACTCGCGGCTGGAGGACCGCATTCTCATCCTTTCATTTTCGCACACACTCGCCTCGGCCTTGCGACGCACGCAAGGGCGAACAACACACACACAATTAGAGACATGGGAGCTCCTCCCTCTCTCGCAAGAGCTTGTAACCCCTACTACGAGCAATACGAACCGAACCGACTCACTGGACGTAGGGCTTCGATCGCCCGAACCAGTATAATCCTTTGTGTCTTCCTTTTTCCCCTCAACCAACCGTAGCGCGTAGTCTAAATTCACTCGTCGACCAGATTTCTCAACGCCGACAGTTGGCGCGCGCGCCAGGTAGGGGACCTCTGCGCGTTACGGTTGCGATTCCCGCCGCCTTCGATGGCGGCTGCATCGTCGACAAATGGCGTTCACGGGCCGCGCCGCAGGACAGCTCGCAACGTCGCCAACTCAGGCGGGAATGGGCTCTTGCCCGCTCCGCTCTTTCTTCCGCACCAGGTTGTCCGCTTCGAAAGCCTGGATTTCAAGGCCGATTACACCGGCCGCCTGCAGCTGATGCAGGACTACCCGCCCCTCTTCGGGAGGGGACCCCTGACCGTCCATCCCCGGCTAGCCCGAGACATGGACGGCATCGACTACGAGGTGTGCATGGAGGCGCACTTCGGTCCGGATCCGCGGCCCGACGAGTACCGCCACGTGCAGTACACGCTCGCTTCTGTGGCCCTCCAGCTCCATGGCCATCCTCTGTACCCATCGGAGGAGCAGTTCTGGGGGCGCCTTCACGCTCTACCCCCAGCATTGCGGCGCATGATGGAGTAGCTCGATCAGCTGATCACCACTCATCTCACGCCCATGCCCCAAGCTGATGAGCATCCTCGGCGCGCGCCACGATTCGACGCGCACCGTCCCCGCGACCCACCGTCTCTGCAGGTGGCGCGGACGCGGTCACCTCCCTCTGCGCTTGGGATGGTGATCGCAAACGCTGTCGTCCCTCGCGAACGGGGCCGCAGCGGCCTCCCATGCCGCATCGAGGCGTACCTTGGCTTGGAGCCTCGTGTATCCGAGTGCCGGCGCGTTTTCTACGCGTTGGCAAATATCCTGGTGCAGCTCGAAGGATGGGGACATCTCCCGCCAGAATCCGACTTCTGGCGGCAGGGCGTCCCTCTGCCTCATGGGCTCCGCAACGCCGCGGACCAGTTCGAGCTTGAGCTCGCCCGCCGCCTCCCGTCGGCGGCATGGGCGGGTCTGCCCATGGCGGAAGCGATGCGACGCGGCCCGGTCATCTCACTCCCTCTTCCCGCTGCGGCTGTGGGGTGGCCCGGGGCTCGCGCCCTTGCTCCGACACCGGCACCGACTCCGACTCCGACTCCGACCTTCTCGACGAGTGCTTCGACTTCGGGGGCTACGATCCGGCACGAGAATGCTACATGGTCGGCAGCGCCGAAGGCCACGTCGAGGACTTGGAAGACGGCGACGACGGGGAGAACGGCGACGAAAATGACATCGACCCGGTGGGAGCCCAACCTCCGCCGGTCCTCGTCGACCCGGCTGGGATTCAGCATGTCCCGCTCCAACCCCCGCTCGCCCCGGCAGGAGCCGTGAGGGCGAACTGTGACGTCGTCATGGCCGAGGCAAATGCTGCGGCCGCGCACGACCACGACGTCCGCCAGCTCCTCGCACGAGAGCGGGAGCTGCAGGACCGCGAACGACTCCTGCGAATGGAGCGCGAGGTCATCAAGCGGGAGCTGACGCAACGCCGGAACCAGGCGCAAGCCAGGGCCCGGCAGGTTCAGCAGCAGATCCTCGAGGACGCAGGAGGGGGTCTCCCGCGCTTCCCGCGGGCGAGCCAGAACATTGCTGCGGCGACGACCCCGGAGGAGCAGCACGACCGGAAGGATCTCGAGAGCCTTCTCCGACTTGTGGCGGACCAGCAAGCCGAGAGCTCCCTGTCTCGACGACGGGAGCATAGCTCCGGCGCGCCCGCCACGAGTGACCGCGACGGCGAGGCCTCGGTCCAGCAGACTCCACCTGCGGGAGGTCGGAACCTGCCGCCCATCCACCAGCGCATCGGCAACATCAAGGACGCGCGCGTAGTGCTCGAGGTGCGACGACGCGCACAAGGGGACGACTGGCAACCCCGACCGGTCAACCACGGCTACTCCACACGTCGCGGAGGCCGGTACGACCCCGAGGAGGGCCGGAGCCCGGGCCCGCTGTCCGCGGGTCCTCGGGCATTCGGTGAAGACATCTTGCGCGCACCGGTCCCCCAACGGTACCGTGCGCCGAGTAATCTCACCAAATACTCCGGCGACTCGAATCCAGCCACGTGGCTGGAGGACTACCGGCTGGCCTGCCAAGCCGGTGGCGCGGACGATGACCTGTTCATCATCCGCAACCTACCACTCTACCTCGCCGACTCCACCCATGCCTCGTTGCAGCACCTCCCGACAGGATGCGTCCAATGTTGGGCGGATCTTAGGGAGATCTTTGAGGGAAACTTCCAAGGGACCTATGAGCGACCCAGGAACTCCTGGGACCTCCGCAGATGCAAGCAGAAGCCCGACGAGTCGCTGCGAGAGTACATTCGGCGCTTCTCTAGGATGCGCAACTCCCTCCCCAACGTCGTCGACGCCGACGCTATCAGCGCGTTCCTGACCGGATCCAGGAACAAGTCGCTGGTCCACAAGTTGGGGCACAAGTGCCCCTCGACCACCAAGGAACTGCTGGATATCGCCACCAGTCACGCCTGCGGGGAGGACGCAGTCGGAGCTCTCTTCGAGCGCCCGGCTGGAAAGGCCAAGAGGACGGACGCGGCTGGCGCCGCGAGCCCGTCTACCCAGTCGGGGAAGAAGAAGAAGAAGAAGGGCAACCTCCTTCGGCAGGAGGCATCCCTCATGGCGGCCGTCGAGCGCAAGCCCAAGCCGAAGGCCACCAACGAGGCGACTCCCGACCACTTCGAGAAGCTACTCGAGGGGCCATGCCCGAACCACCCGTTCCCCGTCAAGCATTTGTACAAGGATTGCGGCCTCATGCGCAAGTTCCTCGCCGGAACACCCCAAGGGAGGAGAAGGCGACGGGGAACCCGGTGGTCCATTCCTCGAGACCAACGCGGTCCTCATGATCTTCGGCGGACTGGACTCTTGCCTACCCAGGCGACGGCAGAAGGTGGAGCGCCGGGAGGTGTACGCCGCGGAGCCGGCGGCCCGGGAGTTCCTCAAGTGGTCGAACACCGCGGTCACCTTCGACCTCTTCGACCACCCCGACCGAGTCCATCGGCCGGGACGCTACCCACTTGTCGTCGACCCCATCGTCGCGTCCACAAGGCTCACCAAGATGCTCATGGATGGGGGTAGCGGCCTGAACATCTTGTATGCCGAGACCCTCGACGCCATGGGAATCGACCGCAAGAGAGTCCGACCCACGGGGGCTCCGTTTCACGGGATTGTCCCTGGAAAGCAAGTGGTTCCTATCGGGCAGGTCGACCTGCCCGTCACCTTCGGCACGCCCGGGAACTTCCGCACCGAGACCCTCACTTTCGAGGTGGCGGACTTCCCGGGCGCGTATCACGCGGTTACGGGGCGCCCGAGCTACACGAAGTTCATGGCCGTCCCGAACTACACCTACCTCAAGCTCAAGATGCCGGGGCCCAAAGGAGTCATCACTGTCAGCACCTCCATACAGAGGGCGTATGAGGTCGACCTCGAGAACTGCAACCTCGCCACCGCGCTAGCCCACGAGGAGGAGCTGCCGATCGTCAATCAGGTGGAGGGAGTCGACGCGCCGGACACGAAGAAGACGACGGGCACGATAAGATCGTCCCAAGCGGTGACCTTCTTTCGAGACATCATCCATCGATTCGGTGTGCCCAACTCCATCATCACGGACAACGGATCGCGGTTCACCGGCCAAGAATTCTTGGAATTCTGCGACGACCACAACATCAGGGTCGATTGGGCAGCCGTGGCACACCCCCGAACGAACGGGCAGGTCGAACGTGCCAACGGCATGGTTCTGCAAGGACCCAAGCCCAGGATCTTCAACAAGTTGAAAGACTGTGCTGGCCGATGGGTACAGGAGCTTCCCTCGGTGCTTTGGAGCCTGCGAATGACCCCAAGCCGCGCCACTGGTCACACTCCTTTCTTCATGATCTATGGGGCCGAGGCGGTGTTGCCGACCGACCTCGAATATGGGGCTCCCCGAGTCCAGGCTTTCAGGGAGGAGAACAACAAGCGGTTCCTCGAAGACGCGCTCGACCAAATCGACGAGGATCGGGAAGTCACGCTCCTGCACGCAACGAAGTACGTGCAAGCATTACGGCGATACCACGGACGGCGAGTCCGCGGGCGAGCCTTCAGTGTGGGCGACCTCGTCCTCCGACTCGTGCAGACCAACAAGGACCGCCACAAGTTGTCACTACCCTGGGAGGGACCCTTCATCGTCTCGGAAGTACTCCGACCCGGCGTGTAACATCCCACCCTATTGAAGACCCAAATCTGATGATTAGTGCATTTTGATCACAAATGCTAATGATCACTTTGGAAAAATTTATTTAAAAGCAAATCATTTGAAAATGGTCAAATATGAACTTGAACTAGAAATTCAAAATTTTGTATACAAGTGGACCCAAATTAAAAATTCCTCAGCATCCAGGGGCTAAAAGAGAATTTTAGAGATTTTTGGGAATTTTTCTGCAAAAATCTTGAAGCCCAATTAAATGCATGAACCTTTTTCAAACTTAAGCTTTGAATGAATTTTAATTTGAAATCCAAGCCGATTTAGCAAAAGTGCCAATTGACAAAGTTGTTCCTCTCTCTGAAATCTTGCAAACCTGAATGTTTCGTGATTTTTGGAGCTCGGGAAGATCGAATTTGAATCAAATCAGTACAAACCGAGGAAAATCACTGAAATTCGAAAAATTCTCAAATGGCACTGTAGCAGCCATGTGTCGCCGCCGGCGACACCTTCCTCTCTCACTGCCCATTCCGGCCACTGTAATCGCCGTCCTTCCCGTACGATCGCGCCTAACCTCGTCCTCGCCTTCTCCTTCTCTTCCCTCGGTCAAGTCGTCGTCGATTTGCCATTCCCTTCTTCCTTTCCCGAGCCGCGCCATCGCCGTCGACCGAGCTCGCGCCGGCCCTCATTCCCTCACCGCGTCCGAGCGAGCCGCCAGCAGCGAAAGTGCGCGCAAGGACTCCTTTGAGCTGCTACCCACACCAGTGAAGCCGTTCCCCGAGCGTGGAGAGTCAATCGACCGAGAATCGGCCATGGCCGGAGTTTGGGCAAGCTCGTCGTCGACGTGAAATTCGTCCGTTCCGGTGAGCCTTTTCCCGATTGTTCGCGGCTGTGTCTTCCTCACTTCATTGCGTAGCACCTAGAGTGACCTCGACGACGATTGTGCAGCTCGACCACCGGAACCCTGCTTCTTCCCCGCCGCCGTCCACCGGACATTCGCCCCTCTCCGACGACTTCATACTTCCGGGCCACCTCGTCGAGCACACGCTGCACCCGAAGGTTCCCCACGTTAAGGCGATGCTCGTGCTCCCTCTATCTCGCCCTCTCGCCGCCTTTCCTCGCCGGACTGCCGCGTCGCCATGGCCGCCGCCGCTGGCCTCGCGTCGAGCTCTTATTCCGGCTGTGCGCGGGTGCCTTTGATAGTGCGCGGAGCTCGCCTTGACTCCCTCGTCACGTTGCCGGGTGGTCTGCACCTTGGATCGCCATAGTTTGGCCGGAACGCCGCTGTCGCCGCCGTCTCTGTGGCGCGCGGTCGCCGCGCACTGGCACTGTTACAGTGCCAGTCAGTTTTCCTTTTTCCCTGATCTTTTAGATTTTGGCCAAACTTCTAAATTCGATAGAAATTCGTAGAAAAATCGTAAAAATGCAAACTCAAATGTTCTGGAATCCTTGAAATGAGACCTATCCAGTGGTAGAACATAAACATCTTAATTCGTCACAGTTAATTTTATAAAATTCAGAGAAGAGAATCAGGAAATAATTTTTATAAAAAGATCTGTAAGTGCAAAAATTCTGAATTTTGGCATGCACACTCCTAATAGGTTCACTGAACACCCCACCAAGTGGTATCTTGAAATGCACCTTCTTTTAGGAGTAATTTCAGTTTTCAGTTTCTAGAAGAATCCTTTTTTGTTATTTTATTCCTGCACTTTTTGGCACCAAATTTTGGATATGCTACTGTACCTAGGAGTAGGTTGTTAAATAAAAATACAAATGTAATTTTAGATCTTCCAGAACCCTTTTTAAGGAATTTAGGAAAGAATCCCTTGTTTGCGCGTAAGAAAGTTCCTAAGTTCAAAACAAATTGTGTAAATCACTTGAGACCAAAATGCAAAAACCTGATGAATGGCCCTGCCAGCATGTTGCATTTGCATCATAACATCACCATGTCATTTTGTCAAGGAAGTTCCTTGAACTATCTTTGAATTTGTGTATTTTGTTGCATTCATTTAGGAACCGACGCCGGACTCGAGGACGTGGAGATCGTGACCGAGGAGACCGGTGCTGACCTAAACGTGCTCGAGTGTGCTAACCACCAGCCCCAAGGCAAGCCCCGGTGCATCTCACCTTGTTTTAAAAGATTTTCCTTTTATCACTATATATGGAGTCATGAATTGTGCATTTAAGTTTTAGGAGTTGTATGAAACCGTAAATGCATTAAGATCCTTATTCCTATGGGTTGGTTCAGATGGTACAGCCGCTCGTTAGTTTTGCTATGCTTAATATCGAGTCATCGATAGAAAATCGAGTGGTACGGAGACCGCTCGGTGTAAGTGGGGTCGGTTTTACTTTATGTTCTCACATGATGATGATAATGAATTTGAGACCGAACGGGGAAGTTCATGTGTAGGTGGAGGTGACAAGGCTCGCCTTGTTCGCCATAGCCCCGTTTGTGTCAGTTGAGGACCGTTCGTTGTGGCCCCGCTGAGCAAGTTTGAACAGTACCGGATGCATGCTAGGAGAATGGGAACTAGTAAACTTAGTAGCTCGATGCTATATTGTTGGACGTGAACCCACCTCTCTTTTGGTGATGAAGATGGTTATGGTGGAATTTGGGACCGTGTTTGAAGGGAGGGTGCCCGGGTGAACCACGGTTAGACCAGGCATGGCTATCGCGTGGGGAGACGTGTACTCGGGAGAGGTGTTAAGCGGCTCGACTTTATGGTATCTTGTAAAAGGTTGCCGTGCGTGGCTCTTTCGAGTAGCGTACGTCGTGTATCTCGGGTTTCGCCTGCAGGTGTAAATCGATTCGAATCGCCGTCCCTCGCGGTTATTGAGTACCACTTGTTCACTGCGTCACATCGTAGTAAGAAGTGCACATGATGATGTTTATATGTTATTGTACTTCAATTAATTGTATTGCAACCATGTATTGCTTAGTTAGGTTGCTAATATTTATATTTATGTAAGAACCCTTTTAATCTGGCTAAAATATGAAAATAAGGATCTATTATTAGTGCCGTTTTTGCGATTAAATTTCACACCCTGGTCAACCCCCCTGCATAGTAGAAGTCGGTCTTAGATGACCATTTTGACGGGTAAGACTTGCTGAGTATTAGTTGCTCAGGGTTTCGCTGTTCAAAATTTTGCTGCAGGTATCTCTAATTGCAACTCCTGCGGTTGCTGTGGTAAAGTAGTGTGGGAGGGTGAACCGCCCAAGGACTGGTCCATTGAGTGGGTTCCCTCTTCTCCCAGCCAGGAGCAAGGTGAGTGAGATCGTGTCTACGGGCCGGACATGGTTTCATTGTATATATGTACCGTCGTGTGTTTCGCTTCCGCTCGTGTTATGTAATCGAATTTCGAACTCTTTTATGTAAAATAAATCGAACTTCGAACTGGCTATCTTATGTTAATTATGGAACCAATGTAATAACTGAACTTAATGTAAAATTATTTTACGTATGCTTATGTGTGTGGTCTATGCATGCTTGCCTCGGCAAGTATTCCACGATTAAGATCCTGGTTAGCTAACCCCTCAATAATTTGAGGTGGGATGCTACACGGCGCCTACAAGCTGATGGACTCGGAAGGCCAGCAAATCAAGAACGCGTGGAACATCGAACAGCTACGTCGTTTCTACCCTTAACTCTTTCCTTTTCCCTTACGTGAAACAAGAATGCGTTTTTCCTTTCTTCTCACGCTGAGAGCAGCCGCTAGGTCTGACCCCCCACTCGGGGGCTCCACCCGGCGGGTGTGGTGGCAACACCACGCGAGTCCCAAGTACGGGACAGTGACACCCCAGTGAGAACAACGCAATCTCGCTAGGGATCGAGTCCGACCCCCTGTACAAAGGATTCGCGCTCCGACCCCTCGATGCACATGTTGTCGCTTTGAGACGAAGAGTAGCGGATCGCGGCCTCGGGTCCGACTGCCCGGTTCAAAGGCACCTAACGCCCCAGCGGCTAAGGACGGCCTAAACCAGCAGTGTGGCCTCCGAACCAAAATACCAACACTCGGAGTCGAAAAAGCAAAAAAACTGTGGCGCGGATGAGGGATAAAACAAAAAACAACTTAACAGACGTCCATCACACGTTCTTATCGTTTACAATTATTGTCTGTTCTGAACTAAAAAAGGACAAAAAGGCCCTCGGGGCTCGGCCGATTCCCCTAATCCCCAGTGTCTTCCTCCTCGCCCGACGAAGCAGGACGTGGAAGGAACTCCTCTTTGTACATCTCTAAGAGGCACTGAGCGTGGGGACGAACCTTATCTTCGAGCGCTGTCCGCATCTCGAGGGAAGTTCCCTCAACAAAACCTTGGCTCATACGGTCCACCCCAACTTCGACGTCATAGTGAGAACGGATGACGGTGAAGGTCAGGCGGATCCCGGTCCCCATTGCCTTTTCTTCCAAAGCTCTCACATGGACTGGCAGGTCAAGCACCTGTCGCGCGGATTCGACAGGGTTGGCAGTCACCTCCATCCCCAATTGACTGCACGAGTGGACAAAAGCGAGCCTCAGGTTGTCGAGCCGGCCTACCGTCGCCTGCGACTCCATTAGTTCCCTTTCAAGGCCTGGAACAATAAAGGCCGCAAATGAGGAACAGGACCCGAACTCAAAGGAAGACAGCCGCAAGTAGAAACCACCTACTCTCATTTCGATCATGGAGCGTGATCAATTCGCGAGAAAGATTGTTGGAGGCGGTCTCGGCGACCCCCTTCAGCTCCTGCTCCACCCCAGCCTTACCCATCAAGGTCCTAGCCAGTTTCTTGGCTTGTCTCGCTTTCTCCCGCGAATCCCGCACCAGTAACTCAGCATCATCGACGCGCTTATGCAAGACGGCTATCTGCCTGAGAAGCTCGGCGTGGTCTGCTTCGGCAGCAGCAACTCGCTGGGCTGCGCCGGCAATCTCGGAGGATTGCCTACGCAGTTGTTCCTCCTGGG
This sequence comes from Eragrostis curvula, assembly GCA_007726485.1. Lineage (NCBI taxonomy): Eukaryota > Viridiplantae > Streptophyta > Magnoliopsida > Poales > Poaceae > Eragrostis > Eragrostis curvula. Next base: position 16,839,503 of record RWGY01000031.1, read on the forward strand.
ATCGCAGGCGCTCGGACCTCGACTGACTATCCGTCAGAACAGCCTGTACTCGAACATAAGAAGAACGAAATCGTCAACAGTCGAAGAGCAGGCACGCAAAAAAGAACGAGACACCAGGAGTAAGGCTGAGAGGTCGTGTTTATACCTTGAAGGGAGACCTCAACGCTCTCAAGGTGCCAAGAGACGCTTCCAGGGCATCACGAGCGAAATCCGACCCCTGACGCACGAGCTCGAGTCGGCTACCGAGCCAGTCCCACGCCTCTTTCTCGACCGAGTTCTGGACGAGGAAGGAGCCAACTCCTGTACCGATCCTAAAGTCGGGGCCCCAGTCTGGTTGGGTTGACGACGACCCCGACCGCTCGCCATCCCGGAAACACCCAAAGCTCTCGCCTCCGCTACCGGTCGCCACGTGCCGTGATTTGGCCACCGAAGGCGTCCCGACAGCCGTCTCGACGGCAGCGCGCTTGGTTGGACTTCCGGGATCTGTCACGGGGCCGGCGCGCCCCCGCTCCAAAGAAGGATGGACCACCGGCACAGCCGACTCAGGGTCGCCAGACGCCGCCATCGACTTTGCGGCAGCGGTGTCATTCGGATCCACACCCTCCATATCGACGACCGCTCACGCCAAAGCACGGGGGTCAACGGTCCCTTCCCCCAAGCCAAACGAAGGGGGCGGGGCCGCCTCAGCTTCTCCTGACGCAGGCGCGGGATCGTCGGCGGGATCACCCTCGAGCAGGAGTGCGTCCCACGTCTCCTCCGAAAGGCCGCCGGGACCGAACGCGCCATCGGCGACAGGCTCTCCCGACGGGCCGCCACTGCTCCCCCCTCGTTCGAAACGGACGCGGACCACCCCTCGTTGATTGAGGTCCTCGGGTAAAGGCGGTTGGGAGGCCGTGCGCACCAAACCTGCCTGTTAGAAAGGAAAAAAGAGGGCGTCAGCGCCGTGTCCGAGTCCGGAAGAAGCCGGAGAATATGATGGGACAACCCCCATAGGTGGAACTTACATAGCTGGCAACGTCCGGCGACGGAAGAGCTCGAGGATGGCCGCAGATAGGATACTCGAAGTCCACATGACAGAGAGACGACTGCCCGCATGCCTCCATGAGGCGGGCTTCGACCTCTGAAAAGCTCAACGCCACGCTATAAACCATGGCGGTTCCCTCTCTGTTGGCCTCCGGGGTCATCTCCCACAGTCGGAGGGAGCGCCTCATCAGAGGTAGAACACGGGCAACGTGAAAATGGCCGGTGACCCTGGTCCACGACACCCCAGAAGCACGCAGCCCTCGGACGGCATTAATCAGGGGTCGGATCTACGCCGTGTCAATACTCCCCAGGTCCCTCTGCCACGAGGGCACCACCTTCTCGACATACCGACCAGTAAAAGCTTGAAGCAATCCCTCGGGGTTGTTCCGGAGATAGAACCAATTCGGGCGCCACCTGGCATTGCCGGACGCCGGAGCCGGCCGAATGTAGTCTTGCGCCCTGTTCTGCCGGAGACGAATGCATGCGCAGGGGCACGTCCATCGGCGGTCTTCCCCTCTCAATAAGACGGCAATGTCGCACCTGGAAGAAATATTTCCAGAGGTCGAAATGGGGATCAATCCCCAAATATTTCCAGGGGTCGAGGTGCTGGAGCTCAATCTGGTAATAGTGGAGGAGGCCGCGAAAAAAGGGGTGCGTCGGCATCCAAAATCCACGACTATGGAAATTGGAGATGGATAAAACGTACCCGTCAGGCGGCTCTGGTACGCAATCCCCCTCCGGGACGATCCACTCCAAGGAAGCGACATTGGGCTTCAGAAGCCCTCTGGCCACAAGGCCATTCATGGCTCCTGCCCCAATCACTCGGGCCGGCCACGGCGCCCTCGCGGTCGCCATGGATTCAGGTCGACAGAGAAGGGGAGGCGGCGGCAAGAACGCCGCGTCAAGAACAAGGCAAAGAAAGAAACCTCCTGGCGACGAATTCGGCGGGGAAGGCGACGGTGGAATGCGGCGCGGAAGGAGCGTGGCGAATCGCGGCGGATTACTGCGGATTGAAACGGAAGGCGCAACTGTAGTGCGAAGAACAGGGGAAAACGGTGAGTGCAAGAAGGCGCAAAGCCAGGTACGGCCGTTCTCATTTATAGCCCCTGAACCGCGCGGCATCCCACGACCCATCGCGTCTCTTCGAATTCCCGCCTTGTGCGCCGTGTTTGTTGTTCTCTCTCCTTCTACCTTCTCGCAGAAGCCAGGGCAACCAACTCACCGCCGAATCGGCGCCCCAAGATTCGCGCCCATCGAACGGCCACAGAGACGTCCCTCCGCCTCCACAGAGCGTAGCGGGCCTAACTGGTCAGGAAAGCCAGATACGGCCCACAGGTAACGTTGGCTACGGGCTGAAAACGCCCCGACGGCCCATTTCCAACCCAAGAGTGCGAAGACTGGCCCTCCAAGAGGGTTCGACAGTCGTTCTGGGCAACACTAGAGTGAGGGGCGACCAAAGAGGGATCCCAGCGGCCAGTACCCAGATGCGCGGAGCGTCACGGGCCTCTGTCGGTTGCGTCCGAGTCCTGATGGAGAGTCGGACCAAGGTTTTCCTATCGAGGGGAGGCTACGAAGCCCCCGAGACCGATCGAAAGGACTCGGGAACTAGTTGGACCGACCCCATGGATCATATGAAGTCGACCCCAGCTGGTCTCAATTGGATTCCCGCTAAGGGCAAGCCAGGGCTTCACTCGAACTCACCCGCTAGCAACTCGAACGGGCACCCACCGTCGAACCATCGAGGAACGGATGGGACGGCTCAGCACCCCTATCACAACGCAGTGATACGTGGGGGAAGATGAACAAAAGACGAAACGACCCTCGGCTAGACCCCGTAACGAACGGGGATTCGGGGGCTCGCATTCGCAAAACGGGCCAACAGCGTGGCCTCGGATAGTAAAGAGGGGACATTTCTTATTTCACAAAACACACAAACAACCCCCCAAACACCTAATAGTGATCAAGGGGGAAGGATCCCCTTTACAAAATACAAACGAATTTACCCCTGGGAGCACGTGCCACGGAGACCGCCATCAGCTCACGGAAGCCGAAGAGCTGGTCCCTTCCGCGGATCACAAACGGCCCGTCGTCCCAAGGACGGAGCCGATCCCGCGACAGTCGCCTCGGGTGCGATTCCCGATCCGGCCCTCGTTCTTCCACAATATGGAGGAACAAGGGCTCGGGTTGCGCAGGACTCGACCTCGAGGGTGACCGGAGCGGACGCCGTTGCTCCTAGCAGCCTTGGGTGCGACTCCAGGTCCGGCCCGCCCCGCCTCTCATAAGGATAGGACGATAGGCCGGGGAAGGTTTGCCTCGACGGCGAGCAACCCCACCACGGCTCCGGGAGACATGCGGCACGGGGGCTCGACCCCGAGGAACAGCGCCACAGGAGGGATAGCGCCGAACAGGGCGTGCGCCCCATGGAGAGCCGAGCGAGGACCAACCGCGCCTCCACCCGAAATGGAGGTCGTGGGGCGAGCCATGGATGAGAGGACGCGCTCTCCAAAGCAACCCGCCCAAAGCATGTATTGTAAGCTCACCACTCGGCCATCAGCCATGGTGAGGCTCGGTGAAAGCAAGCAAGGGAAGGCGCTCCAATTTATAGGAAAGCTGCGAGGAAGGCTGGGAGCGGAGAGAGCATGAAAAGGCATGAAAGCTTGGAACAAGGATCGCGCGCACCCACCGGAAAATCAACTCGACGGCTGGGCCGAGGGGCGGAAATCGTCGAAAGCTAGGGGGAGCCCCGCGCACAACGCTAAAGCGTTCCGCGCAGGACTCGGGGGCTACTGTCGGGTACCCAAAACCAGGTACCCGCGATTACCCATATAATCCCTCGATTATACCCAAATCACTAAGGACTGGGCCGGAGGCCACGGTTGTCCCCAAAGATAGCCATGGCCAAAGCCCAGCCCACGACGCGCTCCACGGACCGCAACCAAGAGGCCGCGCGGGCAAAAGGAGGCCCAACTCCTCGACCCGTCTCCCGACCCCCAGGGGTCGGAGGAAATCTCCGCCTCGGCCGACCCCGGGCGCCCGACCCCAGCCTTCCGACCCCAGGGGTCGGGCTATCGAGGTCGGAGGTTGGCCGGTGGAGCGCCTTAAATGGCCGCAAGTGGATGTCCTTCGCCACTGTCCGAAGACGTGAACCGCAAGCTCCGCACGTCTCGCGGGGACAGTTGACAGCGGTTAAACCGCCTCACCGCACGGTAACAGTACGGGCCGTAAAGAAACAGGGACGCACAGTGTTCAAACAGGACCCGGACATCCCCGCCGCAGTTGAGCAGTAGCAGCCGTCGCCGCCCACGCCCGGAGGAGACGGCGTCGAGGACGGACGCGTCGAGGACGGACGCGCCCTTCCCTGTCAGGCCCCCCACCTACATCGAGCTAGTTTTACCAATTCTCTTTCTTTTTCTTCTTTCCTCCATCCTTGTCCAGTCGACTTTCCCTCGACAGATAAAAGGGGAAGCTTGACTCGCGGCTGGAGGACCGTATTCTCATCCTTTCATTTTCGCACACACTCGCCTCGGCCTTGCGACGCACGCAAGGGCGAACAACACACACACTTAGAGACTTGGGAGCTCCTCCCTCTCTCGCAAGAGCTTGTAACCCCTACTACGAGCAATACGAACCGAACCGACTCACTGGACGTAGGGCTTCGATCGCCCGAACCAGTATAATCCTTTGTGTCTTCCTTTTCCCCCTCAACCAACCGTAGCGCGTAGTCTAAATTCACTCGTCGGCCAGATTTCTCAACGCCGACAGTTATGAAGCACATAATCAAGCTCCAGAGACTTGAGAATGTCTTGCACCTTCTCTTTCCATAAAAGGAAATCAATGCCATTGAAGGGCTTAGCTGAAAAGATATAGCCAAATAATAATTCTTAGTAAATATCTTAATGTGCCAATAAATAGTGCTTGAGCATAAATATGCAAGAGTAGCATCATTAATTTTAAAGCACACTTAATGAATGCAAACTTATGCATTTCTTATTAATCTTACGGCATGATAGAAGGTGATGGAAAAATATTACAATAATCTTAAAACTTAAACTTAAATAGTACAATAAGATGCACTAATCATGAAAATAACCCTATGATGGTCTGATTATAATCATTCAAAATAAGTAACAACTTGCATCACCGGGGGGAAAACAAGCGAAACTTATTTAACTTAAAATGAAGACAACATAAAACTTACTTATGTAAAGCATGAAAGCAACTCTATTATTGGCAAAAACTTAATAGATCAAACTTAATATTCTCAACGAAAAATAATTGAATAAATAATAAGACTATTCTCAACTTAATAATCTCATACAAAACTCAAATAATGTCTTAAACATGGTGAGAAGGTCATTTTATACTCAGAATTAACTTAATGGAATGATTCTTAACCATGCTAGGATCGCAGGGAATAAACTCTTAAACTTATAATTTGGCTATTTACTTAAATATAGATAATAACTCATAATCTGTGAAAATAGGGGAAGTGATGAAACTTATAAAATATGTACCTTGTACATGTTGAAAATTCCCAAAATTTTAGCTCAACTTATGCCTTAAAATGTTGTGCTCAATATTATTAATAAAACTTAATATTCTTAATATGACAGCGGAAGCTTAAGATAGCAAGATGAAATATTGCTATGAAATATTCTTAAGAATTTAACTTAAATAATTTCTCAACTAATAGCCAAATTAAACTGAGCAAATTACCATAGATTTTACTGCAATGAAACTTAAAATATAGCTTATAGAATTTGCAGCAAAGACTGAGCTCGTAAAATAATACTTAACTAACATATCTTAAAACTGAGCTTAAATTGTTGAGAGGAAACTGAGATCTTAATTAAACGAAATTCGCTGAGCTGAATTTTAGAACGCGGCCCAAATCTTATTCGGACATCGCAGCCCAGCGAGGAAAGAGCTCGGCCTAGTGCATCGCCGTGCGCAGCCCAGCTTAATCGCGCGCACGAACTTTGGTGCAGGGCGGAGCGAAAGAGGCCGCGCGGGCCTGGCCTGGCCCAGCAACGCGTGAGAGTGTCGGCCCGAGTGAAAGTGGCCCTGAGCGCAAGCGAGCAGGCCGCCAAACCGGCCCACTCGCGCCGCGCGCTCGCGCTCCGCGCGGATCTCAGCCGTCCGTGCTGATCGGATGGTCGGGGACACGCGTCGCCCGAACAAAACCGGCGAGGGCCGGGAACCCTAGCTCAGTCTCTCTCCCTCACTCTCTTGTCACTCCCGCTCCCCGCTGCCGGCGATGCGACGAGCGCGACGCCGACCCGCCGCCGTGGCGCTGCGGGAAGTTGCTTGCCGGCGCGCGCGTGCGAGAGATCGCGCGCGCTGCCGTCGAGCTGCTTCACCGTGGCGCCCTTGAGGCCCGGGCCCGTCGCGAGCTGATCTGATGCGGCGACGACGACGATCCGGAAGGCGGCGCGGCGACAACAACAACGGCCCAAGGCCGTGCGCGTGCCGGGGAACCGCGCGACGGAGCTTATGCCGCGCGGCCGGTCCTTATGCCGGTGAGGAGCGCGCGCACGGCGGAGCCGTGGGGTCCTCGTCGGCGACCGAGGAGAGGGAAGGGGGGTTGGCGACGTCCGGCGGCGGCACGACAGCACGGTGCGAGGCCGTGCACGTGCCGGCGTCCGCGCGGGTGTGCTGTGCGGGAGGGCTTATGCCGCACGGCCGAGCGCTGTGCACGGCGAGGCGCGCACGGGTCTGATGCGCGGTGTGCCTCGTCTGCTCGCCGGTGGGAGGAGGTAGCGTCATCCGTGCGCGGCAACTCAAGCCACGACGGAACGACGACAGGAGGTAAGACCTCCGCTTAATGCTCATCTTAGATCTGAAAACTAGGGTTAGGGTTAGGGTTCATGTGCTTGTGTGTGATGAACTAGATTAGATAACCAGTAGATCAAACCCAGCTTAGCACAATTTGATTTCGCATCTAAAGTGACATGGCAGGATTACTTAACAGATGATAAAACCCAAACCCTAGATGCTTAATTACGAATAAAACTTGAACGATTATATACTGATCTAAAACTAATCTTACTGAATTGAATAAGACTGAACTAAAACTGAACATTAGTCTTAGTCTACCTAATTGATCTTATGCTACTGAACATGGAAACTTTACTGCGCAGATCAAAAGGCATGACTAAACAGAGCTAAAAGTGAACTAAAACTTGTCTAATCTTAATGAATTCACCTCTGTAAATTGCTAGATCATCAAAACTAACTTGAACTTAATTAAAAACTTGACTAATTTACTGACGAACACCTCTGAGTGCATCACTAGATCACCACAGAACTAAAACTTAATTTGATCTAGTGCTAGGGTATCTAAAACGACTAGTTTTAGGCGTCTGATACCAATTGTTAGAACTAATTCTCCATAAACTTAAAAGAATCGTCTAGTCAGAAGTAGATCACGCCTAGAGCTGAAATTAACACTGAATTTAACTCACCCATCATGATCACACCCTTGATGAGCCTGTGGAAGGTGTAGATGTAGTAGAACAGCTGCAGGTTGATGTAGAACCAGGGCACCGCGCTTCCAAGTCTTCCAGCCTCTTAGTGATCGGTAGATTAAGGTTAGGAACAACCCCTGACGGCTCAACTCGTGGTTAATGTGTCGATTAGGATAAACTGGAGGTTTCCCTTTAGTTATATAGGCTATAGGTTTGAGGCCGGGCCTTTAGATAGGCTTAGTTTGCCTCCCGATCAAGACGACTAATTAAAAGTTAGGTTTTAAGCCTTTTAGCCCAGGTGTTGACCGAGGTCAATTCCAACACCGTTGGGTTGCCCCCGGGACGCTCTACCACCTCTGAAACTTGGCAATGGTCACATCGTGGGAGACGCGGGCTTGGCTAGCATGTTGCCCACTGAACGTAGGCTAGTATGGCTGATTAGCTCCGGTGACTTCCTTTCTTCACAACGGAGACAACCACGGACGACTAACCGGCATTTCGGATTCGTTCTTGTGCTACGGTCTGCTGTATGCGTATGCTGTACGATGGATTATGACAAACTCTTTTTTGGCAAAACTGTTAGTAACAAACTTTCAAGGCACACTGCATCCCAGTGCCCACCCCGATATAATAACAGGAGTACTCCGCTAAGGGTGTGTTCGTTGCACTGTTTAGACCCCTCTAAAATTTAGCTCTAAAGAGAATCTTATTATTTAGGAGTATTAAATAAAGTTTACTGACAAAATGTTTTTACAGATGGGTACATCTTTACGAGACGAATCTAATGAGCCTAATTAATCTATGTTTTGCTATAGTGATGCTACAGTAAATATCGTCTAATCACAGCTTAACTACCCTCGTTAAATTCGTCTCGCGATTTAGAGAGGGGATTCTGCAGTTAGTTTTGTAATTAAACTTTATTTAAGACAAGATTCTTTTTGTTTAAACCCCTCTAAATTTTAGACTCTAAAACACCGAACACGTCCTAAATATGACCAACCAGGTACGGGCACCTACTGACAACGTGGGAAATGAACTTGCGCTTGCTTGTACTGCATTCTTTTTCTTGTTTCAACACAGGCACAGCCACGGTCCTTGACTAGCAGACCAAGTAACAGCAACATACGCAACTGGTCCTTGACTCCTCGGCCAAAATGGAGGAGCAGAGTCAGACATCAGGAAAGCTGTAAGCCCTGTTCGTTTCTTTTAACGCTAAATTTTAGAGGCCTCTAAACAAAGAGAACCTAGTATTAAATAAAGTTTAATGACAAAACCTTTTTACAGATGGGTACATCTTTACGAGACGAATCTAATGAGTCTAATTAATCTATGTTTTGCTACAGTCATGCTACAGTAATGCTACAGTAACCATCGTCTAACCACGGCTTACTTACCCTCATTAGATTCGTCTCGCGAATTAGACCAGGGGTTCTGTAGCTAGTTTTGTAATTAAACTTTATTTAATACTCTTAAATGATAAGATTCTTTTCTTTAGACCCCTCTAAATTTTAGACCCTATGAAACGAACAGGGCTGCCCGAGTCCCCTTTACCCCCAAAGCTGCCCGACAGCAGTCAAAGACTACAGTACTCCAGTTCTGCGGTGGCAGCAGCCTGCACGTGAGTAAAAACTGCTCCTCCTAGGGTGCGTTTGGCGCACGCGCCTGTAAAATTTAGAGGGGTCTAAAATAAAAGAATTTTGTCTTAAATAAAGTTTAATTACAAAACTAACTGCAGAACCCTTCCTCTAATTCACGAGACGAATCTAATGAGGGTAGTTAAGCCGTGATTAGACGATGGTTACTGTAACATTACTGTAGCATCACTGTAGCAAAACATAGCTTAAGTAGGCTCATTAGATTCGTCTCGTAAAGATGTACCCATCTGTAAAAACATTTTGTCAGTAGACTTTATTAGTACTAGATTCTTTTAGTTTAGACCCCTCTAAATTTTAGAGGGGCGTGCGCCGAACGCACCCCTAGTACTAAATGAGATCCTGAGCGAATATCCACCATGATTACCAATATAATATGATCGCCGCTTTTCCTTGGACAAAAATCCGGTGTGCGGGTTTCAGTCAATTGATTGCTTAATGCTCCTAGCAAATCGAGAAGATTTCGATTGATTGACGTCCTAGAGGTTGGGTAATTCAACGCTTTTATGACTTGTTATCGTGGTTAGGGGCAGATCTAGAGGGAGGGGGGGCTGGAGCCCCTCCTACCCCCTGGAACTCCATGGAGAAGAAGAGGGGAGAGGGGGAGAGAAGAAGAGAAAAATCAAGAGGAAAGGGGGGCTGGAGGAAGAAGAAGGATGATGAGCCCCTCCTTGCTCACGATCCTGGCTCCGCCACTGATTGTGGTTTAGCCATTTGTGTCAACTCGCCTTAGTAGTAACGACATTAACACGTCTCATGAGTCATAACCACGGTTTCTGCCATCGGATATAACTTCAAGAAATCGGTGCTTTGAGCTGCCGACAAATAATCCTCAGGATCTAGCATGATCAATGTCACTTTTTTTGGCAAATATCGCTAGACTTTGCCACGTTCGATCAATCCACGCACCGAATCTGATCCTTCCTTTGTAAATACTTCACCAACCATGCTGCATAGTTCAGAGGGGGAAAAAAAACTGAAGAATAAGGGTTTTTTTTTTTTAAAGAAAGAACAATGGGTTAGTTTCAATCACAAAAGCACAGGAGCAGCTAAGCATTTCAGTGAGCTAAGTATATATTGTTCGCCGTAGAGCACGCGTGCCTCGAGGTTTTCTTCATCGCTAGGTTCTCAACTTCTCATGCAAGGGACGGCAGCGACCAGCGAAACTGTTCCATTCTCAGCGACGAGGAGGGCGTGGCAGGCCAGTTAAAATGTGGCCCTGCATCGTCACTGTTCACGTCCTGCATATGAGCAAAGGACTCACATGCACGCTAACGAACCAGACGTGTGCACTGATCACAGAGCAGGTGCTGTCAGGGCACGGCGAGACCGGGCGTACACTGCAGTTTGCACGCCATTTTAATTCGTCGATATCACAGCATACGGTCCTCGCTTCCGTTAATTTAGGTTTCTTAACCAACACTAATCCGCGGTACATTAGATTTTTCGGAACTACTAAAAGCAAGCCTTGCAGTCCAGAGCTGGTACATAAGTGCTCTATGTTTTCCAAGTTCCAACCAAAAGAGAACGAGTGGAGACTAGGTCGAGACAAAAACGATCGTCAAGAACTTTGGTGAACGTTTACGGGCATTCCTCCCGCTGTCTCCCGCTTTAGCCAGCACGAGGGTACAGAACAAGTCACGGCAGTAGACTCTAGCTGCCTCGCCTGCCGGCCTGTGATTCTCGCCGCGCTCGCGAGTCCTATTCCCCGTTGTCCTGCACGGGAACACAGCGCTTGTGCGAGGCGGCCGGCCAGCGACAATCGCGCCCTTCGCCGGCCGCACCGTCGCGGGGGCAAAGGGCCGCGTCGTGCGGCACGGCAGGCACAGCGGATTCTGATGGAAAAACGGGGCCCGTGTCCGTGTGTGTTGCAAACCGTCACGGGGGCACTGCTCCGGCCGGCCGGCCGTCTGCGTGGCCACGGAAAAGGAGAGGGGCCGGCCGTAGTAGAACTTTTCTTTTTTTTTCCTGTTCCAGTGGAGCACGCTTACGTTTTTGATACACTACATTTGTTAGAGAGGCGGCGAGATTAGATGGGAACCAACAGCGCGTGTACTACGACGTCGTGGGTTGTTTAGCACCACTGCGCGGGAAAGACCGGAACCTACTACGCCGTAGGACCAGCCGGTGGAACCGTGGAAGATTCCGGCCCTTGTTGCTATCTGAGGGTGATGCTTATTTTAGCCTGAAAGTAACAATACACCTAGTAGTGATGATCTAAAAATAGCCGGCGATACAACAATACGCCACATTTAAAAACAACACAGTGGTGATACAGAGGGCATCTCCGTATGGGATGCGGATACGATAGCCTCCTGCGCGCATTGGTGATGCTTAATAAGTGATGATCATCATACTCCTTCGCTCTTGATTTGTTGGCGCTGCCTAGTTCGTAGCTAAGCTAGCCAATCTCAACAAATCAAGAACGAAGAGAGTAAGTGAAGCACAGCTAGTAAGGATAAATTCTCGTGAAAGCTAAAAGGCTAGAATTCTTGATTTTGAACCATATCTCGCGAAATTCCCACGTTCCAAAAAATAAACCAAAACAAAATTTTATCAGCGTAATTATGATGAGTTATTATAAACTTGTATAGGAGTGCTTTAGATTTTTTTTTTTTCCTTCATGGTATTGCTGGACCGTAGTGGGTATTTAGGCCTTGCAGAATGCGTGAGATCTTTTGATTGACAAAATAGTAAACTCAAATATTAACAATAGATTTGAAATGCTAAATGCCAATATATAAAGGTACTCCTGAATCCTTCCGGCTAGTCTCTGTAGCATGAATACATGTATCCAGTAGTATTTTAATCCGTACAGTGTTTGACACTGGAAATTTTGTCTGGCCTACCAACTGGAACATACGGCCACTAAAATAGTACACTAGTGCCGTTGTTCCCGAAACGGATATGTAGCCTTTGAATCTCAGAAAAGCTGTTTGAAAAGTTTGCTTTGACTCGCTACCGCAGTAAGGTACTGTAGGTGACGGCCTGTCACAAGTTGTACATGAACAGTGGATCAGCAGCATACTTCTAATACGAGATCGAGACAGCATAAATGCCACTGTTGACTGTTATGCAGTGGGCCTGTCAATTATTTTGCTGATTCACAATGTCTACGCTGTGGCCGATGGTCAAGACGCTCGATCATCCAAGATTTTATACTAGTTCACTTGCATTAAGCAGTGATTACAAAAGCATATCCCAGTTGATGCAGGAATAGAGTACCCGTGCTCGGCTGCCTGCCCCCCCCCCCCCCCCCCCCCCCCCTTTTGGTCTGCCCTGTGCATCTGCGCCATGGTTGTAAATAGCCCGCTATAGTTCTGCTATAGCTTCGCTATAGCTTTTTGAGATAGGTGCCGCGATGATATTGCAAATATTACCGTTAATGCCGCTAACTCCGCTATAGGGTTAAATAGCCCCGCTAATTCATCCGCTACCTCTGCTATAACTAAGTAAGTCAAGCAAGGTAATGGATTTGACTATTCATAGTTCAAATTTGAGCTAGTTTTCTTGATTCTGTGGACTGTTTCGCTACTAGGAAAGATGGCAAATACATGTTAGGATGATGGTATGCACAGATAATGGCATGCACTTCTGAAACATGAGCTGAAATTGACAAATTTACTAATATTAAGTTTGCTTTATTTTGCAAACAGCTATTGGCAATAGCCGCCGCTATAGCTGCGCTATAGCTTCTATTGTTTTCTGAGAGCACTCCGCTAAACTCTATAGCCCGCTATTTGCAACATTGATCTACGCACAGTACCATGCCGTTTGTGAGGTGAGGGCGATGCCAAATCCCAAAACTCAGACCAACCCCTGTCGGCCTGTCCCACGGCCCCCGCCCTGCAACGCGGCTGAAACTGAACATCAGGAAGCAAGAGATCATGGCCTACCTTGTTCCTGCCCCACAAAGCAGGTTCAGAGCTCCAACCGGCGGAAGATCCTGCTTCTTGGGCGCCCCTAGCTAGCTTGCTGTCCGGTAACGTAAACGAAGGTCACCGGTCCTGAAGTGAAACTGTAAAAGAAGAAAAATGGTGGTTCCAGCTAACAGTCAACCATTCACACTTGAGGCAAGATCGAAACCACAGCTTGCCCGTATCTCCTCCAAGTGTAGGTTGCGCTTTCCGCTTCTCTCAACTTCTAACATTATTTCAATTCAAGCTTTCTACATCGCCATGCACCTTTGACCTTTTAAATCTCGCGAACCTCTTGCGCTTTTCGGCTTCAATAGGATTCGCTCTACGCCCAGATGGTCAAACCATCGCCGAAGACACAGTCTCCATAACTTGTCGACGCGTCTCCCGGACCCCCACGGACGGCGCTCCCCAAAGTGTCGTCCAGTGATCACACGCGACGTCGCCCGAGTCCCTGTGCCGTCGCACACCGGACGGGGACGGCTAAACCGCAAGGAGGCGCCATGCACTTGCGATCGAGTCCAAAGCCAAACCACCTCCATCTCCAACCGTCGTCCGGCCAACCGCTACCGCTGGGTACTCCGCGTTGCTCCCGCTGCTCTATAAATATGGCTCGTTTCCGCGCTGCTAAGAGAACACTAGTGGACGCGGCCTGAGCCATTAACCGGGGTGCTTGCAAGTGTGCAACACTTCAGTAGTGTTCGTGCAACGCAAGCCTTACGTAGTACTCCAGCTATCTACTCAACTCTGCCGCGCGCCATGCCGGCCTTCGCTGAGAGCGCCGCCGAGCCGCCTCTGGCCGAGAGCTACCTGGCGCTGCTCCGCCGCGGCGAGCGCGACGACTGCATTGCGCCGCCGCCGTGTTCCGCCGTGCTGGATGAGCGCGAGCTGCCGGTGATCGACCTGACGGGGGAGCGGGCGGCGTGCGCGGACGCCATGGCGCGGGCGGCCGCGGAGTGGGGCTTCTTCCAGGTGACCGGGCACGGCGTGAGCCCAGCGCTGCTCGAGGAGATGCGGCGGGAGCAGGCGCGGCTGTTCCGGCTGCCATTCGAGACCAAGGCGAACGGCGGCCTCCTCAACGGCTCCTACCGGTGGGGCACGCCGACGGCCGCGTCGCTCCGGCACCTCTCGTGGTCGGAGGCGTTCCACGTCCAGCTCGCCAGCATCTCCCGGAAGGACTGCGACTACGGCGAGCTCAGCTCCCTCAGGTATATTCCTTCGCGCCCTTTAAACTGTTGGCGCGCCTGCCTCATCATCACTTAAACTGCCTACTACTGACACTTTCGGAACCAAGGCCCACACCACATGTCTTCCCTTTACTACTCGATCGATGAATGATCGATGAGGTTCCGTGATTGACATGTGTGTGCCACACATTTAATTCTGTACGTGTCGTGGTTCTTAGCTGCACGTACATGTGTGCTTCGCCCCGGCCATCTGACCATCATCTCGATCTTTAGTTGGCTTGCACACAACATGCATGCCCAAGTTCATGGTACCCAAGGATATTTCTCTCCTCTTGGTACACGTCCGCGGCAGGCAGATACACTCGCTGCTGTCCCTCGCGATCGGTACTCCACAAAAACATTTTCTAGAAGTCGCGGACTTTGCTGTCGACTTTATGTTTCCGGTGATATGAGAGTCAGTGAGTGATGATATTATGTGTGCGGTGGTGTACGCGCCCACGAAACATGGGAGCTTTTAGTACACTAACCCGATTTAACGCCTTCGTGTCCATCGAACCAGCCTACCAACACCATCTCGCCCGCCGGCCATACGACACACCAATTATTTAATCATTTTTCTCTGCACACGTGCTGCTACTGTACACCTCCATGAACAGTGGACGCTCAACGGAATGGAAATATCTTTCTTTCATCAGTAGAAACATTATATTTCATAGTGTTGATTTTACTATGGTAATTAATTGGCAGAGAATTTACCGCCAGCTATCTAGCTATAGTAAGGAGTAACAAGTTGGCGCTTATAATGCAGGGGCGTGATGCAGGAGGTGGCGGACGCAATGTCGCGGGTGGCGCGGACGGTGGCGCTGGCGCTGGCGGAGAGGCTGATCGGCCGGCACGACGACGAGGCAGCGTCGTTCCCGGCGGGGTGCGACGAGACGACGTGCTTCCTGCGCCTGAACAGGTACCCGGCGTGCCCGTTCGCGGCGGACACCTTCGGGCTGGTCCCGCACACGGACAGCGACTTCCTCACGGTGCTGTGCCAGGACCAGGTCGGGGGCCTGCAGCTCATGAAGGGCAACCGCTGGGTCGCCGTGAAGCCGCGCCCCGACGCGCTCATCGTCAACATCGGCGATCTGTTTCAGGTAACAGTGCGCCGATCGATATCGTCCCTCTCTCTCGGCCACCCGGACCGTTGCTGCCCAGGGGCAACGATCGATGCTTATCAGATAGGAGTGCCTCTCGTGTGTGGATTACATAGTCTCTCAAGATTGATTTTTCTTCCACCGTGCATCCTTAATGATGATGACGAATTGCCTGGTTGGTTCCATGTTACAGGCGTGGAGCAACAACAGGTACAAAAGCGTGGAGCACAAAGTGGTGGCCAACGCCAAGGCGGAGCGCTTCTCCGTCGCCTACTTCCTGTGCCCGTCGTACGACTCGCCCGTCGGCACTTGCGGCGAGCCGTCGCCGTACAGGGCCTTCACCTTCGGGGAGTACAGGAACAAGGTGCAGGACGACGTGAAGAGGACCGGCAAAAAGATTGGGCTCCCCAACTTTCTCAAACATCCTCCCATTGGCGGCCCGGAATGAAAGGCTAGAATCTTCGCCTTTTCTTGGGTCCATGTCAACTTGACCTCACTATACAACAAGAATATATGTGGGCTTTGGGGAGTTTGTTCCTCCTTTTCTTTTCTTTTCTTCTGTTTCCATTTTTGTTTAGGTGATAGGTCCCTATACAAGAAAGGACATGTCATGAGGATGACGCTTGTACTGCTATGCATCACCATGCTATTATTAACATCCAATAATTGGCACCCTAGAACTGTAATTCTCTATAGCCAGCAACAGAAATATCGTTTTGTGTCATCGCAACTTATGACATTTAACCAAGTGATTTACGATAGCAGGCCAAGGGATTTACAATTATTATACCATGACCATGCTTATAAAAATTTGATGTTGTAAATAGCAGCTTGCATTGTAAAAATATGACGGTGTAAATACACACACAATTTTTTTTTGCTAATATATGCAAATATTCCATGTTTAGTTGGAGTCCAGAGAAAGACGCAATACAACATTCTCAAACATCATGTGTAACAGTTGTACTATCTTCTAGCCATCCACGTCAGCCACAGGCTTACAAAATCGAACGGCTAAGGTTACTGGCTGAACCAAGCAATGACTCAAGAAAACAACCAATCCAATTCCTAGGATGTACTCTCTCTAGCAATGACCCAGCTTCGTAGTGGCCAGGGGTGACCATGCACCCCCCCCCCCCCCCCTGTTTTAGCCGATATCACTATGCTCTGCGCAACATTAAATTTTGGAATATTGAGTTTAGAGCACATAACTCATATGCAGAGGTCATTGTTCATCAAAATCTTCTGTAGTACCTACATTTATTTAGTTACACATTTTCTAACTAGACAAAATATAGTGACCAAATATGGGTTTGGAGACCGTATCAATTTTTAACATGATGACTATCAGAAGGCTGGATGGAATGGAAAAGCACTTTCCTTTTCAAAAGGATATCGGGAGCTTTGTCGATTTCATATTAGAAAGAAAAATTAGAGTTTTATCGATTTGCAACATCACTCCGCAGCAGTTTATCCAGCATCAATTTTTTTTAAAAAAAAAACTTGTTAGATAAAAGAAACAAAAAAAATGACTCCACAAACTATCCCCTGCGTCTGTGATAAAGGCCTACAAATTTATTCACACTAATTGTTGCACCTTGTCGATAGCTTCTCCAAAATCTCTCAAACGTTGGTCAATGTCTTCCTTGGTAATTGAACGTGAATTGCATCACTGACATGCTCTTATTTTGCAACGTTCAATGATTACGGTCTTTTTGTAAATTCCTCCAAATTTCAAAATAATTTCTATACCATTGATGTCAAATTCTTTCGCACATTCTTTCTTGGCTGGTACCACCATTCGCCAACTGTAGAACGGTCAGTTAACTTTAGTAGTCCGGCGATGCTGACCCAACTTTGAATCTCGTCCCAAACATTGCTTGTGGATGAACAATCTTTGCAGAAGTAACCTGGTGTTTATCGTCTTGTCCACACATCTTTGCATATTTGATCATGTGTCCAGCCTCGGCGAGCAAGATTATCAGCGAAGAAACTTGCAGTTTGACACATGCCGAAAATTAAAACTTGCATTTCGACAGTTGGAAAAACCCAACCTTTCAAAGTCTCATTTTGACACCGATGGCATAAAAGCTTTTTGTAGTGATTCGTCTCTCTGATGGGTCACCTTCTGGACTGTCCATTTCAGTTCGATGCTACAAACAATAAAGGAAACATAGCAGTACTAGCTAGAGTACCACAAAACCTCAGCCATCACCGATCTCTGTTGCAGCGCTTCAACGTCGTGCCACTGGCAGGACCGCGAGAAGAAGAATCGTTCTCTTTCCTTTTCGAAGGAGCGCGGGGCCAGGGCTCGCGCTGTGCGCGCGGAAGGAGAAACGCCGACCGCTTGCGCTTCTTGCTACATCACCCGTCGCGCCCGGCGACGATTCAAACCTTTCTCCACCTCGTGCTCCTCGAGGTAGTGGACCCCGCGGCCACCTGAGAGGCGATGGGGGCTTCACGTGACACGTGACGACAACACTACACGTCCGGGCCCGCCCGGCGGCCGTCGAGCTCGACGATGCCCACATCGGAGTCGAGATGTTTGCGTGGGAGATCGCGCGTCGGAGTTGCCGACAATGCGCCCACCTCAGGAATCTGATCGCGGTTGCGTGGCCAAACGCAGGCCGAGCAGAGACAGAAGAAAGAAGAACGCAGGGTGGAAAGCTCGCGAGGCCTATTCTGGAACCGTGAACGCGAATCGTTTGGTGCCATATATGGACTGCTGTCCGGTCCCTCTCATGAAGCAGGGACGCGAATGCGAAGGGTGGGTGAAAAGCTAGCTAGGATCCGGGTCTCTTTCTGCCGTCAAGATGCTGTCTACGTACTCGACTGAGACTTTTTAGAGCTAGCGAGGGTGTGAGTGCAACCCACAGGCTGCAAATATCTATCTATCCAGCGTGGCAAACCAATCGAAGAATGCTCCGTATACAGTACTGGGCTCGTGTCGATCTCCTATGGTGCCGCCGAAAAAAAACCGTGCATTGTGGATGTGGCCACGCTTCTTGTTTAGGTCCAGACATGCATTGCCTATCAAGCATGACATCGCGCGCTTAGCATTATTTGCATTTTTGCGAAAGATTAAAAACAAAAAAGCTACTTATGGTCCTCCGGCCGGGCTCAACATACATCCAAATCTGATCGAAGCACACCGTGAGGAGACGACAACATTTATTTCTCCAGCTAATTAAAAACATTACAAACTAGTAAACCAAAGCTAGCAAATGAAAGTGCAGTACGTACGTACACGACAGAGACACGAACGAGCTAGAACACTCGTAACTAAAGACACGACGACCGACGTACGGCAGCAACGATGACATCAATGGCGGGGAGACGCAACACGGGTAGTACGTAGTTATCCTGGCAGGCAGGCGGCTAGCAGATCCTCTTGCAGTAGCACTTGCGCTCCATGCCGTGCCACCTGCAGTCGCCCCAGGGGAAGCCCTCGGTGTTGCAGACATGCCGGCAGTTGCGCTCCTTCATGCACGCCCCTGCGAACCTGTGGCTCTGCGACAGGCAGTGCCGAGCCTCCGCCACCCTCGTCGTCCCCATCTCTGCATATGCGTAAATGCACACATCAGTTCATGTTCGTGCCACCAGATACAAGTAAAGCTAGCTACTAGCTAGTACATCAGATTATCGACGATGTCGACGAGAATGCAGCACAACCGTATACCTGAGGCGATGAGGAGGAGCAGGACGACGAAGAGGACGGAAGCGACCATGCGGCGAGAGGTTGAAGCCATTTCTGCTTCCTGCTAACTACACACACTGGCTTCGTTAACACGGGAGTGAGTAACTGTTCCAACTGGACTGATTGGCACCGGTTGAAAGTCACGGGAAGGTTTATATAGGGGTTTTGGTCTTCTGCTCGAGATCCACCATTTGTTTATGCCAATTGCGGAACGGCTAACGTGAGCTAGAGTGTTTTCTAATCCAACCAGGGCGGTGCAAAGCTTGTTGCTTAGCGCTTCGTTTTCCGACAATCTCGTCTCGGAGCGAGTAAATTTACACTGATCAATGCCGACGCCGGTGCAGAAATACTAGTAGTATGCACGTTTTTAGAGGTTGGTGCCTCCGGGCATGCGTGGATGTCTTTTGGATGTCATGCTTGGGAGCTGGGAGCGCTGTCAGGCAAGGCAAGGGTCGTGTGTGTGGATCGATGCTGGACAGGCTACGGTCTCAGGAGTAGCATGACATGGGTGGCTACAATAATCTATCCCACTTTTGTTTACGTACGGGAGCTACCGACCTGACAGAGTGTGGTGGCTACGATTTAGTCACACAAGTTTGAACATTGCCCAATTAGATCAAATAGCAGGTTTATCAAATAGTTTTGAATTAAATGCATTGCCGGTACCACAACTTGTGTGGTGGGTACGATTTAGTCACACAACTTGAACATTGCTCAATTAGATCACACAACTTGTTAAGACAACGTATAAGAAGTCATAAAGCATATCACAGCTTCATATTTTGATGATATGAGAGCAAAGAACAACCATTATATAGGCAAAACGATGTCGCATCGACATATATGACGTGACTTATGAACTAATGATAATGGTAATGAAGAATTTGACTTTGTTGGAGTAGTGGGGTTGATAAAAATGAATTCAACATAATTTGCAAGTGTAAGAAGAAAACAAAGTGACTTTTATGCAACGTGAAATGTTTGTTGTGGAAACATATTTTTTAATACATATTGAATCATGATTTGGCTTTGCACCATATGAACTTATCCTATAATCTATCTTTAGTTTATTATTTCGTTTACACCCACATAACAAGTTGTGTGATTCGATTGAACAATTTTCAAGTTTTGTGACTAAAACGCACCCACCTCGCAAGCTGTTGTACCACCAGTGTAATTTACTCAATAATTTTGGTTAATTATAATCAACTGTAAGAGCAAACAAAATAATTTGTTGCTTATTGCTACATATATGCATCATATAGAACTAACATCAATCAACTTACTTTGTTAGTGTAATGATTAAGTTATAAAAACAAGCAAAGGGCCTCAAGTGGCACGCCGTCCTCATTTCCCCCTCCGTAATTAGCAGATGGGAGCTTGCTGCAATGTCAGTGCATTTTCTTTTCTTGGTTTGTAGGTTTATCATAGCAAATAGAGAAATTGAGGCCCTTTGCTTGTTCCCAATATTGGAATGGCTTGTGTCACAGTGGCCGCAAATTGGAACAAGGTCCAGGTGGCCTGATTGCAGGCCAGTGCTAGATCCACTTTTAGTCTAATCAAGTTCTCTGAATTGTTATTAAGGGAGGCTCCGAACAATTCGCAAATCAAAGGCCTCATGATGGAGATAAGAGGCACATTTCAAATCAAAGCTAATTATGGATTATCTTACCATTTGGCCAACAAAAGAATAGATCACCATTCGCTCTCAAGATCTAAAAACGACAATATTTTGTCATTAGTTTTTTACCCTAAATACATTTATACTTTTATTATATAAATCACCCATTTGTATGTACAACAAATGTATCTTGGATTACCCATGTATTTATTTATAAATTACATACTAACATGATTACTAGAAAGTATGAAACGTTACATGTAAGAAATCAAAATTACAATCCAAATAATCTTGAAACTTACATACTAAGCGTACATGTGTGGGCCACCAACTAGTTTAGTACATTCAAAGTTCACGACCAAGAAAAAAATGGTCCACCACAAAGGTTCTGTTCGTCACTGATAATAATCTTAGCATATTGGCCAATAAATTTTCACTATGATCACTCAAAATTGATCATGTTTGATCAATCCAACGATGTATTGACATGCATCCAAGCACACCGGCAAATTTTCTTATTCCAGTTCAGTGACAACAAAACACATTAGTACAAACATAAAGGTGGAAATAAAGCACCCGAATGATGAGGCGCATCAGCTCTTTTGTCGCCACAAAGGTGTTGTAAGGTCAAGCTGGCAACCCCAGCGGGAGTCTGTAACAAACCTCTTATTCGTTGTAACAAAGCAGGAAGTATTCTAAATTTTTAAAAAAATCTTAGCTGAAGAGAGGAGAAAATAGAGCTCTGAATGTACACTTTTCTTTATCCTGTGTATTTTTCCTACTAAATATCTTAGATTGAATTGTATGTGACATACAACTCAAATCATATCTGTACTTTCTCATTTCAATCGATTTAGGAATCCCACGTTCAAAAGAGGTGGTGGGGGGGGGGGGGGGGGGGGGGGGGGGGGGGGGGGGGGGGGGGGGGGGGGGGGGGGGGGGGGGGGGGGGGGGGGGGGGGGGGTAGGTGGTGTGAAAGGAAAAAATATGAACTTCAAAAGAAGCAAACCCAAATTATGATTTTTATTATGGAATACATTCATACAAAGAGCTACAAACCTCCTTTAAGACCTTTAAAAAATATAGATATCACAACTGAGCTTATGTAGAAGGTTAGTAGGACATAAAATAAAATACAAATAAAAAAAGCCTCCCCGGGAAGAACTATGCCACCACTATAGAGAGAAAAACCACCCCATTGCCATCAAAATCACTTGCACCATAAGATAGGGAGCAATCGAACCATAAGCATGTGACCAGCTAATGAAGATGCCCATCTCCACCAGGACCAAGTTGTGCAAATAATATGAAGAAATACATAAGACACCAAAGTCAGTAACAAAAAAGGGCCTCATGGCACCATCCGATTGTCATGTAAATACTCAAGAATGGAAATACTCAAGGTAGAAGGGGTTAAGTATAAATATGAACACGGGGAATCATTGAGACCTCTGAGAGGTTCAACATGCTCATCACCATATATAACCACTTTTCCATACAAAACAACAATGAAGAAGAATTAAGAGGTAGGAGAGACATCCATTGGAAAACAAAGCTGACACGCCTACACCCGCAGGCGAAAATAGAGAGCATAGATATAGGATGTGTTAGAGAAAAATCACTCATCGGAACCAATGACAGTGGATGGTGACTTGAATAGAGCTCTATTAACTACAACTGAAGTAAAGAAAACTAACTAGTATAGATACTACTTCAAGGTGGGACCCCATTCTACCAGGAAGAGAGGAGTGTAACTGATTCACATCTGCATAGATGAGTAGATTGTAAAGCTAAGATGAATGAGTTTTTTTTAAGTGTTTTCTTCTCAAACTTAATTTAATAGTTGGCGAGAGGGCTCAAACATAGTGAGATCAACCGTTACCCTTTCATGAAAAGTTATTACTCGAAACCACCGGTGGAACTTCATGGAGGCCATCTGGGGGCCCATGCCCCCCCCCCCCCCCCCCCCCCCCCCCAAACTGAGAAAAATCCAAAGTATTCATATAGTAGTTCTTAAACTTTATTTTAAGAGGTTAATTTGTTATATATCCCGTGAGCCCTTAAGTACTTCATAGATTACAAAGTACTCATTAACTAATTTTTTTATGGTCACCACGGGGGGAGAGAATCCCCAAGGCTCTTTAACAATTTTCTTTGATTGTTGTGTTTGATTTCATTGATCTATTGAATTTGTGATCAAATCGATCCCCTCTTGCCTTTTGTTCATGCTGCACCACTGCTTGGAACTGATCTTCATGTATGTACGCTGACATCTTCGGCAGAATTTTTCTCTATTGCCAACCATGCATCGTGCAACACTATTATCTATCCATCCATAACTTTTAACGACGAAGATTGTTGTATATTGATTAATCAGATATCATTTTATCAACTACTACTTTCTTATATATTTCTAACGTTATATATTTTTCTGGTCCTTACTTATTGATTGCGTCCCCCTTTTTTTTCTGATCCTATCACTTGCCATATTTGGAAACCAATGATGCGATCTCTGCAACCGAGCTTCCATTAATCCAAGCGACTAGACATGCATATGCAACCACACAGGCTACAAACTTTATTATTCCAGAAAAAAAAAACTAAAACTGCTCACTACTCAACACACAAAAGCACTAGAAAAAACTAAGCAATGCACAACACACGGGCACGGGAGTAACTAAAGACACGACGATGACGACATCGGTGACCGGGATCACCAATGCAGATATCCAAACAGCAAATCAACGGGAGGTCCTAAGTCCCAACCCCAAATCATGGCGCGGCAATGTCCGGATGACGATCGAGCTCGTCGGCTAGCAGTACTTCTTGCAGTAGCACTTGCGGCGGAAGAAGTGGACCCTGCACTCGCCGGAGGGGAAGCCCTCCGTCTGGCAGACGTGGTGGCAGTTGTTGGAGCTCACGCAGCCGCCCTTGAATCTGTGGCTCTGCGACACGCAGTCCCTCGCCTCCGCCACCTGGTCGTCCCCATCTCTGCACGCACAACGTACATACGTTCCATGGCATCAGCAACAAGTCACTAATTAAGAGGTGTTTTATGCATGAGAACGAGGTTAATGGTTACGAGAACGCGAGTACGTACCAGAGGCGACGAGGAGGAGCACGAGGAAGAGGACGGGAGCCACCATGCGGCTGGAGGTCGACGCCATTTACTTGTTGCTAAAAGGTTGGTTGGCACGGGATCGATCGAGTGAAGAGAATGAAGTTCTGCTACCCGATCGACTAGAATTGTTTTGCGTGGTGGTGATGGGGGCCTAGCTTGTAGGGGGGTTTTATAGGGGCTCAGAACGCCCTCTCTGAATGCGAACATCCGTTTCTCCAAAAAATAAACTGAAATCCAGATTTGTCCAAGAGTGGAACACCAAAGCATAGGATTCTTGATCGGAGCAGTGACGGAGCCTGGACGGTGCGGGGTTTGCAGCTTTGCCGTGCGTGCCCACGGCTCCACGTACGCGCCCGGCAATCTCATCGGCACCATTCCTCGATAAAATAAGCAATCTCTTCGGCGCAAGTGAGACCACGTCGGCGCCGGTGCAGAGAATGCGTACGGCGCGCCATTCTTGAGGTGGTGCCATGCGTGGATGTCTGTGGACGGCAGGAGTCATGCTCCTGACTGACAGTGTCGTAGTGAGGTGGGCGGTACACGTGACCAGCCATGTGGATGCGATCCGGCGTGCAGGAGCGAATCAGGACGCGCACGCGCGTGCAGGACGGCGACAGCTGGGCGGTGGCTGGTCGTGCAAACGGGGAAAAAGCAGACGAGCTACACGAGGCTTTTGAGTTTTAGCTTAGGCCTCCAATGGCTTCCGATGCGAGCGCTCCATTCCATTCAAAGAGCATAGTACCTGTAATTCCCACTCAGTGGCACCGCTCGTTACATGTATCGCATAAACGCCGGGAGGTCCGTGTGACTGGCGGGCGGCGCCCAGCCGCCGGCGACGAGCGATGGAGCCTGGAGGTCAGAGTCAGCAGCAGCTGCAAAAGTCCTAGCTACGGGCCACAGCCAAAAATGTGGCCTCGTGTAATTGGGCCCCCAATCAGCCCAGATAACGGATCGAATGGCCTCAAGGCCCACCTTGTTCGACTGCTCTTCCGATGCTCCCGCCGGTCCGGTTCGTGCCCCCGCCGCCTCGCCGCTGCCGGCGCGCTCGCCATCGCCAGGGGCGGAGACAAGGGGAGGGGCCTGGCCCCCCTATGCTAGGGACACTCCTCTATTGAACACAAACTAGTCATCTGCCCGTGCGTTGCTACGGATCTTTATTAGTAATTCAATTTTAAAACTAAATCGTACAATTGTTCAATCGTGATATGATTTACACTACAATTCATGATAAGTTTTCTATCAATGTGTGTGAAGACCGTTGAAAATTTCCACTAACAATACATTAGCCTTTACAGTAATAAAATTAGTAATGTTCTAACTGGATCCACAATTGCAACTCGTAAGAGGATGACCTGATTAGCAGGCCTGCTGATTAGCTCAGCTGATAAGATTCACAATAGCATCTCTTTTCATCTATACTATGCCTTGTAAGCACCACAGCTCCTGAGTAAAGAACAAAAAGCTGTACACCTTGCTTCTCCGAGAAGCTTCAGCTCTGTCCCATGGCCACACCCACAGCTAGACCAAGAAGCAGAGGAAGAAATTGCGACGCAACAGCTAGACCAAGAAGCCAGGCAAGACGCATAGAGGAAAGGTACCGCAGGGAACTGCCAGCCACAGCGATGATCGGCACGGCGCGTGGGGCTCTGCAGGTCCGCAGCGATGTACGGAACAGCGCGCGGGGCTCTCAGCTGCGGCTGAGAGCAGGGAGGCCCGCCGCGTTGGCGAATGGCATGGGGCTCTCGGCCGCGATGGTGAAGGCCACAAGAGCGGGCGGCATGCTGCGCCGTCAAACGACACGGCGCGCGGGGCTCCCGGCCACAGTGGCGAATGGTACGCCGGAGTGGTCGCCTCACTCGCCTGGGAGGCTGCTCTCCGATGACCCGGGGCAATGCGGAAACTCGGACTGGAACGGGGACGGACAGACCGTGATGGCGGAGCCGGAGAAAAGGGCCCTCCATGTCGTGGTGAGAAGGGCGCAAGGGAATGGTGCTAGTGAGTCTGACGCTGGAGAAGTGCGGAGGCGGCGGAGGAAGGGTGGCCAGGCGCGGCGGCATCGGCAGAAGGTTCTGGAGGTTGAGGAGACCAGAGCGGGAGCCCTGCGTGGAGCTACTCGGGCCCACCTGTCGGTGCGTAAGGAATAGATTGGTGGACGACGACGACGGACCGGACACCACCAACTGCCTTTTTTAAGGGTAGTAAAGAAATTCACCGTGTAGTGAAAGGGGTCTTGACCTAGTGGTTAAGGCATTCGAGTAGCACCTTTGAGGTCCTGGGTTCGACTCCCGGTGGGAGCGAATTTTCTAGGATTTAACGGCATTTGTGCTTTCAGCGGTAGGCGACGTGGCCGTCGACAGCGAGGCGCCAGTGGTGACTTCGGGAATATGGAGAATTTACCGGCTCAGTCTTCGAAGATGCTCATAAGGGT
The DNA here is from genome assembly GCA_007726485.1 of Eragrostis curvula. Classification (NCBI taxonomy): domain Eukaryota; kingdom Viridiplantae; phylum Streptophyta; class Magnoliopsida; order Poales; family Poaceae; genus Eragrostis; species Eragrostis curvula. Next base: position 16,865,758 of record RWGY01000031.1, read on the forward strand.
AGGGTTTGCGTATATGCGTTCATAGGGGTGAGTGTGCGTGCGTTGTGAGTGTCTGAGTTGTACTGTGTAATTTCTCAAAAAAAAAAAAATCACCATGTATTTGAGTGTAAAATTTTAATTTGGCCCCTCTCAAAACCTAGTTACTGCTACTTGGCCCCCCTCATGGTGATTTTCAGGCTCCGCCCCTGGCCATCGCCATGTCCCGGTGTAATGTCCACGGCCACGCGCCCGCCTCAGAGACATTTCCCTAGCCGGCACTTCCATCTCCTCTCGCGCTCGTAAGAGGCGGCGGCGCGCGGCGGCCACCTTCTCCGCGTTCTCCAGAGACCATCGCGGCGGCCACGTCGTTGTCCGCCAGATCAGGCCGTGGCCTTCCCCGTCAGGTCCGCGGCCGGGCGCTCCTGCTTAATACTGTGTACTAGAAGAGAACAAATCATCAGATTACGATACACCACCTACGGGGTCAGCAAGACGTGGTTCCTACTACCTGATAAAGTTGCAAATAACAGGATGTCTGAAAACGCGTACTTAAGTCAGATTAGAGATAAACTTTATATTTTCACTAATGGAGCATCTACATGGCAAAGATTTGCGATAGTTTTTGTCAAATATACACATAAACTTTACAATGCATTTATACAGTCAATCCATTTGTTCCACTAAAGACCATCAATGCGAAGACAAGTCTTCCCCTTGGTTCAGTCCGGAGCTCTCAGTAAGATAAGATTCCGCAAGTGCAGTATGCAAAGCGGCCCCTATTGGAATGACATCCTCATCAACAAAGAAAAGTGGGTTGTGAACCGAGTGAACAGAACCAGCTTCCTCATTTCTGATGCCGATGCCGAACATAACACCAGGAACTAGCTGCTGGTAGAAGGCAAAGTCTTCGCCTGCCATGATCTTCTCTCCAGGCTTCACCTTGTCCGGGCCAAGCAGGCGTTTGCCAACATCCTCCACGTGGCGATGCAGGTTCACGTCATTCACGACAGCAGGGTACATTGGATAGTCATCACCCTTGAAGTCTACAACCCCGTTGCATCTATGAACGGCTGCCTGCCCTTCTACAACCTGGATAAGGAAAGTGCACATTTCATTCCAAATTACGCTAACTGCACAGTTGTCACTGACCAAAACAATGGTAAAATTGTGTTAGCAGATGCATGCCACTGATTAAGGACTAGGTACACAATGAAACATCCTTTCTTTTTCCCTTTTGCTAAACTATGTCGTAGACCATTCGATAAAGAAACATGACCGGCTAATTTTTAAGTGTTTATGCATATGCGGGTGACACTTTTCTGAATTTGTGTGGATCGGTTGCATTGGGTATGAAATCAAATCAGTTATTCAATTGTCAGATAAAATTTCCTGGGTGCAGTTAATACTATCAAGGTACTACAGGAGAGACAAAAAAAAAGTGCCAGAATAAAATTATGTGATATATGATCATACTGACCTCCTTAACCCTCTTTTGTAGGCGGTACAGGCCTTCCGTGGTGAGGCTCCTCAAAGTACCCCCAAATTCTACAGCTGAAGGTGTGGCATCAAGGGCTTTTCCACCTTTCACATAGGTGACCGAGAGCACCTGAAGAGGATACATTTATGAACACAACAATGCTACAAGCTTCATATTTCAACAAAACTTTGGCCAATATCACTGACAAGGTAGAATGTCCATAGTCACCTGAGGTTCACCTCAGCTGAATTAGACTTACAGAAGTTACAGTTGAGTTCAAAGGCATTCAAAGGAATATAGAAACATCCCTCTAAAATAGAGAGATAATAATTTGAAAATATGGGTATCGTGCGGTGACTAAGGCATTCTTTTACAATGTTTTAGCTATCAAACAAAAGCAGGTTTCATATCCTGAAGGTTAGTCTGCGCATCACAATATTGGAACTATATTCTATATTCTTTTGTCCAAAAATTGGGTGAACTAGCAGCTGGCAATGCAAAATCTCATCATAACCCGCCTTCGTTATTTGAAGCCAAATTTTGCGCACTAGGCATACTACTATAAAGAGATTATCATTCACCTAGCCTCAATGACATGTATACAAGCATATCTTTTGGTACATTTTGTGCCATGCACATAGAATCAAGAAATTATTGGTGAATGTTAAACCCTTTATGTGCAATACCCCCCCCCCCCCCCCCCCCCCCCCAACCCACCCAGTGTGTCAAAGAAACAAACAGAGTAAAATAATAATACTGTAGAAAAAACATCATACCTGGCTATGAAGTGGATCATCTTCTCTAGAAATGAGCTGCTGCAGGGAAAGGACAGCAAACGATGCAGCCACCACAGGATCCACATTTAAGTGTGGGGTTTCAGCCCTACCAGTTTTACCTTGTATCTTTGCTTCATAAAAACATACAGCGGCTTGTGTAGGCCCTGGATGAGCTGCTATTACACCAGTTGGTATACGATAGTCGACATGCATGCCAAAGATGGCTTTGACGCCATCAAGAACACCTTCTTTAATCATATGAGATGCACCTGCACCACCCTCCTCAGCAGGTTGAAATAGGAGTCTCACTGTTCCCTTCATCATAATGAAAATTAATTAGTTAAATTGGCCCTCAAATTCTGAAGGAAGTGTGTACGCAAACCATAAAAGGGAAACTTCAAATACACATGGGTAAGGTAAATTTGTAATACGAGTATTTGTATTTTTGGTTAAATCAATTCCATTCAGCCTTTTAACGCGGCCAGCTATCAATTAGTTAAGACATACTTCCGCAAAAGCAACACAAACCACCAGAAAAACGAAAAGCAAAACCACTTTGCGTCTGCGAATTCACAGGCAACAAATAACAGGAGAATGTGATATCCTAAAATCTTAGGATGTCGCTGAAATCAGGGGGTTCATTGAAAAATCAGTAAGCTGTTCATATTCAATGTTGGCAAAGAGCAATAACAATTCAAACTATTCTGTTACTGTACTGAAAAGCAGACCGAAGAATGGCATGTTCTGCATATTTAAATGGGGATTGGCTCCACTCAAAACTCATATAGGATCCATGCTCTGGATCAACTAAAAGGGTTTAGAACTGTATACCTTAAGCCGATCCTTACGCTGGCTGAGTAATTTTGCTGCTCCCAGGAGCATCGCTGTGTGAACATCATGCCCACAGGCGTGCATCACCCCGTCCACTTTACTCTTGTGCTCCCACTCAACTAATTCCTACACTCGCAATCAACAGGATGAAGCAATGTCAGCGAAGCCTACACAAGTGACATCCCAATCCTCCCAAAACATCCGATTTCAGACGCAGAGACGCATCATTCTACTATCAATTGGTACCAATCAACGTCACGGTCACAATCCTAGGATCCCATTATCCCAACGAAGCACGAGCAGCATCAGAAAGGGGGACAGGGCAAAGGGACCTGGAGGGGGAGCGCGTCCATGTCGGCGCGGAGGGCGACGAAGGGGGGACGGCCGGACCCGACGTCGGCGACGACGCCGGTTCCTGCGACGGCGCGGGTGGGGAGGCCGAGGCGCTCGAGCTCCTCGCGAACGAGGGCGCTGGTGCGGTGCTCCCGGAACCCGAGCTCCGGGTGGGCGTGGATGCGCCGCCGCACGCCCACCATCCACTCCCGCTCCTTCGCCGCGCTCCGCAGCAGCTCATCCCCGTACTCCGCCGATGCGGAGCAGAAGAGGAGGAGCAGCAGGAGGAGAGGACTAGCCATGCTGACTTCGCAGTGTGGCAACCGGCCGGGGATCCAGAGGTAGGTGGAGGAAAAGCTCTGACTTCATCGAGGGGGCGCGGGAGCAAACTGCCGTGGACCGATACAGCCAGCGTGCTTCCCAGTCCCGGTTGTCAGAGAGATACACGTCTTTCGGTGGACGATCGCCCACGCTGCCTCTGCCTCGTGGGCCATCGTCCAGGCTTATTCTCTCGGGCGATACTTTCCTTTTGAAGACATCTGATCTATTTCCTCAGTCACTACTGACGACGGTTTTCCCAGGTGGTTAGAAGCAACTGCTGGCTCATGGACTGATACAACGTTTTGCTGAATCATGATGCAATCAATTAACACAAAACGATCCTCAACAATAAGCTCTTTCCACGTGGATACGGAACATTTGCAAGATGCCCTGAACAATACGAGACACAAAACAATTGAAATGCTGAAAAAATAACTGCGAACACTATAGCGACTGCTGAAGAAATAACTAGAACACTGTAGCTGCTGAATCCAACCCGACACGAAAATTATTTGTCTAAGGGTTCGAAAAGAAAAGAAACTTATTCGTCTAACCACGTCGGCTCAAAGGAAAGATCAGCTGTTGAGCAGCTGCTGCGAGGCGAACAAGCTGAGCATGTTGAGCTGGCAGTTCTAGTTATATATGACCCAAAGGAAAGAGCAAAGGTGATTCATCCCCTTTATTTAGAAGCAAAACGTCCTACAAACTCCCTTTGATGAAAAGAAATCCCGTCTCAAAAAAAAAAAAAAGAAACCCAGCTGAAATACAATCTCACTGTGTTCACCCTAGTTCCTAACTGCATCACTCACTCACTGCGGAGGTAGTGCTACCTATTCTTTCTGATTGCCTGCATCTCTGAAGAACAGTGTGGCCCAATGGCTGCAGTCAACGAAAATGGGCTCCAGCCGGCGATCATTTCTCTGTTCACATGGTGCTCATGAACCCTTTGCTGAAAATGAGTAGAGTGAATTATTAAGACTAGAAATGTGCTTCAAACAATAACATCTAAGTATTTCATCCATGGGTAGTTTTTCACTTGTGCATTAATATAGTTTGATGGATGTAGGTTTGAGGCTTTGCAGTTAAACATATCTAAGCATCACTTCCAGGTGTTCATGGTAGAGGCATCTCAAGCCGAAAATCTAAAATTTATCAGTTGAGCTCACAAATAACACAGCAGGATAGTCTACTCAATCACATATATCCAGTACCAATTTTGTCAACAAGAACTTTGTATTGAAATTCACATGTTACAGCATATAAACAGTATCGGCTGATGCCACAAGGATAGGGAACTTATAACAAGAACACATATAAAAGCCAGAGTAAGCATTACGAGTCAAAACAAGGGACTATAGAATCCATCTTCAAAAACTTGCTTTTCAGCACCGTTGAGGACTTGGTGCATGGTATCTAACAATGCAATCCCGACTACAAGAAACTCAGATACTATCAAAATTATTAGACTAACCTTTCCTTAACTCTTCTAATTTCTAGCGTTTGCCCTGCTAAATTTTGGATAAAGCGCATGACTGCATGAGTATGTCTTGATTATGTGGAATTGGATCAACATAATGTTGCCACATTTCACTGTTCAATCTCCAGCGTTGCTATTTTAACTTGAAGTTAGTGTCAATAACAACATCAAAAAGTTGTATACTACTACAAGATTTTAGTGTCATCACACTTGACTTGCACCAAAAGCAGTTAGGCAGTTCTAAACCAGTCATCATTTCTATAATCTCGAAGGAACACTAGCAAGAATCACTGGGAGTGAGAAAATCAACAGGTTTCTCGTCAATTCCATCCCGCCATGGATAAGAATACCCCGAAATGCCAAACAATTATCACGATCTTCATTTGTCGCCAGTCCAGACAACCAACATAAATCGATCAAATTCCATTTACTGCCTCTAAAACAAGAAAGCACTCACCTTTCCTCCTCAGCATCACGCATGGAACTGGAGCAAGAGATCCATGGCGGCGCGCCGCCGCCCCTCGATGTCCAGCACCGGCGCGGCGGCAGCCTCCGCCGTCTCGCACACGCCGCTGGAACGGCGCCCTAGGGGCCAAGACGGCGGCACTGGCCGCTTCCTCCGCTTGCTCCCCTGCAGGCCGCAATCCCGGAGCCCTTTCTCCACCTCCCCGACCATCTGCTCTCCCGCCCCCTGCTCCAACGGCTCCTCGCCGCCGTCCGCCATCGGCTCATCGTCGCCGGATGAGGCGGAAACCGTGTCAAGGTGGGAGAGGAAAGAGCCTATGGCGGCGTGGGCGTCGCGGAGGGCGGCCACTGCGGCGGCGGCGTGGGAGGAGGGCGACGGCGCGGAGAGCGCAGCCGCTGCCGCCGCGGCGCGGTGGATGACGGCGGCGAGGTCGGCGAGCGGCGGGGCTTGTTCAGGTGGGAGATCGAGCTCCATGGTTTCCAATGACGCAATCGATACGAAGCTGAGAAACTATACGATGGCGGCGGAGAGGAACGAGGGGAGGTGGAAAGAAGCCGCGCGGTTTTCTGTGGGTGGCGGCAGCTGTAACCGCTGGTGGAAACTTCGAGAAGTATCCGAAATGTAGAATGGTTCAGCGTGTTAGTGTTCGCAATTATTTCTTCTGCAGCTGCTACAGTGTTTCTGCAGCTGCTACAGTGTTCGTAATTATTTTTCTGCAGATGCAGCGAAACGAACAGGCTGGTTACGTGTACCTTCACCATGAATTAGGCAGAGCAATCCCTTAAAAAGCTCTATTTTCTTACTCTTTTTCTATCACCATTCAACGCTTTACGCACCAAGTATTTTTCGCATCTGTTGTAAACATGGAATATAATTAAAAAAGAGCATTTACACCGAAAATAGGAGCAATATTTTCATTGAACATGATGCCACATGGGAAGCTCCTCCCCAAGCAAGCACATCATCTCCTTGATCTGAAAACGAAAATAAATGGTCATTTCGACATAAAAATTGAGAAGAAAAGGTGGACATGGTGATATGGTTTGAGAAATTCTATGTTGCTATAATTGTTACAACCCTACCCCGTTTATTTGCAAACAAGTAGTTACGTATACATGAGTATGGTATACTGTGGGGATCATAACATTTACAATATATAAGTCTACTTATGTCTTCTGAAATATTAAAAGCGTAAAAATCAGAAATTACCCCCAGATAGTGTTGCAGAACTGGTGAATAGTGATCTAACGCTTTGTACGTCTTCCTGAGAAGTCCAACAAGCAGCTCGACCTCATCCCCAAGAAGATCCACCTGAGTTTCAGGGCAAATAAGTATCTCCATCTTTTTCATTCAGAGAATATAAGCTTATTATTGAGTGCGTACAGAGAAAATCCGAAGTTTCTAACCTCTGCTTCTGCTTTTTGGAGATCGCAACATCGCCCGGTGAAAGCCCTCCGGTAAGTGAGTTCACTTCTTTTAAGAGAACTCACTTGTTCAGATACATTCGCCACTTGTTTATCCAAGTCTCTTAATCTGGACAATGGATCACAAATTAACAGTGATAATTTCTCACAGCTTACTACCCTAGTTGCATACTATGCTCCAAATTTATATTCAAATTTTCGAATGGAGTTGTAGCTTGAAAAGGTATGGAATGGAGACTCACAAACCTCGTCGTAGCTGTTCCTATTTTTTCACAGATATCAGCCTCAAAATTCCTAAGCATTTCCTGGAAGTTGGTTAATGGAACGAACATTTCCTGATTCGTTCCTCGAGGAGTATTTTTCAAACTTTTCGCCATCTCTCTTGTTTGCAGCTTCCTTTGATCTAACAATGCTTCCTCAAATCTTCCAACTTTACTCTTCCAAGCATTAAGAGTCTTGGCAACGGAAACTGTTTGCACTTCATCTTTGATGGAGTTCCTGATAAGATGATCAACGGATTCATCGGCCAGTTCCTTCACCATGCCTTTGAATATGGTGCTATGAATTCCATCCTGTAGTTTGCTTTTGATGTCCACCTCATCCCTTTCTTCTGTCAGCTTATGTACATCAGCCCGAACAGCCAGTTCCCTCGCCAAGTCTCTGAATGTTGCAGAGTACAACACATCCTGTAGCTCGCATCTGATTTCTGAATCAATCTTTTCCTGCATTAGCCTTTCAGTTTCCTCAGGGGAAATACCACGCTCATGTTGTGACTGATTACAGCGTCCGCTATCTGACTTCTCTGCCGTGTTTCGCCTTGTTGACTGCAGCTGCCTAGTTTCATTCTTCAGAGAATCGCATTCTTCAGAGCTGTTCACGGTACCATCAGTAGCATGCTGCTGCAATGCAGCTAGATGACATCCTTCTACCGAAGAAGACGTGCGTTTCGATTCCACATTGATTTCCCGGAGAAATCCCTGCACGACAGCGCCGTACACTTCCTTCTCTGCATCCATCAGCCACTTCTGCTCGTCCATGGCCGCCTTCAGCGCGGAGACCGACACCTCCATCGCGTCGAACGACGACGCGACGCTGTCTCTGACGGCGCCGGCGTCCACGACCATCTCCTGGAGCTCCATGAGCAGCCGCGCCGCGCCGCGGAAGCCGGGGACGCCCTTCACCCCGTCGTCGCCCTCGTCGCCGGCCTCCTCCCGCAGCGCGGCGATCAGCGTCGACGACGCCTCGCCGCTGACCTTGTGCATGAGCGCCGCCAGCGCGGCGCGCGCGCCCTCCAGCCTGCCCACCATCCTCGCCATCTGCCGGTCCGCGGACGCCTTCAGCTCGCCGAACGCTGCTGCACCGGCACAGGCGCCGCTCTCCTCCGCGACGCCGAGGCCGCGACCGGCGGACGCCGCCGGCGAGCGTCGCGGCGTGCCGAGTGGATCCTCGTAGAAGCGATCCTTCTCGGCGACGGCGAGCACAGCCTCGGCGTCCATCGCGATGCAGTGACGCGCGCGTGGGATCGACAGACCGGGGCTCAGGGCGCGGCAGCCTGGTCCCTCGGCGAGACTACGTGCGTGCGCTCAGCCCAAAACCTCGGTCCTCAGGTGGTGGTGGTGGTGGTGGTGGTGGTGGCGGTGAACCGTCCGCGCGCGCACGGTGATCCTCGCACGGGGAACTCGTTGGCTTGTGTGCGTGCGGTGTTGATGGAGGAGAGGGCGCGCGCGTGCTGCAGAGCCAGGTCTTCCGAGACGTACGTTGGCTTTGCAAGCGGACATGCATGCGCGGCCGACGGGAGGTTCGCGACGGATGGCCGCGCGCAACGGAGCAAATGGCGTGACGCCAGGACTCCGATGCTTTGATTCCTGTCAGCGACGTTTTGGATGCACTCGTGCAGCTACACCTCCTGTCAAGAATCAATGGAGCGCCATGGGCTTCGAGGCTTAGAAGAAGCCAGACACCACAGCTTGTATATAATGGCGTTCATGCCATGTTGGCTTAGAAGTAGTATCAGGTAAAAGAAGAGGCGAACAGATGAAACAAACGTCCTCACGCATAATATATCAGGAGATTTATAGCTGAACAAGTTGGCCAGGGAAGGGTAGCCCTGCAGGCATCACCTAAGCAGAGGTAGGATCAATGTCGAACCAACGGCTCAGAAACGGCAATCGCACACGTCCTGAATATATATAGATACAAACATACACAAGCCTACAGGCCCTACACTAATACTGATCAATTCCGAAGACGAACATGCTGTACACTGGAAAATTCCTAGACAAGAAACCTGAATAACATTTCTCCTATGCACATATTTGTCAGTGGCATTTATTCGCCACGTCAAGGAGAAACCGAAAATCCATATGTGCAAAGCTAACTGAATGATTTGACAGTAAATTCTTCCTACTTCATAAACTATCTAGATTTCCTGGGATAATGAAGCCACTGTCCCCTGAAGATGCTTCTCAGCGAGCAGTTGGATGATCTTCATCTTCGCTGCAAGCTGATATATCAATTGATAAATGTTGAAGTTAGAACAAGTAAAACACAACTTTGAGGCAGGAACATAAGGGCGCGCTGGACAGCGTCAAATAAGTAGAAATGATACACCCTCGGATTTCAAATATATGACATTAGGACAAAGTGTCTTAGTTACTCCCCACTTTATTTATTTATGCCAACGTCATCAATAAAAGATCAGAGGTAGTAATTTAACTAAGAAAAGGTTGTCCTAATGTCGTATATTTGATATAGGATGGAGTATGTGGGAATAGATACATAAGAGATATGCTGACCCAGGTTACTTATGCAAAAAAAGTAGCAGTGTTTCAAGAAAGAAAGGTGCATGTGCCACTACACTAACTAGCAGTATAGATTCATCACCCTTGTGCAGAAAATGAAACACAGAAAGTGTGACATGTTCAGATATCATGATTATTCATAAAAAAGGTTTGGCCACAACACTAGCAATCTCCTGTACACCCAGAAGAAGGTATTGCCCTTGTAGTTAGGGATGCTATCAGATAAGACACCAGCAGAATTGTTGAATCACCATTCCCCATCACCACAACAACCCCACAAGGGACAGAACTTTAGGACATCAAATTTTGAACAGCACTAGTGCTAGCGCTAGCGCTAGCGCTGGCGCTGGCACTACCGTGAACTAAAGAATCTCATTAAGGTTATGTATGAACTATAATTAGTTCCTCTCCGCTGATAGCACACCAACACATCAGGTTAAGCTTTTACAGGGAAAGGAGATAAATGTTCATAGGCACAGGAGAAGACTGGATGCTTCGTCACTGGCCAGGGTTGCAATGATAAATGAGTTATTGACTTTCTATTCAGAGGAATAGACAATCAAGATGATATCTTCATTGCAGCCCATTTTTTTCCGGCAGTCTAAGTTGGATGTGAGGATTCTAAAAGAAAATGGAAGTTCACGAAAAAACAGAGTTATGATGCCTTGACTGTCTAAATCATGGGATGAAATATCCAAATTAATCCCGAAGTTCTGATCTTGTAAGGAAACATGTTTGTTGATGTCCTGAGGGGTAGCAACCAAACAGAGATCCATCAAATTAGTGGCATATCAGACTATCCACTAAACTGGTGAAGTTATCATAGTACCACTCACTGTGCATATTCACAAGCTTCATCCCTTTCTTCTGCAGTTTGTATGCTAGCCTAAAATCAGTTACAAATGCCGAACTACGATGTTGGTGATGGATGTGTCAAATATGGAGGGACATATCCTAGGATCGACAGAGGGGATTGGCACACCGCAACAACCATAAAAAGCATTCAGACCCACAGGGCGTCAGTGATTGAACCAACTCTGTCACTCTGATGAGTAATAAAATCAACAGTACTCCAAATGATGGGGACAGACATAGAGGCACACCATTTCAGTACCAACCCCGATCAATTTCCAATCAGAAAGAACATCAGGAGAGGGAAATGTAAACCTAAGGGATTTCCGTAGCGATTGCAAACACTTTCGACCCAAATTAAAAAGAAAATGACATGGTAAACGAGCAGCAAAGTAGAAGGATGACTTGTATCACCAGAAACAGAGCAGCGTCAGTGTGGTATACCTCCGCAGCAGAAGCAGCAGCAGCAGCACGTGAAGAGCAAGACAGCGTCCCAGGCGAGCTCGACCGCACCGGCCACCAAGGACCCCGCCGGCGAGCGGTCCTCGAGCAGCGGCGCCTTCCCGTCGCCGTCGGAAGGCCCCAGCTGGCCGTCCTGGTCCTGGCTCTGCTGCCCCTGGCCCTGCCGCTGCGCGCGCTTCATGTGGCCGAGGTTGAGCTCCAGCTTCTGCAGGTAGCCGTGCTTGAACGAGTCCCGGATCCGGAGCGACGGCCACAGGTGCATCTTCGCCGGCGCTAGCGGGAATCAGGGAGACGGCGGAGAGGTGGGAACTGGGAAGAAGCGTGTGCCCTGGGGATCGTCGCTGGGTTGGTGTGTTGGTGCGGTGGCGCTTGGGATTGGGGAATCGTCGAGGAAGAAGGACAGTGACTGTGGGCTCGTGGGCCAAATATTCAGATCCGGTGGGCCCATGTGGCGGTGACGGCTGCGGGCCTGCGTCTTGTACCAGTGTCACCAGTCCTGTAATTTTTACAATTTGACCCTTTTTGAAAAGGTTTTTCACATATAGACCCCTGGAGAAAAGATGTCTAGAAATGGACCATTTTCTGAGCGCCGTCAGATTTGACGTTCAGGTTGCACTAGTGGGCGCCGTTTGAATTGACGCTCAGCCTAGCAACATCAGCTGGCGGGCACGCGCCAGATTTGCTGACCTGGCAGGGGGTGAGCGCCAGGTCTTTTAGCGCCCAGGGGGTGAGCGCCGCATCCTTTGGCGTCCACCCCGGGCACACAAAAGGCCCGCGGGTTTTTCTTTCTTTCCTCCCTCTTCTCCCTTTCCCCATTCTAGTTGCGCACGAACAGAAGCCAGCGCCCCTTCTCTCTCTCCCATCCAATCCTCTCCTCCAAATCCATTGATTCGGCATGGTTTGAGGCAAAAAATTTTGGAGAAATTGCTTTCCCAAGGTATCCTCCTCCACTTCCATGAGTTTCATCCAATGGAATTGCTTCTATGTCTCTAATTTCGGGTAACCCTAACCCTAGGGTTTGATTTAGGAATCCGTCGATTTGATAGGTTTCCTTGTTAGATTTGCATTTCTACGTGTAATGTGATTGATATGTTGATGTTTGGAACCTCCGTTGTAGTTGGTTTCATTGGTAGCAATGAATTGTTAGTAGGCATGTTAATGACATAGAGCACTATGGTTGAATTAGTGAAAAATGAAGGTTTGTTGGTGGGTTGTTTGTTGATTTTAGCGTGATAGGAGGTCCTTGTATATGAGTAGGATGTGGTGTGCAATAGGAACATTGGTAGGGCTTTATTTTTTGTTTACTTTGATATGACTAAATTGGAAAATGTCTCTTTGTGTTGAAATGGATGTAGATGGCTAAATGTGTGAGAGTGCATTACGGTGGTTCAGTTGTGAGGACTGAGGATGATAGTGTTGAATTTGTTGGCATGAGAGAGGTTGTGTTGCTTTTTGTTGAGACACTATTTTTGGGTAGTCTTTCATCTCGAGTGAGACAATTTTTGGGATGGACGGAGGAGGGTGTTAAGTTGGATTTTGAAGGAAGAATTGATGTGGGTTCTTCTAATGGGCCACGCATGAAGATAATGGCTCCAGTGGGTAGTGAGGAGGAATGGCAAGCGTATGTTGAGATTGTGATGAATTCAGAAATTCGAGCTATTGATTTGGTGGTTCGTAAGGTAGTGGTGGATGGAGGCGTAGATGGTGGGCAAGGTATTGGTTGTTCGAATGAAGTAGAAATTGACCTAACGCAGCCATCACAAGCAAGTGTGCATGACGGTTTGGTACGGAATCCTCCAGCAACCGTAGTGATGACTGATTGGGTTGGAGACCAAATGCCTCAGATCGTCCCGAATGGTGGTGATGATCGTAGGGATGAAACTTCGCCGGACATTAAAATGGTCCCTCAAGTGGCACCTAATGAAGTTAACAATGGTGTTGGTACCGATCTGGTGGATGTGCCGATTTTTGGAGATAATACAAATTATGAGGAGGAGAGAGCGGAGGATTTAAATGATGATCGCCCTGTCGGTGATTTGTCTGAATGGGAGAAGGAAATGTTGAGGCAAGTGATTACGGACCGTGATCCATTGGTTCCTGATTGTCGGGACTTGAGCCAGGGTCACATCCCCTTATGACTGAACTTCCTCAATTTTATTAATCATTTGCAAACCTTCTTTTCACAGAATAATTAGGACGAAGACAATTGTGGCTTCACCAAGTGGGTGGATCCTAAACCTATTGGCGTAACCGCTGAATACATTAGCTACCTATAGAACCGCATCTTCGACCTAAAGCAAAAACTTGAGACGACAACTCCACGTGAAAGCCAAAGCTTGTGATTAGCATTGCCGGCCCCGACACCTATTGCCTTGACCCATACTGCAGATGTCCGCACCACAAGTCAGGGCCACTCAACCCACCACCACCGGCTCCACAACCACCACCACCACCACCACCATACTACGGTGGTGGTGGGTACAATGACATTGGCGACTCCGAGTCAAACTACAGCCAATGGGACTAGATTTCCTAGCAAAACCTGGCTAATGTTATATTCTCATCATTTATGTGCTGCATCTTTCAATTCCCTAAGGCGTGTCAGGATTAGTACGGTGCACAAATAGGATAGTCAGCATGTGTACCGAACATACCATTGCAATGTATCTACGTATGTACTTCCATTTCACTGCAATCAAGACAATGAAGCCGGGTTCTATTTCGTTACCATTGCAATATAACTTACTAAGTACTACCATTACACAAATACATAGTGAACACAACACAATGAATTAATACAACATTCGTTAATACATGACAAAAAAGATCCATTAGTTTGACCACTCTTAAATACAACTACTAAGTCCACAGATCAAACTACTGTGTGCACCGTAGCCACTTACCCTTCCTAACTGCCTGTGAACCACCCTCCTCTAGCGCCTGCTTAGCCCGACGAGCCCTCTCACGCTTCCTCTCCCTCTCTTTCTCACGCTGCTCAGCTTCCTTCTTGCGTTCCTCCGCACGTTCGCACTCCTTTGCCTCCTTACGCGCATGCTCCACAATGGCTCGCGCTGCATTCTCCCGCCTAATCCTCTTCGCAGTCACATTCCTTTCCACTACCTCCGCAGCCAGCTCTGAACGCTCAGTGTCGATCCACTCCTTGTAGTCACAAATCGGTGGGGAAGTCTGCAAAACATGTCAATTAAACCATGAGTTACATGTCCAGACACAAGGACAACTAACAAAAATGAAAAACAAAAACTTACACATACTCAAGGGGCGTCAACAGACCGATCACCATCTTCATTGGCGCAACACCAATACCTCTGCCAATACGTCTTATACAAACCGGACACCCTCATCTTGCAAGGGTCACCACAATAGCACATAGGCGCCGGCGTCCCGGGGAGGTAGAAACCGGATGGATCAACCCAGCTATACCCATTGTAGTCATCATTCTCAACATCCATTGCAATCACTATAAAGTAACCAATGTCATATAACCATATTCACCAATGCACCAACACATCACTAAGTAATTCATATCGAAAACAACATCTATCAAAAAGCTAACAAATCCATACTATTTGAACTAAACAAACAACTAAATATGCACAAATTTCAACAATCATTGCTCCAAACCCTAACCCTAGGATTACCACAACCAACAACCAAAATAAGCGACTCTATTGGACAAAAATCATAGAGGAGGTGGAGTTTACCGTGTGGAATCGATTCCTCCAAATGGATTTGCCTTCTATCAAATGTTTCCCGCGGATTCAACGGAGGGAGTGGGGTGGGGAAGAGAGAGTGAGGGGCGCTGGACCTCAGTTCTTATGACCTCCTGAATGAGTGAAAGAGAGGAAGAGAAGAAAGAAACAAAGGCCGAGGGCCTTTTGTGTGCCGGAGGGTGGGCGCCAAAGGATGCGACGCTCACCCCCTGGGCGCTTAATGACTTGACGCTCACACCCTGTCAGGTCAGCAAATCGAGCGCGTGCCCGCCAGCTGACGTGGCTAGGCTGAGCGTCAATTCACGGGGCGCCCACTAGTGCAACCTAAGCGTCAAATCTGACGGCGCTCAGAAAAGGATCTATTTCTGGACATGTTTTCCCAGGAGTCTATATGTGAAAAACTTTTGCAAAAAGGGCCAAAATGTAAAAATTACACGTCACCAGTCTGGGCCGGTTAAAAAAAAACCCAGTCTGCGCCGGTTGCATTTCCCTCGTCTTGCTATCGTTTCGCAGATTGTTTTTTTCTTCGACACCTCGTTTCGGAGAAATCACACGATGGGAGAGTGTGTAAAAAAAAAAGACGGATGGGATCTCATGCTACAGAGATTGCTAATTTTTTTATTACAAAGTATAATTCAGACACTTATAAAGTACGTATACTCACCCTTATAAAAGCACATACATAAACTCTACATTTATGAGCATTTTCGAAGATTGAGTCGGCCGTTAAATCTGGAGGAAAATTCGCCGTTAAATTTTAGAAAATTCGCTCCCATCAGGAGTCGAACTCAGGACCTCAGATGCTAATGAGGCTTTTGTAACCACTAGGCAACAAGCCCTTTCGCAGAAAGATTACCAAATTAATAGTATAAAAAAAACATGTTATAATTATTTTAACATAGATCGTTGTGTTAGTTATCATCAAATACAAATTGAGATTTAAATTCAATTTGTACACCGAGAAACAATGATAGGGGTGTGTTGCACCAACATGAATTGTTTGAGCGAGTAATTTAAGCCATGATTTTGTTGGAGGGTAAATCAAACAAAATGAATTGTTCGGAAAAGTAAAATGGACTTTTTCTTGCTGAAAAACTGTTTTTCCTCTTAAAAAGCAATAAAAAAGAATTTTAATGTGGTTTTTTTTTTAATTTTAGGATGATGCAATACTACTTTCCTCTGACCGGATTCAACAGTCCCCATAATTCAATCTAAGCTCATTAATAGTAGGATGACGTAGTTCTTTTACAAGGGTTATAATTCGAAACATGCCATTAGAACTTCACCACATAATATTAGAGGTGTGCCAATATATTTCAATTTTGGTTGGAAATATGACTTTAAATTTGACATGTCTCTGTCTTTTTTCTTTCAACCTTTCCTTCTCATCCTCAGACAAGTCTACTGGCTTCACCTTTGATAAGTTTTGGCCACCTTTGCGTCCAGCTGAAGGATAATAGCTTCGCCGATGACTTTGACCAACAAAAAAAATAGTATACTTATCTTTGATAACATAAAATTGATGTTACTAAATACATCGATAAACTAACTATTATAGTATACAACCTTTTCTATTTAAAATATTTATTTATATAAATATTGTTGGTCAAAGTTAAAGTTGTCTTTAGACAAAAGCAAAACAAAATCTTAATTTTGTGATCGGAGGTAATAATTAAAAAGTTCTAGGCACATTGGCATACAATTTGGATCAATTTTACACTTACTGATTGTCTGTATCAAATGTGTGATTTCAGTATTTATCTTCTTTTTCTCGTCTCGATCTTGGCTTCTCGTTTTTGTATACATGGAACGTTGCTCTATTAGTTAGTTTTCCTTCGTTGCTTAATTAAGCACTGAACATAATCCAAAAATCACCTATCTAAGCTTAGGTTCAATCTACCTTGGCGAGCTAGGATAATGATTGTCATCCTCCCCCAACAATCTAACTCGTAAGGATGGTCTTTCACGCCAGACATGATCTTATTCTATGCCGGCTTAAAAGTTTTGAATGGGGCATATGCCCCTCCCCCATAACATATGTCAGCGCATATATATTTGCACGATTCTCTATAAAATGTTGCATGGCCAATGGGCTGATATTACTCTGCTCAGTTCAAGCTCCATGCTCTATCACTTACTTCGCACTGCTAATATAATCGATGCACATCAAATTTGTTTTAGATATGGAAAAATGTTATGGCCTTGACCACACACACAAGATGCTACAACCTATTATTACAAAGTTTGCAGCACATCTGTCTCTAGTCAGACACCAACATAAGTTCCAGGAAATTAACGAGCGCATAATTAGATGACAATAATTAAATAGGATCTTTGTTATTATTAAATCTTCATCCATGATGCGAAAAGCATCTCCATAACCGTGACCTCCAAGTTGCGATATGAAGTGTTTATCATCTCTCCGTTGGTCTTATTTTGCTGCAACTTCCCCAGAAGCACATAGGCATACATTTGGCCGGGACGCCTTTTCCTATCATCTAAAAAAAAAAGAAACAGGCATACATGTGACACGTCTGGCCTTTCGCTGTACATGGTAAAAGTAAGAGAAAGCACTCAGATACTCTTTTTTCCCATAAAATGTGCACACGCACTTCTTGTTCTTGCCTTATATTCCATACGTACATTCATACACGGATAAGTAAAATAGCACAAGCACACACACTTTCGAAGAAACAGCAAGCAAATGCAGCGGACTCGGAAATACAGACGAGGATATCACACGCGTGCTGCAGAGAATAATCATCTTCGAGCACAACCCAAAGCAAATACGTGGGCTGGAGGCCCTCTGATATATCTACAGTTCAACGCCTCCGATGTGGTGCAGGCGACCCATCTAGTTGCGGAAGGAGGCCGATGAGCCCATCTTGGTAGCGCTGGCCCTGAGGACGTACTGGTGGTACGCGGCGGCGATGGCCGCGCCGATGAATGGGCCCACCCAGAAGATCCACTGCAATAACAGATAAACCACAAAGTAAGCGATGTGAGACATCTCAATTGATCCACTGATGATGCCAAGTGATGGTGACTTCATACCGGTGGTTTGTGGCTAGAAGCTACTGGTGTGTGCAAACAGTAAGACAGATTAAGCATTTATTTTTTTTTGGTTGGCATAAACTCAAGGTTTTAGTTGTTAGGTCGGAGGGTTGGTGGAAGAGATTAGGCTTTGTGCTTCGCTGTAAATTGTTTTTAATTGAGTGGCTGCAGATGTCATAGTAGCACATGAATAATAAGCTATAATCAATCAGTGGTGACATCTACTGATTACTTAAACTAAGTGAGCGAGCCTTATCCTGAGCCTTCAGCTGAAGTAGACTATTTCAGTTATGTCTGCTACCTGTGACTATACATGAGTTGTGAACTTATGGCCGCGAAACACCACAAACGTTGCGTTAAATTATTTAAACTTGTGATTGAGAGTGACCGCGCGTGATGTGAACCATTATCAGTTCGGCGGATGAATGAAAAGTGTGCAGGACGTACGTGGTCATCCCAGGCCTTGTCGTTGTTGTAGATCACGGCAGCGCCAATGCTCCTGGCAGGGTTGATGCCGGTGCCGGTGATGGGGATGGTGGCCAGGTGGACCATGAACACAGCGAACCCAATTGGGAGAGGAGCAAGCACCTGAACGGAAGCAAGTACAAAATATTAAGTGCACTGTCAGTTTATAATGGCTTTAGTTTTGATCTAGTATGCACTCCAAAGTCTAAATGCAAAAATAAAAATAAAAAATTGAAGTAGCTATCCTTGACGCTGAGCAGTTAAGTGCCAACTAAGCAGGCAACCCGCTCTAAACTTTAAGCATGTATTATTTCGTTCAGGCTACAGATGATGATTGACCAATGAAAGTTAAGTCTATATCACACCAAAAACTCCTATCGGCATTTCGTACTTTTGCCTGTCCTATCCAGAAAAGGAATAAATATTAATTGCAACTCGCTTACGAATAGCCACCTATCACAGTTTCTGTCCAAACAAGAAGCTGCTCTACTGGATACTCCGTATCGAACATTCGTATCCTACCCTACCGTTGCCATGCAGCACGAAACAACTTGTAATCGAGAAGCTCGAGAAGGTACTTACGGGGACGTGGGAGTCACGGG
This sequence comes from Eragrostis curvula, assembly GCA_007726485.1. Lineage (NCBI taxonomy): Eukaryota > Viridiplantae > Streptophyta > Magnoliopsida > Poales > Poaceae > Eragrostis > Eragrostis curvula. The sequence goes on from RWGY01000031.1 coordinate 16,884,809, forward strand.
CGTTGCGCTTGGGGTCGGTGGCGGAGAAGACGGTGTAGACGAGCACGAAGGTGCCGATGATCTCGGCGGCGAGCCCGGTGCCCTTGGAGTAGCCGTCGGCGAGCTCGTTGGCGCCGCCGCCGTAGCGCACGAAGTAGGCGCTCTGGAACCCCTTGACGAGCCCGACGCCGCAGATGGCGCCGAGGCACTGCGCCACGATGTAGAGCAGCGCGCGCACCAGCGACACCTTCCGCGCCAGGAAGAGGCCGAACGTCACCGCCGGGTTGATGTGCCCTCCCGAGACGCCGGCGGTGCAGTAGACGAGGATGAAGATCATGCCGCCGAACGCCCACGCGATGCCCAGCACACCCACGCCGCCGCACGCCGCGTCGGGGCCCGACGCCGCCGAGTCCGTCTGGTGCTTGTACCCGATCACCGTGGCCACCGTGATGTAGAGGAAGAGGAGCGTGGCGACGAACTCGGCGATCACGGCGCGGTACAGCGACCACTTGGTCAGCTCCTCCGCGTCGATCAGCGGCGCCGGAGGCGGGTCCGTGTAGTCCTTGGCAGTGTACTCGCCGCCGTGATCCGGCGCCGCCGCGGCCTCGATGTCCTTCGCCATCTCTACACCAAAGCTTCGCTGAGTGTTGCTGCTGGGCTTGCTAGCTAGCTCGCTCGCTCGCTTGGTCTGTGTGGAGTGAGTTGTTGACGAGAAGCCGAGGCGAGGGGCGAGGTATTTAAGCGTGGTGGCGAGGCTGGGACGGGGGTGGTTCGTGACAACTGACAAGAGCAGACAGTAGGCTGCGGTTTGATGATCAGATTGTTTAAGTGGTTTTATTAGTCAGAGATAAGGCCAGGGGCTAGAGTGTCTGGCTGGGGAGGTTTTCAGGCTTATAATTTTGCCGACTCCAACCGACTAAAGCGCTCATCATCGTTGGATCATTCTAGAGCCTAATTACTGGTGGCTGCGCCTGATACGGGGTGTTTCACTAGTTTTAATCAGTGGCTAAGCTTCACTCAGACTCAGAGATGGTTTGTGATGATGGAGGTGCAAGCGTAAGCCTCATCATATCAGTGCGCAGTGACGCTGGCCAAGTCTCTGTTGTATGTTTGCACCAACGCTCTCACATCTGTGGTTACGGGTCTAGTTTAGAGCGTGATGGACTTTTCTTTGGCCATAAAGAACTCGTTAATTTCTTCACCTTCGTTCTCTTTTGGTTGATAAGAATGCAGTGGACAGTGGCCGAAGTCTCTGTATGTTTGTACCAAAGCACGCTGCGCATGTCTTCTGCGGTCTTGTTTACAACTTGATAGACTTATCATCCATTTTAAGAACTTGTTAGTTTCTTGCCCTTCTTTGTTCTGTATTGGTCGAGATATGCTATTAGACTAGCTATTGCCTGCTAAGCGATCAAATTCGCCAGAAATTTTATGTTATTGTTTGTCTGGCAACACAATGAAGCTGCTCAATCAGCGGTTTGGTGCCCAATGATAGCATGGACAGCCAAGCACCACGCAGAAGCACATCGCAAGAACGACCTGCTATGCTAATTAAGATTGTTATCAGGTTCCTGATTAGGTACAACCTAAATGTCGTATGTTGCGCAAGCATTGGCTGTATCCATCCTTTCTTTGGAAAGGAAATGGTGTCCGAATTTGTCGCGTCACAGTTTCTTATTATCGCCCTGTCATGAGGTCATACGTGCTTTCCTGAATCATCGAAACTGCAAGTCTGGAACCATACGGATTAAGCTGCAACGAGCACTGTATGTCAGTGTTTGCAGGTCCTTTTCCATAGCTTTTTTTTTAGATTACTTTTCCCTTGCTTTTCATCGGGCCAAAGGACGTTAATCCTGTCCAGAAATTTTGCACACGGTGCGATTTCAAATCCAAACGAGAAACGTTTCTTGAACCGCCAAACTAGAACCATGTTATGCTTTCGCGAGAAAAAAAGCTATGCTAACACTGTGGGCACTCTTTGCTGAGCCGCCCAAGCTCATCCGTAGCAGCCGTCGTCTTGCTTGTGAGCAAGAACAGCTGAGGACGCTTTTCAACGATGAAAGACAACAATATCACAAAAACAGAAAGCGAAGCCCCATTGATTTCGTGCCATCATCCACAAGATTCTCCATCACAAGACGGTTGAGCCTTATTTTCTTTGCTACCCTATCTTGTTCACCAATTGCGACACACATCTATAGCCAAGAAGCTCGTGCCAGGTTGACACCTGGGTGCTCTGCAGCCATCAGATTACTATAAGCAAAAAGAACAACGATGGAGCAATCTCATGGTGACGCTGGCACCTCAAATAGTTTACGAGCCTTTTATGGCCGAAATGAGCTGGGCGGCCCGGGTCCTATTCACGCAGGATTTATTTGAAGAAATTCAGCAGCTGCGCTGTACTGGCAATACAGGACAGTAGATTCTCCCTTTCAGCTCAATTTGATTAAACAAAGAGAGAATTCCATCGTATATACAAACAGCTCCAGATGGCGCTATCCATAAGGGGTACCCCTGCTCATCCACGAAGATATCAGCCTCTTAAGCCGTACCAGTGAGGCATTTAGTATACTTTATAATCCTGGAGTTACGGTATAATTAGGATTGTAAGCAAAGAAAGCATATCCGGGATCCACAATATATTCTACAGATAGCAAAGAAAAACAAATGATACTCAGAATTGAACTTGAGCAAGTTATAATAACCGAGGGTTAAACCCTTTCTTATCTAAAAAGAACTAGCTGATAATTGTTGGCATAGATCTTAAACAAAGGATAGACTTAACGACTCAGAGAATGGATCAAAAGCCACTGTCTCATTGCAGAACCTACGATCTAATAACAAATATCAAAAGCCACATACTGCTCTGCATTAGTCCAAGCTCTTTGCTACTGTTCACCAAACCTCTACAGCCACCAGGCACAAGGCAAGTTACCCAAAACCCTCACAACCACCAATAATGGAGCAAACAACGCAGATGCAGGCAGCAGTGCACAGCCAGAAACAGCTAACTACCTAGTAATTACATCAGGGAAGACTCGATGCTACACAAGGAACCTCTTCTGTTCTCGCTCAATTGAGGAAACACGGACAGCCGGTGTGAGCGGGCTTGGAGAAAGGAGTACACAAAACTTTATGCCCGGGCTGCCAGAACCACCATGATTCTGTACAGCACTGTGTGAAGCGACCAGAACTCTGCAACATGAGAGCATGAGTTAGTGTATCTTCGATTAGTATGCACGGGGGCAGGGTATGAAATGGCCCAAAATATATTATAGCAACACAGTACAACTGTATGAACAAATAATTTTACAGGTTTGTTTCTTTCGTGCATACAAACACACCAAATTCATAAAACGGAGCATGGAATGGAACATCGGTAAAAACAATAGGCCGGTTTTTAACTAGTAAGAAGTAGCCGTGATACAGATGCATATAAAGCTATAATGCCCACAAACAAATAGATACAAAAGAGAGAAGTAGTCAACACGAATCTAGCTCCAGGTATCACCTAATCATGGTTTAATATAGTAATTAGTAATTTCTATTGAGAAAGAAACAGCGATATGCAATAACAACAAAGTATAAGAAAGTCCATATCACCTCCAAGCAAGCTTAACCATCATAAGTCAACAGATAGGTAATTATATATCAGACACAGGAACTCATTCACTAAATGCTATATCCTGACAAAGCTGAGCTGCAACATTTGATGTCAATAGCGTCCCTCGAAAGCCTTCCTCAGCCTGCTGTATATCAGCCTTTTGCTCCGAAATCTCATCTGAAATATATATATATATAAGCCCTTGACCATCAGCAAACTGTTTTTCTTTTTACAGAAATGTTCTAGCACATTATATTAGATTCTTTACCTGCTATGTCACGGTTCTCATAGATTTCAGAGTCCCTGACCCATAGAACATCGCCAGGAAAAATACTCTTGTCAGCAAGAGTAGCAAAATCATCTTCAATCTCAACTGAGGCTTTGTGAAGCTTCTGATTCTCCTTAACGATCTAAATACAGCAAGAAAGGAGTTATGCTATTTGAATCATTACGATGCAGTACAAAACAGGCAGGTATATCAAAGACAAAACAAGAAAGCTCATTCCATAGCTAGATGGAAAAGCAAAGATGTAAGACATAACCTTTTAAAAGGTAAAGAATGCAACAAATATAAATACTGTGCTTGCAAAAATTAAAGTAAATTCTGGTTTCAGAAAGTTATATCATACCCCTAAAGATTCCCATATCATGAGTTTCAACTGATAGACAGTTGTAGAACCAGAGACTTTTAAACTGATTGAATTCCCTGAGCTTGTTCTCCGAGAACGCTTTGAAGTCCGACGATCTGGTACAGGAAAAGCTTTAGATGCTTCTCTAATAGACTTTGGTGCTTCTTTTCCACGGACAAAATAAACTTGAATTTCTTCATTTTGGTAGTTGAGCTTTTCCACCAAGGCACAACTCTCTCTTTCTCCAATACATTCTTCGCAAACCTAGCATAGACAGATCACAGATAGAGCTGAATAATAGAAAGTAACATTTACATTCATCAAATGGCAAAGTCTGTTCCTGAAAGCATCACATTATCTAGAAATTTGAATATTAAAGAAGCTACTTCATGAAACTTTTCTCCCGACTACACTTCACCTGGTGGAGTTTCAGCCTCACCTACTGGGAAGTTGCTCATACTTTTTAGCTACATAGATATGCTGAACATGAGTGGTTTGCTGTTAAAGTAAACAAGTAACTTTTTGGTTGAAGTAAACAATTTAATAAACTTCCATAAGATAGTAAGTTATTATGTGAACTGAGAACCAGCCACACAATTTATGCTGTAATATGTCAAATCATAGCATGCTTCGATCTACTTTCTTGTTGATTATAGGTGCATATGGTCATACTATGGTTTACAAAGTCAAGTGTCGCTTATATGGCACGATTCCCTTCAAGTCTTCCTAACATATTAGCACTTCCTAAACCAGGGGAACACCAAATATTCAATAATATCTAGCTCTTGAGCTGTTAGTGACTATCAGGTATTATACCTCGGGATCAGTTTTGACATAGGGCTCTCTGGCTTGTAGATCATCATTTGCATCATCATGAGACTGGTCTAGATCTCCATTCGTACGTGGCGTTGCTTCAGATGATCCTTGCAATTTATCTTGAGGGCTCTTTCTAAAAGCAACTTCAGCAGATATACCTTTTCCTGGTGTGGCACTCCATTCCTCGGAGAATAATTCCCAATCAGACTCTGAGATCATTGTCAACCCATCTGTCTGAAAACACAGGAAGAGTTTATGTAAGACTTTCAAAGAAACTCTCGACGGGAGGATCGAGTCTATTCATGAAGAGTTGCAGCAATTCTTCAATCCTAACGAAGTCATTCCGGAGGAATCCAATGAACAACAACGATTACTTAGGATCAGCTTGCGAATTTGGAGCACTGTAGTAGAATCATTCAGCTTGCGAATTTGCGGCACCGTAGTAGAATCTTTTTTATTATTTTTGAGGTAATAGTAGAATCGTTACCAATGGCAAGCTGTGCGCCTAAGTGCGAAAAAACAGTGCAACCTTTGTTATGCCAAAACCTAAATGTATTAACTCATGATGTTCCAATCACCTGTTTCCATGTTGCATGACTACAGATATGAATATCAGCGTACAAATAAATAGGCTGTTAGACAATTAAACAACAAAAGTGACAGGCTGTTGGAGAATGCAAGAAAACAAGAACCTGTAAAACAAAACGCGAGACACCAAAACAAATTGCATGCATTGGCAGTGTTTTAGAGCTGCCAAAGCTTTACAAAACAAGAAACTGCTAATCTACATTCTGCACTTCCATAGTTTTAAATTTCAGCCAAGCATGATTGAAAGCATCCACACACTGTTCAACCATACAAGACATTGTTGGCAGCCGTGTGTGCTAACTTTACGTCCTGCCCGCCCAAAATAAAAGAAAGAACCTTCAAGTGCAGGCAAATGAGAAGAGTAGGAAGAAAAATCTATAAAGGGGATGAACTTACATTTGATGTTTTCTGAGAGATGCTCCCGCGCTTGCAAACAAGATCCAAAGGCCTTTGCAAAAGTCTGGAGTGCTGAAAAATGATGAACCCACAAGTTAAGAAGAAAAGAATTTGTTCACCTAAATAACTAGAACTGAAAAAAAAGGAGAGAGACCAGCAGTGCTTTTAATCATGATCAACAAAACATACAGATACTTCATGAGCCATGTAAATTTGCATCCATTATCCTCATGGCAGCTTTACTACAGAATATTCTTCCATTAAACAGACAAATTCCAAGGCAATCTATTAAGCCCAGCATCGATTCCATGGTAATCAAAATTGCTCTTATAAATTTTAACAACTAAGCAAGTAAAGAGGAGCAACCAACATCAGCCACCCCACAGATGCCAAAGTAACCGCTAGACATGATGCATAGAACACTAGTGTGCATGGTACGGTGGTTATCGCATCCTCATTTCTAGGCAGTACGTTAAAAACATTACTAGTAACAATAATCACATGACAGCGGTATAGAAGGTCTGAAAAGTTCTCTCAAATTCTAAAGGGTTCGCGTTCGTTCCTGGCAGCAAAAGTTTCTCCAGCATCTAATTTTCAAATTCATTGCGAATAGCCTTATAGGTTTATGAACCAGACATTCATATCAGCATGTGATATATATATTAGTTTACCTTCTCACATATAAGTGAATTGACAGTAGATTCAAGATTCTGAGGTTCTGATAATGAAGAAATATTTTTTCCCGTGGCTGTAACATAAGCTCTCCATTCTGACAACCAAGAGGAGGGAATCAAATAATATTTTTGATCAGGAGAAAGAGCAAAGCTTTTCCCAGATACTAATTTTTCATGGTTCTGTCTTTGCTTGAGTTTCTCAGCTCTGAAAGGGCAATACATCGTGACAGAAAATGCATGTTAGGCATCAATAATTTAATCAATAATCCCATATCTGATACTGTATTTCTGAGTTCATATATTACCTAAGAGTACCCTCAACAGAAGCAACGTCGGACAATTCCTGGTTGCAGATTTCACATGGTTGGCAATCTGATGGAAAAGTCGCAATATCATCAGCCTTCCTCGCCGTGATGGTTTCATAGAGAAATAACCAGAGGTCCTCTGGGACGGATACCCGCTTTGCCCCTGGAGCATGCTCCGGAAGAAGGTACCCATGGCAACATCTTAAAGCACTGGTTGGTCCGTTATCAGTATCAGAAGGCATATCAGCGTTCTTCTTGCGCAGCCACTGACTCAACCTAGCAGTAAATAGAAAAAAAAAGATTAGCATCAGAACATCCTGCAGGATGGTGATATAGTGCAACAAGTGTGCCAGAAAATAGTAAAAAGCAAATGGAACTTTTAGGAAGCATGCATACAAGAGCGGGAATGATTCAGTAAGAATCAGAGGGATGCACTTAGTGCAAAGTTGAAAAACAGTCCAAAATGAAGGAAAATTTAAGCCTAGAACTGCCTAAGGCGTAAAAACTGAAGCTAAAACATAATGCAATGTGACATGTGGCCATGTGGGATAATAATTGCATGAAACCATAATTAGTATCTAGCAATAACATATAGAAAGGTAATAAACAAACATACAGGAAGAGAGTACAGATCATTCATGAACATGAATCTTGCATCGACATGCTAGTCTACAGTAGGTAACCGCGAAACAGAATGCAAGGGCTACAAAACAAAGAGTGTGATGACGGTAGATAGGAGGTCAGGAAATATAGCGCACAACTACACGGAGCTAAGATTGGAAATCAAGAGAAGAATGCACCTCACATACCATGTCCTTGAAATAAAATATGAAGGGCCATCCGTACTACTACCAGCAAGTGCTGCTTCTGCAAGACTTTTGAACGATGCTTTTCGGTCACGGTAGACATCAGCAGAAACAACATTTTTAGCTCCAGCCTTAAGGCACTCTATGCAAAAATCATCACTGCTTAATGTTGGGCCGCCTCCATACTTTAGTTTTTGCAATAACAACATAAACATATTAATATTTGTCAAGGAAATGCCAGATGCATTGAAATTGAGTGCAAAAACAACATTTTACAATACTATAATTGTACTTTTAACTTTTAAGAAATGTAAGGCACAAGACCTGTGAAATGAATACCAAGAAGTGGATCAGCCTCTTACTTTAGAAAATAGTTTCTGCCAAGCTACAGCTGATAGTCGCTTCATCGATGTAACTTTAGATGCTGGAATCTTTCCATGTTCACATTGAAGTGGACTGTTGTCAATGGGACTGCAGAAACAGAATAGGACTGTAGTAAGGCTATATTTCAATTTATTAAGGAAAATCTACTGGCTCTTCAACAATACGCTACAATAGACTAGGTGCTGCAGTTTCCTTGGCTGGTGACGACCAATAGCATGCAGAGATCACATGCAGCAATGCACACTATAAAAAAAATACCCATGCCTGAAGAGATCACAAGCCTATAAGGTTACAATTTCATTCCAGAATTCATATATTGTTCCATTAACAATTACGTGTTTTTTTTTTTTTACTTTTGAAACAGAGGATTGGTCTTCGTTAAATAGGAACATCAATTTGATAGCCACCCTTACGTAAAACAGGCCAAGGATCAGATATATCATCAAAAAGATACTTCAATACAGACCTAAAGGTTCAACTGAATCACAAAGCAGAAAATTGTAGTAAAAGATGTATCTCAAATTAAGCTAACCTAATCAGCTAGTCCATTCCATATAGCTAACACATTTAATGTTTATATGCTATACCAGATATAGGTTAAATCTAGACACAGCATACTAGTGGTGCACTTACAAGACTTCCATCATTCTTGATGGTTGCCAAATTCAGCCGGAAGCTCATGGATGAATTCAGATCTGCTTGTCTATGATACAAAACACAGCATTGTCTGGATCCTATATACCCATCATATTTTTATCTTTTGGCAGATGTGGTGCCCTTATCATCCATAGTACTCTGATATTACATTGTTTCAGCAACAAAAGTAGTACAATTTTTGGTAAAACTAAGCAAAAACCATTTGTATATACTGCATCATTACAAGAGTAGTTACTCTTTAAAAAAACATTTTAATGTAAATCAAAACAGGAGAGGAAGGGTTTCCGGTAAACTTACGATGGAGGAGTAATGTTATCTGCCCATTGACGAAGCCAGTCTGTTGAAATCCAAAAATATGAATCATCCTCTGGATTAGCAGGTGCTTCTATCAAAAGAGATTTTACTTCTTGGCGCCTCTCTGTTATACATGCCAACTGGCTGTCTTTCTTACTTTGATACTCCTCACATGATTTTTTATATGAAGCGTTTAATTCATTAATTTCATTCAGAAAATGGTGTGGAAATGAACCATTGCTGATTTCAGTAACATTTTTGCTTTCAGTAGCATTTTCATCCTTACTGGTACGTTTGAACATCAGCATATAAGCATCTGTAGAAGAAAACATCTCTCCAACAGTGGAATTTGAAGCTGCCTCTTGGTGGGTATTGTTATTATTATTTGTGACAGAACCTGCTGCAGAAGTACCCTGGGATTTCTGATCATCTTTATTTGATGACTTTCCTGGTTTTTCACCAAAAGGATGTAAACCAAGTTTGGAAACGGTTTCATCATCAAACTCCCACCACTGCCCATTGCTTTCATCCTTTATGTGTGCCACATAATGCCCACTATTAGCAGTGGTACCCTTGTGAATCAAAATAGCAGCCAGGTCATAGGTAAAACTAGATGAAGGGCTTGACAACCATTTGCCCAAATCTAGACGGCCTGGGAAACTGAAAGCTGAAGAAATTTTTTTCTTCGTTGTTGTCTGCCAATAAAAAAAAATTAGACAAAGTTCTTCTTGGTCAAGAAAAGAAAGCTTAGGCCAAAAGAGATGTGGAAGGAACATATATCACCTTTGGGAGGAATACATAACGCTTCAGCTGAAAATTAACAACAGGAGGAAGTGAGCGAAGTTTTATGCAGCGAGTGGCATCTACCCTTTTCTGGCATGATTCACAAAAGTATTGGTTCTCCCCATCCAATGCTTCCTCGCTGAAGTAATCACTCAAACTTTCTTCCAAATTATTTAAACCTTTAATATTCAGCTCCAGCTCATAAAAGTCCTCCATTTTTGAAGATGCTGCAGAATCCTTTCCACATGATGAACACCTAAGCATAGGATGATTCAACTTCAGTTTTCCACAAGTTACACTGGTACTTTTCCAATGCAGTAACATGGGATAATGAGATAACACACAGCTAACATTAGGCCAAGATAAATCATATGTAATTTCGTTCCATGCGACAACTAGGCCACTCAACATGGATGTTGTAAGTTTCAGTTTCTGTCAATGCCAGCGCCATGAACTGAATAGTCACCTTGATTTTAGACAGGCTACGTGAATCTTATAATCCATATCGAAAGCAAAGAACTTGCCAGTGGAAACACACGCGTCTACTTAATCTTTACCTAAACAAGGATACAAGTTACAGTCACGAAGCCTTAAAAACTTGCCTCCGCCTATGCTAGTCCTCCATGTCAGATTCATTTGTTATCAAAGAAGATAGCCATGCGGTGAGCCTTATACTCAAAGCGTAAGCATCTTTCGAAACAGCATTATAGTTGCAGGCATTACAGAAGGATTAAGAAAAATGGAGTTCAGCAATGATAGCATAACAAACAACATTACGCCAATATCTACTAACAAAAGGCTTCTGGCAACTTGAAGATATGTTACCTCTAATTCCACATTAGAGCATGAAACTTCTCAACAAAAGTAAAACTTAACTCAAAAACATATCTGTACCTTGTGACGTGCGATACACTTCCACGAAACAGATTCTGCACAATTGTTCTAGCTCCAGGGATCTTGGAGTGACTCAACGATTGCTCGAGCAGAGACAAAAACAAGGTGAGAAATTCATGGCTATCCTGCTGGACGCCATTGTCTAACTCCAATGCCTTGATAAAAGGTGCCGAATCAATGAAAGCCATTTTGCTAGAGTGTAGCTGCGCAAACAACCGAGCCAGCTGATCCAGAACATGATGCTTCTTCAAGATGTCCGGCTCCAGAGAGAAAATGCCTAAGCGGAAGGAGGTGTTCATATAGAGGCACTGAAGTATGCTGTTTGCATAACAGGTCGCACCCAAGTTAGTCAATCCAGCAGGTCTCTCAGCTGAGTCACGAAGATCCTCGGATGGATCCGGACCGAGAGCACGGACAATGTCTTGGGTCTTCTGCCAGAGGCCAGTCTTGCGAACCCCATTCGCAGCGGGAATCAACCCGCAGAAGCAATTTGGAGAGTCCTTCGAGTTCCCGTGGCAGCCATGGCAAATCGGTTTCCACACCATGTAAAGCTGGCGGATATCGCTCTTCGAGACATCTCCGGTGGAATGTATCCTCCTGCGAAATCGGCACCCAAAAGTAATCAGAAATAGAGCAAACAGGAACAATGTGAGCAATATACGAAACACACACTTCAGGTAACGAAACAATGCGATGCATACTTGAAAACAGCAGCAGAAGGGCTCTCAGATTCATCGCCCCGTGGCCTCTTGTTCTTATTGCGGGTGTTTGGCCTGCTCATTGTAGCAGCAACCGGCAGCCGCGACTTCACTCGGGGCCAGTTTGCTGCGCCGCCCTGAGCAGAACTTGCCTGGCCGGAGTGCTCACTGGACTCCGGGCACCTTCGGCTGCTGCCCTACCTCGATCAGGCAACCGAGCTCGGGTTCAAGCGCAGGAAACCGTCGCCCACGCCCTTCACGCAAACCTGCAAAACACCGCAACCGCCGCCCGCGAAGCTTTCCCACTCTACGCCCTCGCCGCCGGCGGTACCCTAACCCCCGTGCCCGCCTTCCGCTCGATCCTGCGGCGATGGATTCACCGATCTATGGAGGAGCACAAGGATTTGGGGATCGATGGGATTTAGGGGATCGTTTCTATCCCTTTGCTTCTTTTTTTCCTCTGCTGTGTTTTTGCAAATGTTTTTTTTTTTTTCGTTTTCCTTTTTACGCCATCGCGATCATGGGTCGAATGTGTGCTGCGTCCAACGTAGCCGCTCGATGGATGACCAACGGATCCGATCGGTGCAGGCAAAATTTTATTGCAAATTTACACTCAACCCCCTAACGATGCTGCCGGCGCAACATTTTGTGAACAGAACCCTATACAGTTGGACCGTTTGTTTCAGCTCCTTTCCCTCCGCTCGATCAGTCAGGCCTCGCCTGCTCGACTGTTCCGGCCTCCCGGCGCATAAACTGAAACTTTCGTCAAACTTTGGCCCGCGCTTCTCATTTACAGATTCTTTTGAGTGATTCAAGGATTTTAAATTGCATGGATTTGAAGTTTTCGTTCTTGTAACAACTAGGAATCGATGAATTATGTTATGATGTCTGGCCAATATACACCTGAAAAAATCATTGCTACAGGGGCGTTTCAGTTATCTCGGTGCCTGCAATTCTGCCCCCATTGAATCAAAAATGAAGTTCTTGATGGTGTATATGTCTGAGCATGTCCAATCTCATGCTGAAAAGTGAAAACATCAACGCTGCGGCTCTTGGTATGCATTAAAATGCATGGCGACGACCCATTCAAAAATTAAGTACTGCCCCACTTATTCACCTCAGCACACATGCCATGTTTCAGCAAAAAAAGCATAAAGCAAATAAAATGCCGACTTGGTTGGGGAATCAGAACTGGTCTGGATGAATGTACTATAGTAGGAAGTGACAGGTTTTTACTCAAACATACACCTTTTAACACAATCAAGCCTATTCATGCCCATGTGAAGCTTGCAGTTAGTGGTACCTCATTTTGTGTAAATACAATTGAATTTTTACGGCTGGTACCCAGTCACAACATCAAGAGCTATTCATGCCCATGAGAAACTTAGACATACACATCCAGATCCAAATGTACGAACACTACTGCAACTTGCACCTGCCATCTCACATATTACACAAAATCTAGACCACTCAAAGTTGCACATGGTTCTCATTCTTCATTCTTCGGTGTCATCGTTGGTGCAGACTGAGCCATCAAGTGACTGGTAGCAAAATTAAAAAATTGCTCTCAAGAAAATATTTTCATTCCAGGGTATTAAAATAGCTATAGGAGGTAGTGCAAACACAGAAATATAATTGGAATGTATTTATCGCATGCAAATAAAATTACAATTAGAGTAGAATCAAACAAGCATGGCTTTGGCTTGGACACATCTCACCCACCCAAGATAGGCACTACCTCCATTCGCGAAATCATGTCGAACCTACACTGCCGTGTCCGAACGATATCAATAAAAAAACAGAGGTAGTAATAATTAATATGAATATAAAATTTAACACAACAATCACTTTGCTAAAACAAAAGAGAGAGGGAATCTACTCATAAAATGAATGAAAGTGCACAGGAAATTCGATCAAAGCTTCAATATGATGCATTTGTGCCTGATGCACATTCCATGAATCCACACTATTTGATCAATCTGGTTTGTCAGGTCATCAGTTATGCCGTAGCGGGGTAAATTCACTGCATAAGCTATAACATCTTAATTTCTCAGTGCACCTTTCTAAACAATTCACTGCAGCAGTTCAAAGCAAAGAGAGAGACACACACAAAAGGTTGCACAAGTTGCAATTTTTATGCATCCTTACAAGCAGATTACTCATGCATAAAACCAGAAAACAGAACATAATTCAATGAAGCAATGCAATGAGCCAAGCTAGTGTAGTGATAGGGGAAGCTTTGCTCCAACCTTGAGTTTGCAGGGCCCCTCCTCCAGTCTCCGGTGTTCTGAAGTATTTATCTATAGTCCACAAACAAATTATTCTCAGCCTTAGCTGGACACATGGTTCTCAAACCAAGTTAAACCAAGAACTTCATATAGTCGGTTGGTAAATGGTTTTGTGTGAAACCAGACACTCAACTGACTTTTCTGATTTGAATTCAAGGGCAGTCTAATAACAAAACCAGACTGGCTGGTCTTCGGTGTTTATTTCTTTATTCCTTTCTTGCTCTCTCTACTTTTCTTTTGCCTTGAACCACCAGCGTGGTTTGGCTCTTAGAACTGGGAAATTAAGGCGACTTGCATGTTCACAAACCATGCAAGTTGACCTTATGCTACCAAGAAAGTGTACAACAATTCAACAGAAAACTACTGTATAACACAAGCATAGAGAAGCAAGAATATGTATTGGCATGCATGCACCATTCACAGAACAAAGCAGATTTGGTGCCCATGTGGGCATTTGACCCACATAATCGCAGTTGCAGGCCTGTGTTGCATATTCGTGTTGTGATGGTAGAGCTGCCATCTAAATTGATGTTCGGTTAATATCAATAGCTCCCAAGAACATTCGCTGCGTCTGGAACCCCCATCGGCAGGACCTACAGCTTCATCCATAGAATCCGGGTGGTGGTGGCTCGATGACACCGAATCAGGTCGCCGATGACGAACAGGTGAGGGTGGGCAAGGGGGGGAAAGTAGGGGGGAATGAGAAGAAGAGGACGGTAATCATCAGGATTGGAGACAGAGGCATGGTAGTGGAAGATACGAGGGGGTCTGGTAATAAAAGCGGTCTGGTAATAAAAGCAGCTGCCAGTGGGTAGCAAGAGGCTGACAAGAAGGGTCGGATTTGTGGGGAAAAAGCTTGAGGTTGGAGACAATATGATGGAAGAGAAGGCGGGTACACGCTGGCGGCTGGAGCATCGAGAACGAGGCAGCCAGATGAGGCGAGAGGATGATCATGTATGGGAGAGTAATAGTCAAGGAGGGAAGAGAGCTATGTGGGAAAGAAGTTGTGAGAATATGCGCCATGAACTTCAGTTTCGTTTGTATCGGCGGCATCTAGAGGCAGTGCAAATAGGTTATGATGCTCCGAACACATGTCCATATGAGCACCCTTGTATTTTTCTTCATAAATCTATTCTCAGAAATATGAATAAAAATATTTGTAGGGAGAAAGAAGCTGACAAGGGACTTCTTAATGCCCAAGGTGTTGAGTCATTGATGCCATAATCACCCAATGTAGTGGGGAAGCACAGAGGACTGACAAGATTAAAAGAATCAATATAGAAGCACAATGATAGCTCCTAAACAGGACCCCATTTAAACCTGAAGTCCAGGGAATTTTATCCTACTAGGTACATTTCCAAAATGGAAAGGCCAACATTTGTCTATGTTATCTGGGTGATATCATTCCATTTACTGCCGCCAAATCTACACTAATCAAAGATTTTTTTTTTTTTCTGAACAAAACATAACCTGCCCTAGGGTCAGCAACAATAGAAGGAATATAGAGTGTACCTTGTAGCCATATGAGGAGAATAAATCCTTGATACTTCAACAAAAGTTGTCTCCAAGAGAACCAAAAGAATTTGAAGAGGTAACTATGTAAGGTATCAAGGGATAAAAACATATTGCACATAGAACACTGCCTCTTAGCCTTAAGGTGCAAATAGAAAGGAAAAAACTCCTAAAAGTTTTAAAATTAAGCATCTCTGTTTCCACTGGCAAGTCAGGTTAATTTGGCCAAATCTAGCCTACAATATGACTTGAGCATAGGGGGAAAAAAGGAGTCGAGCAAAGCGAGAATAGTATCATGAATTGCTTTCCTCTTGCTAGGTGATCACAATGTCGATTGTGCTTGGCTTGTAGGAAATTTTGACAAGAACATGAAAATAATTATGGAAGCTACTAGAAAAAAAACGACTACACACAAAATAACATGACCATAGAAACATAAGATGAAAAGTACCGAATCACTCTATTTTCAGGAAATGAAGGTAGCGAGTCCTTTCTCCATTCAAGTTCCTCAAAAAGGTGCAAGCTTAGCGATTCCTCATTCCATAAACAACAAGAAGAGGGATCATGAATTCAGTGGCTAGGCGAGGGATTGGGTAAAAAGAAATTAAATGAAGCGTGCATGGTAACAGTCATCACATCGACCTTTTCATACGGCATGCGTGATTAGGTCATTGAGGTACTAATAAATTATCAGAATGAGGAGAATAATACCAGCCACAAGCAAGAAATAACTGACACGTGCAAGAATTTGGTAGTTTAATAAAAGAAGTCCCGGGGTCTATATAACAAATGAAACATAAGATCAGATGATAATTGGCGACCACGCACGATCAGTGACATTCACTAACACAGCCAATGACACCCATATGTGAAGAAGACATACCAGTTCATTAAACCATTCAAGTGTAGCTAACGTCGCTTTAGCCTTCTTGAAATGTGCTCAAATGATTGGTGCTTCCCAGCCTTAGCAAACGCACGCTTCATATTCTCAATGACGGACTGTGGCAACTCAACTCCCATGTCAATCATCTCATCAGCACGATTCTTCACCTCACTTAACCTGCCAAAGTCAAGCAGTCCTGCTATTAGCTCTCTAGCAGAGTCCTCAGCAGGAGTAATTTGGTGATCCACAATGCAGTCCCACACATCGATCGCTGCGGATGGGTTAAACTCCTTAAAGAATAAGTTGATCGCAGCAGCACAGTTGGATGCAGTAGGTAGTTGCTCGTTCTTTCTCATCTCCACAAGGAAACTCTCAGCCTCACGAGCCTTGCGATGCTTGATGAAACCCTCCAGTATGGCATTATACGTGACAGAATTTGCAAAGACACCATTGAGGGGCATTTCATCAAGCAAGCCAAGCGCATATTCCATGCTACCAACATTGCTGCAGAGGCCAATCATGGCGTTGTACATAGAAAAAGTAGGCACGAGGCCTGCTTCAGAGACCATCAGGTTCCAGATGGTTACAGCGTTGGCGTAGTCACCTTTGCGGATGATTAGATCAACGGCATTGGCGAAAAACCTGACCCCCGGGTAGCAGCCCTTGCCTCGCATCACCTGCAGGAACTTGAAAGCCTCCTCAAACTGGCCGCTGAGCACGAGCGTGGTGAGGAAGGAATCGTATGCGGGCACATTGTCTGCATCCCAGCCGACGCGGATGACCATCTCACCGAAGGTGCTCTTGGCGCGCTGCGCGTTCCCTTCCTTCTCCCAGGCCTCGAGCAGTATGGCGAAGGTGTCGGCGTCGGGCGTGACGGTGGCCTTGGTGCGCTCGAACATGTCCTGCGCGTCCTGCGCGCGGCCCTCGTTGCGGCACATGGCGGAGAGGAGGGAGTTGAGGGCGACGGCGTCGGGCTTGAGGCCGTAGAGGCCCATGCGGTCGAAGGCCGCGGCAGCCTCCTTGATGTTCCCGCGGGCGCAGTAGGAGGAGAAGATGGAGGCGAAGGTGGCGACGGAGATGAGGTCGCCGGCCTCCTGCTTCATGGAGCCGACGGCGTCCCACATGGGATCGAACATGGCGGCCTTGCCGAGGATGTCGACGAGGAGGTTCCAGGCGTAGGCGGTGTGCGCCACGGTCCGAGCCGCCCAGCGGAAGAAGCGGACGGCGGACTTGGGGCGGGAGTAGCAGACGCGGGACTTGAGCACCTGCTCCGCGACCTCCGCCGTGGGGCCGATGCCGCAGGAGGACAGCGCCGCCTCCACCTCCCCCGTCGGGACGCGGCCTAGGATCTCCAGGAACGCCTCCAACCGAGGGTTCACCTCATCCTCCCCGTCGGGGCTCTTCTCCGCCGCGCTCATCGGCGAAGGCGGCGGCTACCTTACTTCGATCTGCTGCTTCTCGTCTCCCTCTATTTTGCCCCCGCAGTTGCGAATCGTGCTAGCAATCGATTCGCTGCTGGATTTCAATCCGAAGAACACGGGGATTGAAGAACAACAGAATAGAGTTTGGAGTCGAACAGCTGCGAGAACGAACAAGGACCAGCGCCGTCGAGGCGCCGTTTTCTCGTGGAGATGGAGGCTGCCATGGTGGTCAAGCCCCTCGAGCCAGTCGAGAAGGGAACGATGTTTGGGCCTCCCTGGAAGTTATTTGGGCCTGGACTCGTCACCCTATTGCCACCAAAGTGAATATAAAAGTGACCCCTGGTTGGGCCATAATGGGTTTCCTTATCAGGCCCGATGGTCACTTGCAAGTCGCAATCTCTCAATTTTTGCTGAACAGCGACTAGTAATGGAGATCATGTTTTCCTTATACGAAGAATGGAGGTCATGTCAGCGCAACAAAACAAAATATAAAAAAAAAAGGGACCGGAATGATTAGTGCGAAGTAAACGACTATATGTTCTTTCCAAGCTGTATTTCAAGTTGGAAAAATGGTCGGCTACTTTTAATTTCTCACCCGGCCTATAACTTGACCATTTCCGCACTTATCAGTTGATCGTCTGGCAGCTGAAGATGAGAGTCGTTGCATACGAAATCAATCCAAGTGTTAGTTTGCGAAGATGACACGGCAACTAAACTAAACCAGGAGGAACACACGCGCCGATCCAAAACGTCGTCAACATCTTATATATATATGGTACTACGCACTAGTAGCCCGTACCACTGACCCAATGTGGTTCATATCCAACATAAGCAACCTTTCATGATTGGCTGATTACGGTTACAGGTTTGTAAACCCGAGCAAGACAAAACTACCTCCCAAACTAAGGAAAAACGACGAGGAGATATTTCAGCAGTGAGATAAGCTTACGGCTTACCACAACCACGATTAATTAGTCCGCAAACGACAAGCTAGTCTTGCTCGAACACACACGCACCGCGTGCGCGTGCATCAGCCGCTAGCTAGCCCCAATGGCTGTCGAGCAGTCCGGCAAGCATACGGTACATGTTGACCCGCGCGCTCCATAATTCTCCAGCTTTTTATCCGGCGCTGCAAGCAACGAGCTGGGGGAATCGGTAGGCCCGCGTCATGTCGCGCGCCGCTACGTACGAACCGGCATCTGCCCCCTTGTCAAACCGGCGCACGACACCGATCGACGATGGAGACGGCGGTAGATTAGAGTGTAGGAGTACTCTCCCTCGGACAGCGATCGTAATTAGTCCAGCCGCGCACGGGTCAGACGGTCATAATTGGCAGCCTGGCAGTTAGCTAGGGCGCTGCTGACACTTTGACACTCGTGATCCTTTCACTCTCCCATGCAGTCGAGCAGCGTCCTGACACTTGCTTCACAGGCACTTCCGTTTCGTTGCATCGACGACATGCCGCGATTCCTTCCTTCCCAGCTTTCTTTGCTTGGCTGTCGATCGAAGGCTAGACCTCGAAGCACTGCATGCTCGCAAACATGTGGTTTGCCAGGCATTCAGGGCGGAGATCGATATGGATGAGGAGTTTGGCATTGCATGGGTTAAAAGCAGCGATCGAACAGATGATCATTCGCTTGCAGAAGCGCCCCACCTCAACAAGGATGCGCGCGAACGTGGCGGCGCCCATGTGGACTCAGCCAGTGCGTGAACGCCACATCGGCGCCTGCGCGCGGCTCCCTCGTGGCCTCCTGGCTACGGCGCAGCACGGCCGGCACAGTACATGCACCGGCGAACGCTGCGCAGCGCGCGTGGAGCAGGCGATAACGACTGGGCCGGCCGGGTGGCGCGTACGTGATCGATGGAAGAGGACGTGCGGATCGGACGATAGCTAGGGGTGTCCTGATCAAGGGCACTGTGCACTGGCGCTGTGGTCACAATGGGCCGCCATTAATTTGGCGAAGCCTGTCGTAGCAGCTGGTGGCCTTTGTAATTAAGCATGGTACGCCATTTGCTGCTGGGACCCTTTTTCTTACGCCCTGTTGCCATGTTTGAGTGGGTCGGTTTTGGTCTATAACAAGTTTTTGCTCGCGAACCTGCTCCCCGAGAGAGGCTTAGGTGAGTGAGTCCGTCATTTACGGTAACATTGTTGTTAATTATCGGACTCATATGATTTTGGTTGTTTGCCAATCGTTGTCACTTGTCCTGTGGCTTACATCGATCTAGCTACTGTCTCGGTAGCATGGGCTCGTAGCGTTTACACTGTAGTCGAAAACGTTACTGTTTTGTCTGCAGTAACCTTACGTGGAAAAGCACTCCTGTGCATATCCATAGCAGTGAAGTACGTATTCTTTCATCAGTGTCACATGACCACTTTGTACAAATCTTTAAGCTCTCTCATATCTCTCCAAATCTTAAAAAAAAAGGGAGTCTTTAATCTCTCTGGCTGCTCACGTGGACCCGCATGTCAGAGTCATGAATCCACACACAAAAATTTGCAATTATGGGACGTAGTACGTGGTTGCGCGCCCACTGCTCAGCCTCCCGTCGCCCACAGCCGTGGGGACCGCCGCCAGTGGGCCGCCCTTCACGTGGCCGCGTGGGGCCAGCAGCGGCGTTACGTGGCGACTGCGAGGAGCAAGACCACGTGTCGCCATCCCAGGCCCATAGACACAAACGCTGGCCGGGGGGCCATTCCTGCTGCCATCGTGCGTGAAGCGACAAATTCGAGGCCCTGGAATATTATTCGTGTGCCCTTGTCATCACTCGCGGTAAAGTTGATCCCGAATTTACCCTCGCGCCAATTATCATGACCCTATTTAGGGGTGTTCGTTTTACGGGGTCTAAAATTTAGAAGGGTCTAAAAAAAGAATCTTATCATTTAAGAGTATTAAATAAAGTTTAATTACAAAACTAACTGCAGAACCTTTGGTCTAATTCGCGAGACGAATCTAATGAGGGTAAGCAATCTGTGGTTAGACGATGGTACTGTAGCATTACTTAGCATGACTGTAGCAAAACATAGCTTACTTAGGCTCGTTAGATTCGTCTCGTAAAGATGTACCCATCTGTAAAAAGGTTTTGTCATTAGACTTTATTTAGTACTAGATTCTCTTTATTTAGAGACCTCTAAAATTTAGCGCTAAAAGAAACGAACAGAGGCTAGCAGCTAGTATCATGACCCCCTGCTAGTACTGCCAGTGAGGAGCACATTCAGATCAAGACGTGAAAAAAAATTGTCACCCGTTGCTTTGCGTAATGGCGCGAGCAGATCACAACAGAACAAAGGTTTCGCAAGTTCAGATCAAGAGGTGACAAAAGTCTGTCCGGTGGGAGGTCAGCACGGCAGCATGTCCGGTCCGGTGCAGTGAGGCGTTGCTCGGCTGGTTGGAGTTCCCATCACTCGTTGATTATCGTAGGTGGCAAAGTGTTACACCACCCAGCGTTGGTGTGCGTGGCCATACATACACACAGTCCGGCCTCGCCGTGCACGAACCAGCCCGCCGGAGGGCAGTGTCGTCATTCTGAAAACAGCCTTATCCGCTTCGGGGCTCACCTTTTGTCACTCCGCAAGCCCCACCCACTGCTTCTATAGCTCCCGCCCGCCTCTATAAAATCCAAGCTGGACGCTCGAGCGACACAAACTCCAAAACCAGTACTCTCCTAGCTGCCCAAGCATTCTCTCGCTCTCGCACTCCGCTGCAAAAGATCACATCGGTGGTTGCCGCAACTTGCCCCGAGCCCGACCGCGTGGCGTCACGGTAAAGCTCAAGCTAGGCAGAACACCGATCGATCGGGCATATCATGGCAGCCGGGAGTGCGAGGTCGGCGGCCGCGACGCACGCGTACCACCACCGGATGTTCGCGCCGTCCCGTGGCGGCGCCGCGGCGCGGTGCCCGGGCAGCCCTGGTAGTAGGGCGGCGGACGAGTTCGACGAGTCCGACGTCTGGGGCGCGTTCGGCCCGGCAGCCGTAGGCGTGGACTACTCCGTCCCGGGCCCAGGCGCCGAGCTGCTGCAGGCCCGCGCGGCTCGCCCGATCCCGGCCTCCCGCGCGGCGGGGCGGAAGACGACGAAGCCGAAGGACGCGGCCTCGCGGCGGGGTCGCTGCCAATGAACATACCGGACTGGCAGAAGATCCTCGGGGTGGAGTACCGGGACCACCACGCGGGCGAGTGGGAGCTCGACGGCGACGACGGCGACGACTACGGCCGGTCGGCGATGGTTCCGCCGCACGAGCTGGCGTGGCGCAGCCGGGCCGCGTCGCTGTCGGTGCACGAGGGGATCGGGAGGACGCTCAAGGGCCGCGACCTCAGCCGCGTCCGGGACGCCGTCTGGAAGAAGACCGGCTTCGAGGACTGACGGACGGACGATCGCGGCACCTGCCGCCGGAGAGAGCTAGCAGGCTCCGCCGTGGCCCGGCCGGCGGTTGGTCGATCTGGCTAGCAAGCAGTAGTAGGTTAGAAAATGAGCAGTACACTAATCGCTTCTCTTTTTTCCGTTTTCTTTTCTCTTCTTTTTTCCGTTTTCTTTTCTCTTCTTTTTTGCCGGGCATAAGAGGGCGTGGGTGTTCATTCATGGTGTGACAATTTTAAGGGCACCTGGAGGAAGGGTGAATTTGTACGGTCGATCAGTTGATGGATCATCGATCTCTTGTATTTTTTTGTTTGGAACTTGGAACGAAAAGATCATCGAATTTCATTTTATTCAGTAAATTCAGTGTACTCCATTCTGTGCAAAACGGCAACCAGAAGAAACAATCATTCGCTCTCCCGTCGTTTAGTTACATCCGTTGTGAATTGCTACCGGATTGCTATGGACCTGGACAAACACTTGTCTAAATACATAAACGATGCCACGAATCTGAACTATAGCATTTTCTCGATTTGGTCAGCTCATGCGAGCGGCATCATCTTGCTGCCGTTAGCCCGTTGCTAAAATCACACTCCAACCCATTTTGGATGAATGCTGCACCTTGGATGAGAAGCGACGTACATCACGCGATGTAATGGCGAGACGACCCCACGGAACTGTTGACAGACACCGACGGATTTCGCACTAACAGCATAGCGAATTCTTAAAATAGCTTCGGTACAAACATCTGATCCAATAAGGAAAAAATAAGGTTATTTGAAACAAGATTAAGTCGAAATATATTAGTAGATTAAGAACACACAGGAGGCTGCGAGTCTCCGCGCCCGAGAGCATCACCAATAATTGATTCCATTAGACGGAGGACCCTACATGTGGTTAGGGTTAGTGTAATAATCTATGGTGGCATGGTGCGGTGTCGTTTTCCTGCGGCGTTGTAGCCGGATAAGATCATGTAGGGCCCCCGCCCGCCCATCTGCTGCCCCTGCTGCTGCACACGAGAAAGCGGAAAGCCGTCGAACGACTTCCCGCCCGACGCGACCCACCGCGAGCAGTGACTCTTTGCTCACCACGCCGCGAGGCAGAGCCCGGTTATCCAAACCCGCCACCGGCGCCGCGAGACGTGAAAACGGACAAGGATAACCAGTGGCAGCCAGCCGCGACGATCGCCTGATTTTTTTTTAAGCGGGAGCGACGCGACGTCCTCGGACCCTGCGGCGGCGGTGGTGCCATGCCAGAGCACGCTGCCAAGAGCGGGGCCGAGGCGCGCGCGTGCAGTTTTGGACGGGACGGGACGGGGACAGGGCAATGAGCCTGCGTTCCGCATGTGAGAATAATGCTGCGGATCTCAGAGTGCATATGCTTGCAGCATGCATGCCGTGACAGTCCGTGGGAGCACCACGTCTCCGACGAAGCGTGGTGGCACGTCGTCGGGGGGCCGCGCCAGGTCGTATTTTGTCGCGTCCGAGCAGCTGCCTGGCCGCCATGCATCCGCGCGCGCGGCTGCGAGAATGCGAGCGTAGCTGCGCGCACGCACGAGCTGCTATTGGTTTGTGCTGATAAGCTGCGGTTGATTTTTGTAAAAGAAAAATACGGTTGATTGACTGATTGGTTGGTTAGCTGAACTGATTTTTGTGAGATGAAATCACTGTTAGCCTGGGCTGAAATCCAGCCAGCCGAACGAGCTGTATGATTACTTTTAATCGATCGATCTGGAGTACTAATCTGGAGAGGCTTCGACCGTGATAGTACTACTTACGTGTGATTCACTGCTACTCTAGTCCACTAGAAGCCAACCAAAAAAAAAAAAAGGAGGACAGACATCTCCGCGCAGCGACTGGCTGTTTGGCGTGCGTTGCGGCACCGGCAGGAACTACGCTGCGGCGCCTGCGCGCGCAGCGCGTCCAAGTGGTTTGTCGCGTGGGCGCCCGCCAGACGTGGCGGCCGGGCGCGGAGACAGGCGCGGGAGGGCACGCGCTTGAGCGCCGTCCGCTGCCGCGTAGCAACGCCGACGCGCGCGGACTGACGCGGCGCCGCCCCGTTCCGCGGTCACCCCCAGTTCCTGTGGGCTGAACCGTCCCGGCGGCCGATGGTTTTGACGGCACGGTGGCGGTGGTGGTAGGTGAGTGAGGTCGGGTCCGTCATCCAGCGGGGTGCGCGTGCGTTGGCGTCAGGTCGTCTGGGATTGTTCCGGCGGGCCAGGGCCCCACGCTGCTGATATTTGCTAGAGGCTTCTCGGATCTGGCGATCAAACGCACGCCGGGTGGGGTGCCCAGTCCTGAAACGGCAACGATTTTCCACTGACACTGACACGACGGGCAACCGCCGAGCCGGCCGTATCCGTTGGTGGCTCCTCCGGACCGACTGGCTCCACACGCATGACGACAAAGTTCTATCCAGTCGAGCGCTGAACGCTGACGTGGCTGTACTGTTGTTCGACTGTGATGGAGATGGATCGAAGTGTTGGAAGAAACAGTTTCCATCGTCCATCTTCTTCTCCCGGCAGCACGTTAATGGGAACCAGCAGTACGTGCGGCGACGATCTAATAGTGCCGCCGTACTAGCCGGTATACGCGGTCAATGGTTGTACTTGAGCCCACAGTGATCACACTTAATAACCTGTCGCGCTACAAGAATTGAGATGTTTCTTGTCGCATCAGAAACCGATCGAAACCAGTTATCCGTCACCTGATCTGTATACCAGCGTTCGTCTCGCTGTTTTGCAGTTTGCAACGGCTACAGCGTTTACAGTTATTTCTTCATCGACCGCTATAGTGTTTACAGCAGCAGATACAATGTTTGTAGTTATTTTTCTACAGCCGCAGCCGCAGTTGCAGCGAACCGAACAGGCTTACAGCTACTGCTGGATACTTCCGGTCACTGCAGCAGTGCAGCGTCACCATTCGATTCCTCCAATTTGTTTAGTGGAAACCACACATCGTAACTATCGATACAACAGCCAGGAGAGGCCATACCATTGGCAATACCGTCATCGGAAAACGCCCTTGACGTCTACACCAGGGTCACAGTACCTCCAAGTTGAGAATCAACATCACCGTCTTTCAATTGTCATCTCCATGTCTTTGCATAAATGTTCAGAAGAGCCTCTCGATCGTCGAAAGCAAAGACATAAATCGCTCTCACGCCGGATGACGAGGCACCAGCGAGGAAGCGACGGGTTTGGCCAACTAATCAAGCTTTTTGACGAAAGATGTAGCTGTGCCAAACTGCAGACAAATACTGGGCTGAAGCTCGTCAGAATTCGGACAAAATTTGCAGTGGCCGTCGTATGGTGTTGCTCTCTAATCACTTGATTTTCTTCTTGACTTTGGTGTCAAGATCGACTTCACGTCTAGTCTTTTCGTTTTCAACTTTCTAGTCACGCCTTTAGACAAAGCATCTTCAAAACTTCTAGAACTACTGAGCTAGCACCAAATTTCTCGGTGCTTCCTTTTTTTACCGCTCTCCTGATAGTATATTTGCTCTGAGCAGGAAACAGAACGCCGCTATTGTATCGAATTCAGAATCCTTACTGATTATGTCACTGCACCACTGGCCGACAGTCTTTAAGATTTGACGGCCCGAAACAAAATGATCAACCCTTTTGGAATGCACAAATAACTCACTATTAGCTCACAACCACCATAGCGCATCTGAGACGATCAAGATTCTGCACAGATCAGCCAGGGCAAAGCAAGTTGTTGGCCCCTCCACCAACAATCATGCCTCTAATTTCCTAAAATTGTAAATTCCATGTGTCGACCACTAGCAGGTAATAATATAAACATGGTTATTCATTTTTAGTACAAAGTACAACTCAGACGCCCACAACGCACACACACTCACCCCTATGAACACACGTACGCAAACCCTACCTCTATGAGCATCTTCGAAGATTGTGCCGGCACATCCTAGATATTAACGAAGTCACCACTGGCGCCTCGCTGTCGACGGGAACGTCGCTTACCACTAAAAGCACAATGCCGTTAAATCCTAGAAAATTCGCTTCCACGGGGAGTCGAACCCAGGACCTGAGATGTTACTAAGGCTCTTGTAACCGCTAGGCTACAGGCCTTTTCGCTAAACATGGTTATCCAGAATGCGGGTCATAAAGAAAACTAAATAAGTATTCACAAATATTTATACAAACTCAACATGCAATACTCCATGCTTTTGCTCATGCGTGTCATTCCAAGATGGAATTCAAAGAGGAAAAAAAATCTAGGCAGGATAATAAAGAACACAAAATAAAATATAAAAAAGAAACAAAGAGGATGGATAGTGAAAGTCAAATACAAATATACGTGAAAACAAAACTCCCACATTAGGCCTTCAAGCTGTTATCATAAGCTTCCTAGAAGAGAGGGAAAACAAAGATGGGCTTTTGCACACACACAAAAAAAAACAAAGACGGGCTCTCCTACGTTCTTTAGCTTCCACTTGGGCAGTTGGGCCACTGGTATATTTCCACATCATGGGTGAGGCCCATCTGCAGGAAATATGAAAACTACTCGAAATCAAGACGCCCGTTCGGCTCCCTCTCCCCGCAAAATTGTGCGGGCACGAGCACTTCTTTGTGATTGACATGGCATTCGCGTTCGCAAGCTCCTACGTCTGCTGGGTCGATCTCCTCGCCGGCGTCCTGGTCTGGTCTGCGACCTGTTGCCGACGCAAATGCCGAGGTTCCGTTTCGTCCCGTTGCCCGTGGCGTAGGAGCTGTACGTGCCCCACAAACACCGGCTCCGGATGAAACAAGAGGTGTTCCGTTCCATGGGCTGCATCCGCGGCGCCTTCAAGTTCATCGCCATGGTCGGGTACACCCACAACGCCTGTCCACCCGACGATGTCACGTTGAAGACCTGGACGCTGTCCCCCGATTTCAACGAGTGGAAGGAGGGCGAGGCGTTACGCGTGGGAAACCTCTGGGCGAGCGAGAGCTTCACCTCCATGGAGCTGCCTCGCGCGCCGACGTGCCCCATGCTCATCGTGGACGAAGGCGCAGTCATCTATGCCGTTCTGAATGATGTCGATTATACGTAGATGATGTCGACGAATTTGGAGACGTTGTTGCGGTGGACTTGGAGCCCAAAGCGCATTATTTGATTGGCTTACCCCCACTATCATTGCAAGTGAGTTTAGTGCGTATGTAGATGACCCAAAGGACCACCGTGCAGTTGTTTAGGGTATGTTTCCGGTCGCTGTTTAATTCTATTCACTAGTAAAGCTCCAACCTTTGTTCTCCCTGACTAATAACTATTACAATAGTATAGTACAATCTGTCATCACTTTGCTTTGTTTGATGGCATGCTTGCCTTCCCTCCTAGAAAAAAGAAAACCAAGAAACAAAGCGTGCTAATATATGGACATCACGAAATTATATTTTGGCGGCGGCAATGCTTCACCTTAGTTTTTTATTCAAAGCAACGAACCAAATGTCATGTTTCAGCTCCACACGAAGCTGAAAGAGAGTTCGACAGCGCTTGACGGACGCTACCGAAAGCTTATTAAAATGTTCTTCCACAGCTAGTATAGTTTGCAACTCAATGACCTATACACACAGAACGAAACATCTTTGCAATTGCCTCGCACATAGCCACGTCCTGTGTGGCTGTGGCATGTCATGAGTCGCATTGCACCACTTGCATAGTTTCTAGGGGAAAGAAGCCTCCGGCTTCGCTTCGGCGAGGGAAGCATCGGGCTTCAGGTTGGTGGGGGACACTTGAGGCCGTGGATCAGCGGGGGGGAACGGCCTTAGGCTTCAGATCAACGAGGGGCATTGTGAGGGTTTCCTTGAGCCCTTTGGCGGCTTGCGTAGGAGGGGCACCATCCTTCACATCAGAAGCCTGCATACATGGCAGCAACAAGCAATACAAGAGTGTGAGGTACCAGTGATGTATTCTTCTAAAATATCATCGGTAGAGTAGAAATAAAGCAGGCCTTAGAAATAATTAACGAAACAACAGTAGTGCAGAAGGTGCTTTGTCTCACATTTGGCTCTTCCTGGCCAGCTGGCCGTGGAGTGTTGCGTGCTGCTCCACACGCATTTCTACTTTCCCATCTTGCAGCGGTCAAAACTGCATGCACGAAAGTCATGAACATATGATGCCGATTACGGTGTGAATGGGGCGAGACACAACACAAAATGAGCTTTTTTCATCGAGGGAACTCCATTTACCTACTGTCAACTGTGCACATTGTACCGGAAGCAAAAGCTCATTAAACTAGTGATGTTCATGACCTTATCCCAATTGTATTAATCCTCTAAGATGAAAAAGTGTTAACCGTTTGTCCTAGATGAAAGAATCACCAACCATGGATAAAAGGAGATATGACTGAACTATTTGGAGATATATATGTGTGGATAAAGGACACATACATGTACTCTTAATTTTTTAATCCTTCTATGAAAGGAATGGACCTAATTGATGGAGCCCAATAAGCAGACCGAGGATGATGTATCGGCCGATCCAGGAAAAAATAAAGAGAACATTGTGGCTGATCCATCACCCTCAGTCTGCCCTTTGGACATAATAGTCAATTTGGTCCAGTGTGGGACCGAACATACCAGTCTCTTCCATAGTTGTCTGCTACTTACGTTTCAATGACACGAGGTGACACCATAGGTAAATAAGGCCAAATATTCTAACTGAAACGGTTACAAGAGAGGAAAAATTACCGTGATGCTCAAATAATGTTTTGCAAATGAAATTTGATGGGGAATAAGTCATGCAAGCCCAATCCTTCCTTTGGATCCATCTTTTGGCTACTTGAAGTGGGTGCCAATCGTAACAATCGAGGTTTGGGAACGTATATGGTAATCCGTAACACAACTACAACCCATAAACCACTAGCGTACGTTCATGTAGGCTGCAGCAACAAGAATATATAGAGGGATCTAGCGAAACAAAATCTACTTCGAGTAAAGATCACACGAGGAATCCAATACCATTTGCATACGCATACACAGATATCTATTACAAATAAATTTGATGAACAAACAGGATAGAATAGAGAAAAGAGGGAAACCTGCATCCAAAATCGCACAGTTCCTCTGGTCCATACGCTTCCTCTTCTCCACCTCGTAGAGAGCCGGCTCTTCCACCTTCCTCTTTCCGCGATCCATGTCGCCCTCTTGCATAATACCAAACAAGGTAGTGTGGTTTTTTTACACGAAAATCGCTTTAATTTCTTGTCTTAAAGGAGTTGGAGGGCATTGTGCTGGCATCACTTCACGAGAGAGTTGCTTGTTGGCACTAGCAGACATGGGTGTGACATGTGATCCACAGTCTAGATAGCTTCAGTTACACCAAGGAATAAAAGGGCCGGCCCAACCCATTCTAACCAAGATGTGATACAAATTGGGCCTTCTGAAGACTGAGTATCAAAGTCTTACCAACAAACAAACGTGTCGTCTCGCCGTGCGGAGCCGATCATAGCTTAAAATGTTCTTCGGCTGTCGTGTCTATTCTCTTTGTCTAACCAAGGAATATTAAAGCATGTCACTGATCAATACCATATTATTATGTTTGAGCTGCAGATTTATATTACATGTCTGCTGGAGGGGGTAAAAAAAAGTAACCAACGAGGCAGGAGCAAGCAGAAAGCGAATGAAGCATTCAACAAACTAAACATACCTTGTTATATTAATAGCAATGCTTCGCCTTAGTTTCATTCCTGAAGAAAGAACGAAATATCAGTTTTCAGGTCAACTTGAAGTTGAAAGATAGTTTATTGTCACTTGACGGATGCTACCAAGCTTATTCAAATGTTCCACAACATCAACATTGTTCCGCAACTAAACAATCTAAACATACTAAACAAAACATCTTCCTTGCATCAATTATCGTGTTCTGTGGCGCCTGTGGCACAACATGAGTCGCCTTACACCACTTGCACAATTTCTTAGTGAGAAGAATTCCTGAACTTTGGTTTTGTAAGGGGAGCATCAAGATTCAAGTCGGTTGGGGGCACTTCAAGCTGCGGATCAACGCATGGAACAAGCGTACGTTTCAGATCAATGAGGAGTGCTTCAGGCCGTGGATCAGCGGGGGGAAGCTTACGCTCGCCTCTCTGTTGTTTCTTTGAAGCCTTTGCAGGATTTTTTGTAGGTTTTTCTTGAGCTCTTCATTCACTAATGGAACTTGCGCATCGAGGGGTGGCATCCTTCACGTCAAAAGCTGCCCACATATGGTAGCATCTAACTTAAAGTACATGTGGATGAACTTAGCCAATTGATTGAATCCTTTAAGTTGAGGAAGTTAAGCATTCACCTCGCTGAAGGATCAACAACCATGGATAGAGGGAGCTATAAAGTTTAAGGTTGTTGGAGATTGAGTTTGCATGACCCAAAGGTTTCTTGTTGTTAAGGGACAAACATTGTATGAATATACAGAAGATACATGCATTGTATTATATGAAAGGATGGGTATGTCCGCTCTGGCCCTATACCCAGTTGATAGTGCCTAGTGGCCAAGAGGTATGATGGATCAACCCATCTAAGATGGATTTTCTTTTTTGACGAGTCTTAAGAAGGCTTGACGTGTAATGTATAGTGTTCACGAAAGTAATCATGCACCATGTGACACGGTAGGTAAATGAGGCAAAAAATGGTAATGAAGAAATAATAACCATAACTCTCAAATAATGGTATAATCTTACTCTTTGTGTAGTTATAGAAACAAAGTTTGATGGAAAAAAATCACTACAAGCCCGATACTCCTCTCTGGATCCCTCTCTGCCTACCGAGGGTGAGTGACAAGGACATCAAACGAGTTTTGGAACAAATATGGAATGTAATGGTGATAACGAAATAAAGAGGGATCCAACGAACCGCAGAAAAATAACTGTGAACACTGTAGCTGCTGCTGAAACACTGTAGCTGCTGCTGAAGAAATAACTGCGAACACTGCTAGCTGCCTGCTGCAAAACATCCAAACGAACATGCTGGAAATATGGAATGTAATGGCGTTTTGCATAGCGACCTGAATAGAGGGATCCAACGAAATAAAATCTGGTTCGAGTTCAAATCACACGAGACATTTAAGTATCGCTTTTGCATAAGCATATTGCAACTTTTTTTTTGTTGCTATGAGTGGCGATCAACATGCAGATGCATGGATCTCCACGAAAAGAAGTTTACACGAATAAACACGATGGAATAGGGAGAGGAAAAGATGAAAAACCTTCCCAACAACGAACGCATAGTTGCCTCCTCTAAACCTCCTCAAGTGCGTCCTCTTCCACCTTCCTTGTTTCGCGATCCATCTCGCCTAGCAGAAAAACCAAGCAAGTGCGGCTCTTGTACACACGGTTAGTGTTCTATCAAGTTTTGAAAAAGTTAGGGAGCAGCTGCTAGAAGGCACGTCACCTTCGGATGTCTCAAATATTAAAAAAAAGCATCCATGAGCGTCAGCTAGCTGTGAGCCTGTGAGTCTGTGATGCATCATGTATGGCTGGTTTTTAATTTGAGATCGAGATTTTTTAAAAAAGTAAATTTTAGGAAACTATAACTTTTTTCACCTTTGTTTCACAAAACACATTTTTTGAACGAAAGAGCATTTAGTCTAGTGGTTACAAGTGCCTTAGTAGCACCTGAGGTCCTAGGTTTGACTCCAAATCGGCTTTGTGCTTTCAGCGATAGTAAAGCGCAATTAGTGACTTTGTCAACCTCGAGGATTCACCGGCTTAGCCTTCGAAGATGCCCATAGAGGTAGGATGCTCCAAAAGTTATAGGTTTATGTTACTAAAGGCTGAAATAGTTATAGTTTTGTGAAATGCACTTCAAAAAGTGTAGTTTTGTGGTACAGATGGTTTAAGTTACATTTATGGAAACAAAAGGTCCGGCCCAGCCCAGCTGCACTACAATTTGGCCCTCTCGAAGAAGCTTTAGTCTTACCAGCCCAACCCAGCTAACGTGCCGCCTTGCTTCACGCCGTTGACGGAGCCGGTCATGGCTTGATATGTTCTTCAGCTACCGCCGCTTCGGGGAGGTTCACAGGTTCTGCTAGGGTTTTTGCTGCTCTGCTCTCCGTCCTCGGCTCCGTCGGCTTCCTCCTCTGCTCGCGAGGCGGCGTGCTGGCCATGAGGGACCTCCACCTCACGCTGAACCAGACCCAACGGGTCCGCCTCGAGGCCGCGCTCCACTCGCTCCAGTCTCTCGCGCCCGCCGCCGCTTCCGCCGCCGCCGTCACCGTCGCGGACACAATCCCCGTCAACCACGAGGACAACATCCTCAAGTAAGGACCGTCCCTCCTCCCTGCTCCCCATCCGTTTCTCCCTTCGCGTGCTGTTGATTGACTGATGGGGCGTGCGTGGTTGCAGGGGGCACGGGACGTCGGACCAGGACGGGGAGGTCGTGGCGACATTGTGCGGGGTGGTTGAGCGGGTCAACAAGCTGATCTACGTGCGCACGCTCCGTGCGAGGTACTAGTCTCGCTGCCTTTCTCTTGCTCGCTGCTGCATTGTTCGTCTCCATTGGTGTCCCTGTTG
Organism: Eragrostis curvula; assembly: GCA_007726485.1. NCBI lineage: Eukaryota > Viridiplantae > Streptophyta > Magnoliopsida > Poales > Poaceae > Eragrostis > Eragrostis curvula. The sequence goes on from RWGY01000031.1 coordinate 16,917,278, forward strand.
GGTTGCTTTGGAAACATTGGAATTCGATCGATTGCTTTGCCTCGAGGACTGCCTTGGATGGTTTTGTTGTTATTTATCTTGCAATTATACTGGATTGCGTGTTGTTTATGTTAAATATTGTATAGTCTCATTGTGTGATGGTCGTATTGGGTTTGAGCTGGATTTTTTGTGCATACTAATTGAACTGGTCCATCAGGACATATTAGATGCTGGAGGTGATTAGATTATGTTGTGTTTCTGTTATGAGTTAGCCCCTTGTACTGTTAGGATTTGATTCTCTAATGGTGCAGCTCAACTATAATGTAATACTATATTCTTGTTGCTTATTTGGCAAACTATCCACAACAATATAGGGTGCCTTGGCCATGAGATGTGGATAAGCAACAGTAGTTCATTTTACAAGTCTCTGAAGCATAGTTGTGATTCGATCTGAGCAGCTTCTGAGTTTGCAGTGATTCTGCTACCTTTAAGAAGCATAAAAATTTTACCAGTGTTTTCTTTGATTATAATTTAGTTTCATATGTTTGGTCAGTTGTGATTATAAGGGCAAAGGTTTTGTTTACACTAGGGAAGCGTGATTCACTTGATCTTGTTCCACAAAACAGTTTTTCTCCATGTTTTTGTTTGCAAGAAATTAACTCACTGCTTGGATCTCGGTAACATAATTAAGTTACTATGCTCAGTCAACTTTGTTCTCTTTGACCTTTTCAGATATAAGCCAGAGGTTGGTGATATCATAGTTGGCCGTGTCATTGAGGTGTGTACATTTATTCTCTCTGTTATTATTTGGGATTTTTTCTCCTTTTTAAGAATGGGTTTGTTCCCTCAAATTTTGCTGCGTACCTGAATGTGATAACATGTATTGCTATTTCAGTTGCAAAGGGTGCTCTATACTTCTAGGGCCTAGTAATTATGACTATGAATTTGACAACCTGTGATAATTTTGTTGATGAATTAAAAAGAAAAGAGAAATGCAGATCTGAGAATGCATTTATCTGGATCCTGACTTTCTGAGGGTATATGCATAGGTTGAGATTGATTTACCTTCATTTTGATTAAGTTTGTAGCACCGACTGACTGTAGGTGTGTAATATACACTGATATTTACTTTTGGATTCATATCCACTTCCGTGTGTGTTAACAAATCTGGTGGTTATATTTATTTTTCCAGATTGCTCCGAAGCGCTGGAGGTTGGAGATAAACTTTAGTCAAGATGCTGTTCTGATGCTGTCTTCTATGAATTTGCCCGATGGTATTCAGGTATGCTTCTCCATCTGACTCTGTAACATCCAATATTGTAAATGTGAGAAACAGGGATTTCATTTTATGTGCTAAGCAGTAAGCACCTTGTCAATTATGGCATAAGAAAGTTTTTGGTACAACAATATCTCTGACATTGATTTGTATAACAACACATTAGACTCCCAGACACCATTCCTGGCTAGTTGAAAATGTGTACGCCAACTGCTTTCTTGGATTGTCACTGAATTGTGATATTTTTTAGGATTTTAGTTTTAATGTTGTGCTTGTGTCATGTTGATTGCAAATTTCACTAGCATCCAGTATTCCAATTAACTGTTTTCTACTCTGTAGAGAAGGAGAACTGCCGTTGATGAACTTAATATGCGGACCATCTTTGAAGAAAATGACGTTGTCTGTGTAAGTAGAACACTTGCTCTCTTTCGTTTAAGGTATAAGATAAAATTTGAGTGCTTGAATGGATACTCAGTTCATCTTCAATCTAGTGTCTAGTCAATCCTTTTTTTACATAGGGTGTTATGCTGACAAGTAGTGCTTCCATATTAACTATGTCAGTTGCAACAATCACTAAAAATACACGAACAATGATCATTTGGGTATTTGGTGTCTGTCAGTCCTTGACATATCCTGTTGTGCTTCCCTTTTTGCAAGTGTCTAATTAGTCCTGTAGCAATTCCTGCTGCCACATTTGCTGTCATGAGGTTGATGCAATTTTGAGACTCCTTTTCTACTGCTCCTTGTCCTTTTTAGATATTATTCTGTTTTTTTCCAGGCTTCAGCAGCTCATGAAGGCTACTAAAATTGCCTTTACATTGTTGCACCTCTATCACTCAGTTGGAATTCACCTGGCAATGTTTCACCTAGATCCCTCATGCCAGTGTAAGTGAAATAGTGGGCTCCACACGTCATAGACACGTCGATGCATATGAGGGATTAGAAGTTTTCTTTTTTGTCTTTGGTGATAAGCTGACAGCACGAGATTGATTTGGGAATAAAATAATTTCATACATATCAATTCGAAATTAACAATACTATAAATATGCTTCATTAGCAGCCAAATCAGACACCAGCGCCTTGATCTTGCACTTGTCTGCACTCTTGCAATTTGAAATGACGCATGCTTCATAGCTATATTAACATACCTCAATTACCATATCTACTCTCTGTGCACCATTGATCTTTCATCTTTGCAGATGGAAGCACCATTGATCTTCAATCTTATCATACCACAGTTAGTAGTGTTTATGTTTCTAACTCTAAATCACTGGTCATCGATTCACTGAAAACTGCTGTCTGATTTGTTGAGAATGAAAGTGCCATGAATGAGTGTTTTACTTTTACCTGAAGTAGCTGAATCTCATGCCCACTTGTGTTGACTCTGAATAAGCAATAATATGATATGCCTCTATTGTTCCTTAATATTTTTCTCCCCTAGAGAACTTCTATGGCTTATTCCCATTTCCTGTTACAGTGTAGTATTCTAGTATTTATTCACAGTTTGATGTGGCATTTCATTTTCTTCCGTTGCATGAATTATTTAAAATGAGATGCTGCTACTTTGTGTGCAACCAATCACCAGGCTGAAGTTCGTGGTTTCCAACATGATGGATCTTTGCACCTTCAAGCAAGGAGTCAAAAGTATGGAAAGGTACATGCCAGATCCTCCACTCTGAGAATTTTAGATGACACCTTTTGTGTGCAGTTCTGAACCAGCTTAGATGTCACCTTTTGAGCTACTGTAATTACCATTATTAGTATGTCCCTTTCAATTCCATTGCAATGCTGGATCTTTATTGTGATGTAGATCAGTCGTCACAATAATGGAGCTGCAAGGCAGGCTCGTGGATAGCTCATAAATATGCCTTAAGTCTCCATATCTCGTGTTGATATAAACTTAAGTAGGTCTGTGATTTATAACATTTGGCTGTTATTGATTTGTTTCAATTCATTGTTGTAGCTTGAGAGGGGCCAATTGCTTACTGTACCTCCTTATTTGGTCAAACGGCGGAAGCAGCATTTTCACCATCTGGAGCAATATGATGTCGATCTGATTCTTGGTTGCAATGGATTCGTCTGGGTAGGCGAACATGTTGTGGTGGGTGATAGTGAAAAGACTAGCACAATGGTAGATCAGAAGACTTCGAGCAGTGAAGTGGAGACTTTCACCCCACTAGAGACAAGGAAGCATATTTGCCGTATTGCCAATGCTGTGCGTGTGCTTTCAGCCCTTGGATTCACTTTGACTGCCGAGCTGATAATCGAGACTGCAGAAGCAAGTGTATCATCAAATGTTGAGATAAATGACATGCTTGGGGCTGAATTTTATGTCCAGACTGCAGAGAGAGAGGCTAAGCGTCGAGCTGATTTGTTGAAAAAGAAGAGTGGGACTAGGTAAGTAGGTAACAAATGCTGCTTCTGGCTGCCTGATTTGGATCTGTAAACAGCAAGTGTTCTGACGGTATCATCCGTAATTGGAAACACATAATCGGTGCCATGTACACATTTAACATAGATGACATACCTTAACTTTGGTTCAGTACTAGGGTCTTGCAGATCTTTAATCAAGCTGTTTTTGCATCAAATGTTTTTTTTTTTTTGTTTTGGTTGGGGACAGCCTATATTACTACCGAGTGAACATTGGATTCCACTTCAGGGTGTGATGTTCGGAAAATCTTTACTGGTTCTTTGGTTGATTTATGATAATCGACATCACAAGCCAGTCTAAGTATCGTAACTTGTTAGCAAATGTAATCCAGGCATCGTGCGCGTTGTTGCGCATAGGCTAACAAATGCAATAGCACCTTTTCGGCTCATTATTTTTATTCTTATTTGAGCAAGACCTTTTCGGCTCATTAAGGATTGGAGAACCTTTTCGGTTCATAAAGGATTGAAGGGCTGTATTTTCCGGGTCCATCATCCGGGACCAAAGCAAAGCCTCAGCATACACGGCAAATATAAGCCTGAGCAGGACAGACACACCATGAGCCTGGCGGCAAAATGATTATTGTTGCCCCTTGCAAACTGCACCGTTGCATCTGCGTCCTCGTTCTCCGTTTGTGCCTAGCCAATTCATAGTACGACAAAAAAATTGACTTATATTTACGTTCCGTCAGGCCCTCTTTGTATGCGCCACAAGATTTTAAATGAGCAGAATATAAACACCTGGATTTTGAGTTCACTATCCACTGGAATTTTACGGGGATTAGCACGGGCCGAGCCCGAAAGAAGGGGACAATTAGATTTATAGCACTCATAAAGGATGACATCAAAAAAACGCTCTTAGTAAATGAAGCGTCCAAAAAACACCATAACTTTTTCCTTTTCTCTCCAATCCATAGCATTATCCTCTTTTTTCTTTATTTTCTCCCTAAATAAAAAAATGATCGGACCGTTTTGCCCTTGGCTGGAACGAACACAACCCGAAGCCAAATCGAAAACCGTCGGCGTCGTTCATTCCCGTGCTTCCTCTCCCTGCTCCCCACTCCCCGATGAGCCCTACCCTAGGCCTATCCGGGCGGCGCGTAGCTGCAGGGCAGGAGGGCTGGCGATGGCGGCGGCCTGAGCAGCTTGATTTGCACGCGCGGCGGGCCAATTTGTGCGCGGCGGGCCGGCAGCGCGCGGCGAGCACGGGCCGAGCCAGAGCGTCGCGCTGCGCGCGGGCGCGGCGGCGACCGCGGCGAGAGCGCGCGTGGCCGCGGCCAGAGGGCGTGTGGGCGCGGCCAGCTCGGCGGCCAGGAAGGGTCTTCGTCGCGTGCTGCTCGGGCAGGAGGGAGAAGAAGCTTCCTGTATGCGTCTGTAAGGATAAGGGGCAAAACAGTCCAAAATTTCTGATTGCACTCCGGAGCGCAACGCAAAGGCATGTGAATCACGCACGAGGGACCCCGCAGCCGAATCTACTCATCCTCCTTGCAGACTTCCACCCCACCTCGCGCGCCACCGCGAGACGACCAACCTGGCCAGTTCGCGTCCCGTCCCGTCCAACATCATCACGGAACCCTCGCCGCTGACCGCTCTCGCTCAAAGTTCTCCCACTTCTCGCCTCAAGTAGATTCTCCTCTCGTAGCGGGTCGTCCTAATCATCAGCTCGCGTTCCTCCTCAACTCTGCTGGCCTGTCGTCGAGAGGAGATCCGTCCGGGTTTGAATTGAATTGCTTCCTTCCTTTTGTTGGTAAGCAGCCCTAGCTTGGTTCTGAGAGTGCTTCGTTTTGCAGTGTGTAATTGCTTCGTTGGGAGCAATCACATCCAAATCTACCGTGCTTGGATGGAATGTATCCTCCAATTCAACCAATTTGTTGCGAATTTGTTGTTTCTAGATGGGGGTACAAGTAGCAGTCTGTTTTCCAAACTTTTTGAAACCGAATTTCCCAGTCTTTAGATCTAATTTAGGAGCTGCTCGCATTTTCTGTGCTTAAACCGAGGTTTGCGAACACGAGATGAGTTAAGAGTACAACTTGCGAGTTGGATGCGCTGAGGGTCATGTGTATGTGCAGTCCGTATAGAGTAGTACTTCCAGCATTAGTAAATCATGATGACAATTGGCGAAATTAAACTTCAAGGGTGAGTCCTTTGGCTGAGTTGGCAGGGGCCACAGAACGGATCCTGTCTCCTATGCTGATGCTCCATTCTCCTGATTTTTACTAGTAGTAAATACATCGAGTGAAAGCTTGGACCCTTGGCTGTAGCAGCGATTGATCTTGCCTGAGAGTGATGATTGGTTTGCGAGTCATTGCAGTGGCCTGACACATGGTTATCTGTTGTCCTGGTGGAGACCAGCTTCTTTAAAACCGGAAGCAGTCCCACCTTTGATTGGGTTACTGCAGCCTGCAGGGTGCAGTCCACAATTATGAGTTGTATGGCATTGTGAGCTTGGATCTGGGTTAAATTGCATTGCCTGGACACTGCATATTTTCTGATTTGAATTTTCAGGCTGTCATTTGGGGAGAGGAAATTTAGGCCAATTCGTTTTTTTTTTACATTAATAATCTGTAATGATTGGGAATGCCCAAAGAAGATTAAAAAGAAATTAAGACAGTATTTTAATTTTACCTAGATGTTTTTTCTTTTTTGGAAGCAGAAACTTGAAACAAATATCATGTCGTAACAAAATTGTTCCATTAAATTCTTTGGCCTAAAATGTGAACAGAAAAGCTAAATATCTTCTGCTTTCTTTAAAATTAGCACATAAAACAATATTTCTATAATTAGTATTATACCTTGTGATGCTGATTCCTTTCTTCTTTTTTGCAATTTTTATATTCAGCTGAGCAAAATGCCTCGAGGGCGAGGCTCTTCTGTTTCAACTAGTGAGAAGCCTAAAATTGGTGAAGTAGCCGATCCAAATGAGGACAACCGCAAGCATAGGCGGGGCGCCTATTTGTTGCTGGGGTTGTTGATAATTTTCCTTCATGGATCCTGGTCTGTTTACCGTATCCAGTTCGGAAACCTTCCTTTGCCCCTTGACGCTGATCAGGCTGGCAAGCGGGGCTTCTCAGAAACTTCTGCGCTTGAGCATGTTAAGTATTTGACAAGCTTGGGTCCTCATCCAGTTGGTTCAGATTCCCTCGATCGCGCTGTTCAGGTTGTTCATTTGTGCAGCTTACTTCACAATGTGTACACTTGTATCTTCTAGTTTAATTGTTCACACCAAGTATATGCTGTCCTTGATGAATTGGTTATAGGATGTATCTGTTAGATTGCATCATTCAAGATTATTATATTAACCTGTTTAAACAAAAGAGCACTTTAGTAGAAAACATGCTTATCAAGGGCACAGTTTGTCTTCTTGTTGAAATAATAGTAAGATGAAAGAAACACTACTTATCTGGCTAGACCAAACCACTTTTGTCAGTAGATCAAATCTATGTTTTGAGATTTTTCAGACATTCCATGCAGTAGTACATTGTGAGAGGTCCACAAAAGTACTCTCAAGTGAAATAAATTCATTCCCTTTCACAGAAGACTAACTTGCATTTATATTTAGGCCCTTGCAAATGTAACCAGGCAATTTCTATGCGCAAATTTGACACTTTGGTGGATCTAATTACCTCTGCATATCAATTAATTACTAACCTCTCGCTAGAGCAGTAACATAAATACTATGGCACAATTCTACCATGCAATTACGATTGTGCTGTACAGCTACTTGATAATTAGTTCCAGCTAAGTTGCTATGAACCTCTGATAAGAAAGTGCGTTTGAAGTTAGGGTCCACAGCTTCATGTTTCCTTTTTTTGTTGTTTCATTTACTGTTTTCTTTCTTACATCATCAAGGTGCTGTGGATACACCTTATTGTAGCCTGATAAGTAGCATGATTAAAACCAATATTTTCTTGTGGAACATCTTCATTGGTTGTACTACCAATCGTGACATGCCCATGCAACAGTATGTATATGCAGTAGCAGAAAAAATAAAGAAGACAGCTCATTGGGAGGTTGATGTTCAAGTGGAGTTGTTTCACACAGATATTGGTGCAAATCGTTTATCTGGTGGTCTATTTAAGGGGAAAACTCTCTTATATTCAGACCTAAAGCATGTGCTATTGAGAGTTGTTCCCAAGTATTTACCAGAAGCAGAGGAAAATTTAATTCTGGTTTCTTCGCACATCGACACTGTTTCGACAACGTAAGGTTCAATACCCTCTTTATTAAACACGGAGATAATAACTAAAAAATTATCTTGATAAGAGATGCTATTATTTAATGAAATGATACTTACAGTATAATATGCCTTAAGGAACCAGATGATGTTGTATTATCGCTAGTGTTCTTCATCTGATCATTCTGTTGAGCATGATACCACTAGCAATTTAGTTATCTATTTATTTATGACATTGTGATGACATAAACCTTCATTACTTTGTTCTCAGTTAGTTGTTTTACTGTACTTACTAATAAATGCTGCATTTATTTTTCTTGTCCATTTTGTGTTTTTGGGAAATAAAGTATGTATATATCCTTTCTCAGAGAAGGTGCCGGAGACTGCAGTTCATGTGTGGGAGTCATGTTAGAGCTTGCACGGGGAGTGGCTCAATGGGCGCATGGTTTCAAGAGCGGTGTTCTGTTTTTATTCAACACAGGGGAAGAAGAGGGTCTTGATGGCGCCCATAGTTTTATAACTCAGGTTGGTTTCTTGAAACTTCATGCATATTCCATAACCAGTGCCTGAGCTACTTCCTTTCCAGTCCAGGTCTAGTAACCATATATTTAACCTGTTAATGTGGTCTATTTTATACCTTTATTGATGAAGACATGGAGTTAAGTCAATTAATAGTAATATCTTCTGTAAAGTTAGACAAGCAGAATCTGGGATGTGTAATTTGTTGACTGCAATTATAGAAACGACTCTATTTTGATAAGCAGTCATTCTCTTATAATGGTACTGTGCAATACCAGACCACAAAAGTCTGCAGCATGCATGCTGTGAAAATAGTTGTGACTTGTGAGTTTTGATTGTTAACAGTGGAACCGCTGCTTGTTTGGGTAACTTTCCATGTAATGTCCCAATGGATCCATGAATATCTGAGTGCTCTCTTACACTCCTGCTTGTTCGCTACAGCGGCCGCTTTCCCTTTTGTTATTGTTATCAAACAAGCCACTGCATAACACAATGTGAACTGTAACAAACCTTTCCAATTGCATTTATGCTATCTTAGACGTAACATTGTAACACGTGGGGTCACGGTATCAGTCTATCACCACGCACTCTATGCATAACTTCCTGAATCCATTGCTAAATTTTGTGCAGCACCACTGGAGGAATTCAGTACATTTTGCAATCGATTTGGAAGCTATGGGCATCGGTGGGAAATCCACTCTTTTTCAGGTCTGTTTCCATTACTATACTATCCCCATTTGGATGAATAAATTACGTTTGTATGTTATATTTATTCCAAATTGATGAACTCCTTTTTTTTTAATTTTATTTACCTTTTTGGTACCCTACTAAAAGCTTTTTCTGAAAGAGCAATCCAAAACTAAGACCCGGAACTATGTATATGGAAGAAAATAAGATACCTTAAGCACCATATCTTCATCGATAAAGAGGGAAGTTAAGCCGTGAGTGCTGTAGAATTATTTGAATTGTAGGCACCAAAAAATGCCATTTACCATTTTGGATGCTATGAATTATTCCTTTCTGTTGACTTATGTAGTTTTATGTAGTTATAATTTGATAGAGGGTTATAAACTTACTCAGCCAAAACGGTTTTCCCTGTGGCAGGGTACCGACCATTGGGCATTGGAGAGTTTTGCAGCTGTTGCCAAATACCCATCTGCTCAGATAGCTTCACAGGTACTTACTCCCTCCCTTGTACTGATTAGTTTAAGAAACAATCTATTAAATTAAACTTCCCATTTTTGTAAGGAAACATACAACACTATTAAATTAGGATTCTCATTTTCGTATGGAAACTCATCCCCTTACATCCACTTATGGTGCTGAAAATGGGCAAAAAGAAATGGCGGGTACTCCCTTGCTCAAGTGAAAGACCATGGTTCCAGATCTATCATTTTAATGCACCAAAATGGGTCAATCTTTGTTGTCTTGCAGATTAATATGAGGCCCAACTTTGTAATTGCAGGATGTTTTTGGTTCTGGAGCAATAAAATCTGCTACAGATTTTCAAATATATCATGAAGTTGCTGGTCTTCCTGGGCTTGATTTTGCATATACAGATACAACATCTGTATATCATACAAAGGTTGTTCTCCTGGCTATATTTATATATATTGTACTATCAGTAAACTTTGAATACAGGATTCTGGATGAAAGTGATGTACATCCAATTCATTGATAACTCTTTGTATATTGACCTCTTTTTAAGGCTTGGGGAATGATTTTTAATGATTTTCAACAATTCACCTTTTATGATAATTTTATTTGAGGAACTACGATTCTAGGGCTGAAATAATTTCTGTTCTGTTCCAAACTTTATGACAAAGTTGAAAGAGATCATGGATTAAGTTTACTTCAGAACTACATGGAAGAAATATCATAGCTCTTTCATCCTAATAGATTCATGACGCGACAGGTTTGGGTGCAGGTCAGAGGATCGAGGGAACCTGACCCTAATTGGTAGGGCTTTGAGGGAGGGAGAGGAAGTGTAATGTTAGTAGATGCATTCCCTTTTTAAGGAACAATCGTGGAGAATCTTATAACCACATAATAGACCAACAAGCTATGCCTTCCTAGCCTTAGCCTTGCCTAGTGATAAATGTGGTTAAAGAATATTTGATACTTCACTTTTAGTCAAATCCTAAATATTTGAACCTTGAATATGTGATTATTTTGTAAACTTCTGTGCAGAATGACAAGATGAAGCTTCTTCAACCAGGGTCTTTACAACATATTGGAGATAATATGCTTGCTTTCCTACTCCACGCTGCAGCATCACCAAAATTTCTGAAAGACGCACAACAGCAGAAGCAAGAAAACACAGAGCATAATAAAGCTGTTTTTTTCGACATTTTGGTATTGCAGAAAATCTTCATCTTTTTATCTGCTGTTACCAATGATTGCGATTATGTGTCATGAATCTTTGTTTTTCACTAAGCTAAATCTCTGAATTCAAACTCTGCATGGAAAAGTTATTGTCGTTTCTTACTGGTCTTTGTGTTGTTACAACCTTAAAAGTTCAAAGTTTAATTTTCTGATTTCCAAGATCATAAAGGGCTATCTTTTCATCATTTGATGAGTTTCTGTTATTTGTTAACTGCTGGATTATAGTTCAGGTAACAGTAACAGTAAAGAATATGCAAACGGATTCTGGGGTTACTTCTCTGATTAAATGATGTTGAATGCGCTCAACTAAAATTTGTCTTTTTCGTTTGTATGTTTCAATTTTGCAGGGCAAGTACATGGTGGTGTATCCTCAGCGTCTTGCTACAATGTTTCACAACTCAATCATATTTCAGTCACTTCTTATATGGGGAACATCGTTGCTTATGGGTGGACACGCTGGGCTTGTATGCTTCGGATTATCATGTCTGAGCATTATTCTAATGTTGATATTTTCTATCGGCTTATCAGTTGTGGTAGCATTTGCGCTGCCCTATATATGTTCATTTCCTATTCCATATGTTGCAAATCCGTGGTTAGTTGTTGGCTTGTTTGGTTCACCTGCACTGCTGGGAGCATTTATTGGGCAGCACGTTGGATTTATGCTGCTGAAGAAGCACCTTCGATGCGTGTACCCTAGGACAAGACCAAGCCTAGCTCGTAACACAATGGAATATGTTATTGACTTGGAAGCCGAGAGGTGGATTTTTAAATCTGGTTTTATCCAATGGCTAATAGTTCTGATACTGGGAACTTATTTCAAGGTTGGGTCATCGTATATAGCCCTCATCTGGCTTGTTGCGCCTGCTTTTGCATGTAAGTGGCTTTTACTGTTGAGTATGCTTACAGATGGATATCACCTTTAGTACTCATGGCTACCTTTTCCTTGTAGATGGTTTTTTGGAAGCTACTTTATCTCCTGTTAGGTTACCTAAACAGCTAAAAGTTGTTACATTGGTTCTGGGTTTGGCTGCACCAGTTGTGTCCTCAGCTGGTTTGGTTTTTCGCATGGCTGATGTAATTATTGGAAGTGTTGTACGCGTTGACAGGTAAACTCCTTGCAGGCTATCATTTATTTTGTTGATACGGTTTGTTGAAGTATAAAGCCAGTCGTCAGTCAATTTAAAGCAACCAGGCCTTTCTTAACCTTTTGCATTTATATATGTATAGGAACCCTGGTGGACTACCAGACTGGCTTGGAAATGTTATAGTTTCTGTTGCCATTGCTATCGTCGTTTGTTTCATGTTTGTGTATCTTCTTTCATACGTTCATATCTCAGGTAAATCATGACATGCAGTCAAATTTGCTCCCTGTTGAAGTAATATCCTGATTAATATTTGTATTTTCTTTTTTATGGCATACGGAATGGAAGAGGCCTGATATCTGTTAACCTCTACGTCATTTGCAGTTTTGTTCATTGATGAAATTTAGTACTTTATGAGAATTTGCACTACCAGCACACACGTGCATTCTTGTGACACCCACTTGTTGTTATAAGAACTTAGTTTTTTGGTACTTTGCTTGGAAGAAGGATCCTGTTTTTCTATTGGACGTTGCTGTACCTTAGACATTTGTGATTTTGGAAATTCTTACATTGTTTCAAATTTCTTACCTGTATATGCATCTGCCTTTTGGATTCATTCTCAGAAGAAGCTGATGTACCATTTGTATGCTTTGTTTAGGAGATAAAAGGACTCTTGGTTTGCTTTTATGCACACTATTTGGCGTTTCACTTGCACTGGTGTCAAGTGGCATTGCACCAGCATTTACGGAGGATATCGCTCGATCTGTAAATGTAAGCATTTCTTTAATGCTAAATTTTGCTACATGCTTCTTATTGAATTCATTTGGTTTATGACTACGGGAGCCGGCATTCCCATTTTCGAAAAGTGCATAGTGAAATAATTTGTGGATGTAGGATACAGTATAAGAAGTTGTAAATTTTCAATCTAAAAAATTGCCATAGAGCCGAAAACGATAAAATGTACTCATAGCGTTCTGGTATCTCTTTGAACATTCCTACTTCCACTTTTCACTAATGGGTTCTGCATGTACATATCCTCAGTACATCTCAACATGGGTATTTCTGCATTTCTTAGCGGCCACAAATTTGTCTGTCTTGTTCTATCCTTCTTGCTGGAACTTGTCACAAGATAACACCCTCTCTCTCCCTCCCTCTCTCATGAGTCAAGATGAGATTAGTATAATACCTAGCAGATGATACTAACTTGATGATCTTCCTCTGGTCAGGTTGTACATGTTGTGGATACTACAAGAATAAATGATGCAAATACAGAACCATTATCCTATATTTCTCTGTTTTCCAACACACCTGGAAAATTAACGAAGGAATTAGTGCACCTTGGAGATGAAGAATTTTCTTGCGGGAGGAATACGACTATTGATTTTGTGACTTTTACAATGAAATATGGCTGTTTGAGTTACAAAGAGAGCAACACTGGATGGAGCAAGTCCGAGGTTCCAGTTCTTCTTGTGGAAAGTGATTCAGTTACAGATGGTGTTCGACAAACAGTAATATCAGTGGATACCAGGTCATCTACCCGCTGGTCCCTTGGAATCAATAAACAGGAGATTGATGACTTCACAGTTCGAGGTGAGTTGAACCATCAAATAAGCATAATAAATCATGAAGTATGTTCTTCAAGCGAGTTCCATCTATTAAGATCTTCAGCTAAAGATAACTACCGTTAGGCTTACATGCTTGACAGTATGATAGACGATTTACTACTCACATTATTTGATGTTTCCATTTATTGTGTTCAGTGGATTCGGAGAAATTGGTCCAGCCTGGTGACAAGACTGAGGTAGATGGATGGCATACCATCCAGTTTGCAGGTGGCAAAAACTCACCCACAAAATTCCAGCTAACCCTTTTCTGGTCAAGTAATGCTCCCCATAAATCCTCACAAGAAGCTAAAGAAGCAGCCGATGTCCCTTTCTTGGTAAAGCTAAGGACAGATGTGAATAGGGTTACACCGAAGGTCGCAAAGGTCCTTGAAAAGCTTCCACCATGGTGCACACCGTTCGGCAAGTCCACTTCTCCGTACACACTTGCTTTCTTGACTGCCCTTCGTGTCGACATTTAGGCGGTAACAATTTTTTGCCCGGACTTTAGGTAATCACATAGTGTTCTTTTATCCTGTGTTTAGCTATGCATATAAGATTACCAGCCAAAGATAGCATTTATAGCCCTCAGAATGTAGACAAAAGGTTCGAGGAAGAATGGACAGAACCGTGGAAAAATAAGCGTCAAACGGGAAAAATGTAAAGGGCAGCCCCGGGGTTCAAACTTGTGTTGCAGACTGATTGTTTCTTGTGAATGGAATAATGGTCATAATAAAGAAGGATTGTTTTTGCACTTTTGATTTGTTTTTCTTGCACGTACTCTTTATGAAATTTCTCTGTATCTTGCGTTCAAGAACGAGTTTGTGCACTAGAATGCTCTCGTGGTTTATGAAATGATGCGCCTGCTTTCTTTTCTTTCTTTTTTTTGAATGCATGCGCCTGCTTTCTTTTGTTTTACTTTCTGGAGCCTCGTGACTAGATCATGAAGCAACCAGACTGCCTGGTACTTTTTAAATGTTTCATTCTGCATTTTTCCTTCCGGATTCTACGGATACTATACCTGAAGTCCTGAACAACTGGCTTCTGCCGACTCTGCAAGCAGCCTAACGAGCGTCCAAAAGAAGACAGCTAGTGTGAAGCAGCCACACCTAATTCTGATGTCTTCTTGGTAAAAAAAGATGGCCTAGTGTGAAGTAGCCACACCTAATCTTCGGCTCCCTTTGGAACGCAGGATTTTCACAGGAATTGTACAGGAATTCCACAGGAATCAGTTGACTGTTCACAGGAAAAACGCAGGAATAGGAAAAATTCCCGCATTCCAAAGGGGGCCTTCATGTCTGTAAAAGTACAGTAGTCAAAGCCCGACAAACAGCCGCACCAAGGATACGTCCATCATGCGCGCGCACGAGCGGCGTCCCAACGCCCAAGGCCATTCGTGCGCGCTGGGGGGGCATGGAGTCTTCCATTCCAGCGTCCAACCGAGGCGGCGACGGACGGCGAGAGAGGCTTTGACGCCGGGGCCGAAGCCGTAAAAAACAAACCCGGAAACGGCACCGAGGCCCCGGCACGGGAGCTACTCCCGCCGGGTTTCCCTGGCCGAGAGATAGAATCCGCGCGCGACGGTCAAACGAACGTGCCAAGGGATCGCCGCGAACGAGGCCGCTCGCTCACGGCCATCGCGCGGGACAGCGGCGCGCGTCGCTGATCCCCGCGCCCGCCCCCGTCGTGGCAGCGCGGGCGGTGTTGTCTCCTGGTGCCTTGTTCCGTTGCTGCTGCTGCTGCGAGGCGAGGAGGGAGGAGTGGCGCTGAAAGCAAGGAGTGCCTTGTACGTTTTGGCACGGCGTTTGCTGTGGCTGTGTGCGCGCGCGCGCGCACGCGTGGCGCGGGCCGGAACGGACGGAGGCCATGTTACGTGTTGCGGCTGTGGGTTGCACGGTGAGGGCCACGAGGGATGATGATGCCGGGCGATGTCTTGGGCACCGCCGTGCACGCGCACGTGTGGCGCCGGGACGAAGGTAAGTTCATCCACTGCGAGGATGGTGACGAGAACAGGCCGGGTGTAGTGAATGAAGTTTCGCTCGAACAGGGACCAAGGTTCTAAAAACCGTTTCTCTCGGAAAAACCGGCTCCCACCGGTTGGTCCGGTTTTTCGGAAAACCGGAAAAACCGGTCGAAAACCGGTCCGAAATCCGTTTGACGAAATTTGAACGAAAAATGTCGAGATTTTCGGTAAACCGGTCCGGTTTACCGGTAAACCGGACGAAATTGCCGATAAACCGGACAAGAATTTCGCTAAACCGGTTTAAAGAGGAAAATTGAAAAAATGCAAAAAGTTGAAAATTTGAAAAAATTGAAACCAAAAATATGTTAAAAAACTAGATCATTTTTGCAATCCAATGGTGAAAACGGAACATGTATATTCGATCGTTTGGTTTGTCAAAAAAATCAAAGAAAGTTGCTAGTTTGAATTTTTGTACACAGAAAAGTTGCGTGATTTTTTTGACCCATCAAACGATCGAATCTTCGTGTTTGGTTTCCACCATTGCGCTGCAAATTTCATCTAGTTTTTTTACATATTTTTGTTTTAAATTTTTTCAAATTTTCAAATTTTTTTAAATTTTGAATTCGGAAACCGGAGAACCGGGTAAACCGGACCGGACCGGTTTTTCCGGTTTTCGCGGTAACCGGTCCGGTTTACCGCGGTTTTGTGAACCCTGACAGGGACACGCCCGCGCTACGGTGGCATGCGCTATAGTAGCTGCTAATCTGAGAACTAGCGTATTTGTAAACCAAAAAAATTACTGTACCAATAATACCACCAGTAAGTAGTAGTTTCTTCCAATCTGATCAACTTGCAGTGTTCTCGCAAAAAAAAAAAAAAAAAAAGATCAACTTGCAGTGGGTGGCTGCTAAAATTTCCCGGTTCGGTTAAAACCAACAGAGCTACTTCTACTCCACTGACAGGGCCGGCAGGCGGTGCCCACGACGCGGCGGAAACATTCGCCCCCCCCCGGGCGCTGTCGTCACCGGCGCATCACCCACACGAGCGCTGCCGGCCACTTCCTTAATTAACCACACCTCGTTATGCCTAAGCGCGGATAAACAAAGCGCTAATGCCGGTATTCGATCGGATCAGCGGCGGCTAATGAATTGGGCGCTGGCGTGGAGTGCGTGCGCTCCGACATGGTGCATTGTGCCGCGGCGTCCACGCCGTGCCCGCCCTCGTTGACTTCTTGACCCGGTTGACTTCCCACCGGGAGGAGAGAGAAAGAGAGGAGAGGAGCGCGCACCCCCGTTTCCCGGTCCGCCCATGCGCTGTCCGCTTCCTGCTGCGGCTGCTCTTCTCCTCGTCGCGTGGCTCGCGCGCCTCGACACGCCGGGCCGGGCGCTCCGGCGATCGCACCCACACCGACGCCTCCTCTTTCTTTATTCCTCCGGCCGGTCAGTCAGTCCCTCGTGGATCACAACCAAAGGCGAATGTGCAGTGTGTGTGACATTGTTTGAGGGCAGAGTAGTGCCAACCCAAAGCACCGGCAGGTACGCGGTTCATTTTTTCTTCCTTCTATCTGCAGTCCTCCAATATTGGTGTGGCTCGACCAACCCAGTTTAACTTAAGCCCGAAAATCAATTCCCCTTCTTTCAAGGAAAAGCAAGCGCTCGCAGACGACAACAGCAACAGCGATAGTTGCAGTCACCGACAGACCAACGCCATTAGAATTACCAACGCAAACTGATCGGCCAACCGACCAGCAGCAGAGCAAAACGGGGGTTTACGCGATCGGTTAACTTCATGCGACTGTTGGACACCGACGCCTCAACGGCACACGCACTGCAGAGACACACTGATCGCGCACCATGATGCTTCGCTTTGCAGGGTTTGGCTATGTACAGCTCCACCCCAACGCGTCACGCATCGGCACAACAGGACGCGGCATGCACTTGGGTGGGAGGTGAAAGTTTCACCGACAGCATGAGCCTCCCCTTTGATTCAGGGGCTCGTCTCGTGCCGCACCCCGATCGCTGGTCGCATTTTGCATACTCCTGCAGTCCTGCTGCTGAATGCTGATGCTTTCAAATTCAACCATTGCGACGAGAGAACGCCTGCCTGCCTGCCTGTCGTCGTACGCTTTGACAGATCTTTAGTTTTGCAATCCCGACAAGCCAGGCATTTAAGCCACGATTTAACTAGCCGGTCCGACACTTGCGCCACAGATTAAGCATGGCGACCTACTCGCATCCAAAGTCATAAACTTTGGCATGATCCCTTGACCCGCTATCATGATAAGCATACTTAGCTCTGGCGAGATCCTCGTCCCCGATTTTAATTAAACAACCGATTGTCTGTCTGTTTAGGTAAGACAGCCATCTAATCCCGATTCCTGGCTGCAACTCTGACCGAACCCGTCGACGTCGTGTGTGAAACGCAGCTCGGCTTCGTCGTCCCTTGCCAAAACACCAACACAGCGCCCGTCCATCCGATCGCACGCCCCTCTCGTTTCGCGGTGCGCCGTTCTGTCATCGCGCGGACGGGGACGGCGCCGCGGCCTCTTTCGATCGGCGTCCTGGCTTCGTCCGCCTGTTGCCGTTGCTTGGCCCCAAACCCAAGCCAAGCCAAGCCTCACCTTGTCTTCCTCCTCCCGCCTGTTGCCGTCGTGACAGGGACGCGGTCAAGAACACCTACCAAACAAGCAAAAGCAACCAAGGCCGGGGACCGGGCAAGTGATGGAGCCATCTTTGTCTCCTCGTAAAGTGGTCCAGCGTCCGTCTCGCTCGAGTCGAGCCTTCTTCTGTGGTGCGGCTTGCACCGTCGTTGACGACCTTTTGTTCTTCCTTGTCGATTCCTACGTCCGTCTTCATTCTCTAGAAGAATTCCAAACACGGTCGCAGATGAAAATCCTGAAAAACTCCCCAAGAATTTCTTCACAAGAGGATCGGAACGGGACGAACGATCAACAGAAGATAATTCAATGATGGAGGGGGCACTACTGCGGGCACTGTTGTTCTCTTCTGGTTGCGGCGTTAGCTGGGATGTCCATTTCACGCAACAATATCCTGGGCTAAACGGGCAAAGCAGCGCCATTATTTTTCCCACTGCAGGCAAAGGACAGGGCCCTCCCTCCCTGGACGCATCAGTGAGTGCATCAGAGGTGGCGGGATACGCAACGCAGCGCGCAGCATCTGCCCAGACAAACAAGGGAACAAATGAATGCCTGAACCTGCCTGAGAGTCTGATCAAGCACCCCAGATTCAGAAGTTGCAGTGGCTACTGGCCACTAGTAGTAGGGAGTAAATATTCCAACAACGTGCAGTGGCATTTAAGCCCTCCGTCTCTCCTGCTGCTCTTGTCTCTCTCGTTCTGTTCGCTGGTCCACGAATCGGGTTGTCAGGGACAAGGCAGCAATCGGTTTTCTGAACCAGCGCAAGGCTTGAATCCAAAAACGGGAACCAAAGACAAAGAGCGTTCGATGATTGAATTGAGATTACATTTTGTTTGCACGACTAAATTAAACAACTTAACTGAACTACTAATACTAGAAAGGATGTGGAAACGATCTAACTGAACACGTACTAACTGCAACAGCTTAATTTCCTGGCTGAATTATCTAGGCCTGATCGAAGAAGAAGAAACCGCAGCTCGTTCGGCTGTACAACCATGAGTAGTCCGGCTTATTGCTTCCTAGGAGTAGTAGTAGCGCCGCATGTTATTCGACACGCTGACAATGGCTTCTTCATTCCGAACTTCCTATGTTGTCGCTGCCGGCGTCCGTCAGTATGGTGATCCTCCGCGCCGATTTCACAAACGCGCTGCAAACCGGAGAAAAAAATCACGCCTTTTTCAGTTTATGCATCAAGAGGATATGATAATTTGAACAAGGAACTGAAAAAAAAAAAGTTGCATATGTAACGTGTTCCTCACCTGAATGGCTCATCGCCGGCGTGCTTGACCTCGCCGGAGCCGGTGCGGTACAGCACGTGGCTCCTCAGGTCAGCGTCGTCGATGCCGAACATGCCGGACAGGCGGGCGTAGAGCTCCTCGAACGAGCCCAGCGCGGCGAGGTCGAGGTTCCGGCCGACGGCGTCCGACTCGACGAACACCTTGCACTGGCCGGGCTCCAGCCCGAACTCGGACGACGACATGCTGCCATTGTCTCTCCAGGAGGCGGTGGGGCTGCCCTGGATGACGCCGGAGCCGGAGCCGGAGCCGGAAGAGGTGTTGGGCGCCTTCTCGGCGTCGCTGTCGGACTTAGACGAGCTCCGGCCGCCGGAGGAGCTGTTGGTGGTGGTGGTGGTGCTCTTGATCTGCTCCTCCGTCAGTATGGTCCGCCCGAACAGCACGATCCCCGTCGGCGGCGGCGGCTTGACGACGTCGTCGGGCTTCTTGCCGCCGGAAGACAGAGAGCTGGACGCGATGTCGTGGCTGCCGATCGTGAGGTCAGTGCTGATCCGTGGCGCGCGATGAGGGGCGTGGAGGTGATCGGCGGGGAGGAGGCGGATGCCGGAGGAGAAGAGCAGGCTCTGCTGCAGGTTGCTGATGTGGAGATCCGAAAAGGATGGAGCGAATTGCGCTTGCCTGGCTCCCTGTATGCCTGCAGCAGCGCTGCCGTCCGGGAAGGGGAAGAAGGGGACGAAGCCGCCGCCGGGGTGGTGGTGGTGGTGCTTCCGGTCGTGGAGCGGGAAGGACGCCGGGTCGAAGAGCTGGCCGTCGAAGGGGAAGTCCGTGTACGGCGGGATGCGCGGCTTCTTGCGCGGCGGCGAGAAGGACGGCAGGTGGAGGTTGGGCATGCTGGACACCAGCTCCACCAGCCACGGGCACACGCGCTTCACGTTCTGCAGCAGCTCCGGCTCGTCCCAGGTCACCTGATCGATCGAGGAACCGCGATTCGAAAACGAACGTCAGATTCGGTAATTACCAACGGTTTGCGAGGATCTCACGGTCATGGATGGAGTTACGGTGTCGTGTACCTGGAGGAGACGCCAGGGGGACTGCGGCCAGCGGGCGGGATCGGCAGGCTGGGCGCCGGCGACGGTGCCCATGAACCAGCTGATCCGCGACGAGTCCTCCGTCTCGAACGCCATCTTGAACCGCATCCCCGGGCACCAGTGCACCTGCATGGCCGCCCTGACCGCCTCCGCGCGCACGCAGAACTCGGGCGAGCTCGCCCGCGGGTAGTGCACCACCTCGAACGGCTGCCCGGCGGCGGCGAGCCTGGCCGCCGCGAGCACGTCCTCCGCCGGGACCTTGCCGTTCGAAGAAACTACTCCGGAAGAGGACGAGGACGTCGTCGCATTGCCGCGCACCAGGCCGCGGTAGGGGTCCCACCCGGACAGCGAGGACGAACCGCCGTCGTCGCCGCCGGGGCCGTACCCTCGCTTGGCGCGGCGGAGGCCGACGTGGACCTGGCCGTCCCCGCCGCGCAGGAAGACGATGGAGTCGCCGGCGAGGAGCTTCTTCTGGTTGACGAAGTTGCTCCAGCCCGTGGTGAGCAGGTGGCGTCGCGGCGTGCCGCGGTAGATGTGGCGGAACTTCCACTCGACGCCGTGCACGTCCCGGGCGAAGACGTTCTGCACGGGCGGCTCCGCGCGGTAGTCCAGCTCGGGGAAGATGGTCTCGGCGCAGAACCGCGGCACGGAGAAGCCGCCGCCGTTGTTGGCGTCGGACTGGGTCAGCGTCTTGGCGAACGACGCCGGCTTCGCCTGCTGCTGCTCGTCGCCGGCGGCGGCCCTCATCGCCTCGGCCGCGGCCTCGCCCACGTCCGCCACAGGCTCGCCGGGCCGGAGCGGGACGAGGCGCATCTTGGCGTAGACCTCGTCGCTCTGCGGGTCCGCCATGAACCGCACGGCGGCGACGCGGCACGGCAGCAGCGGCGGGACGCGCGCCGCGGACAGGTCCACGGCGCCGCCGGCCTGCTCGGCGTGGCCCTGCGGGAAGTAGTAGACGGCGGCGCCCACGGGCGGGACGGTGCACATGGACCCCGCGCACGCCAGCCACAGCTGCGCGTCCACCTCTTGCCCGCCTCCGCCGCCGCCGCCGCCCAGAAGCTCCGGGAAGTTGATCATCCCGGCTGCAGCAGCAGCAGCAGACATGGCGCTCGATCGAGTGTGTCGAGTCGAGTCCACGAGGAGGAGTAGCACCCCGGGGTGGGGAGTCCAGTACTAGTAGTAGTGGTGGTGGTAGTGGGGGGAGGGGAGCTGCGGTTGCCGGGGAGCGAGCGGGCGGTTCGGAGGACGTGGAAGGAGGAGCGGGCGTGTAGGGAGTGGCAGCACGTCACCACGCTGTAACAAGTAACAGACCTCCCCACGCCTCCGCGCTCGTGCGACGTCTTATATGCCGTTGCATCGGTGAGAAGAAACGGGGAGCGGCCGAGCGAGAGCGGGGGGAGGAGAGACGACAGGTGCGCCGGGATGCCGTGCGGCGATACGAACATGGAACATTGACTGATTGTTGTGGGCTGACTTCTTCCGACACGTGGAGATCACACTCTATTGCCCCTGACGTATCGGTATTGTTTTTTTTTCTTTGGTGTATTGTTTCGTCTTTCAAACTCTAATGATTTCCATGGTTTTCCCCATTTGTAAATCTGATTTTTGCGTGTGGCTCCTCCCAAAAGCTAACCCTGACTTAATTTTTATAGCTAGTCAATTGAAGAGACTTTATATATGTTGTGTTTTCTACATGTGACATAGACGAGTCTTGTAGCTCGATGTTGATCCTGTCGTTCAAGACATTGAAAGAGAAGGAGAAAAAAAGCTGTAAACCACCGACATTTGTAATGCTAAGGGAGGCTTAATCACAATCAACCTAACTACCATGAGAAATGTCTATTCAAACTTGAATAATTACCTTCAGAAAATTAGCCTAACTTCCCACAGAAATTTGCCTATATTCAAAGACAAGATTTGCCGTTGCAGTCCAGTGCTATGCCAATATTTGCGCCACGGCCTTGCAGACCAAAAGATGCTAAATATTTAAGTAGGCGAGTCTTCATCTATGATAAAGGCAGATTGACTATATAGACAATGCCGGTATGTCAGCAGAAGCATCTTTGTTCGCAAAGACTTTGACAATACATGCCGACATGGAGTTTATTTCCTGCAAATCGGGGCATGTTGAAGGTGATGGGTAAGCCTGAATGCGCGCTTTTATTTATCTGGATGAGTATCTTGAATTGGCTGATCAATTAAGTAATGGCACCACGCCACACCATACATCATTTTTTTCTTTGCGAGAAACACCATACATCATTTGAATTGCTTTGTACACTGATGCAGATAGGATGCCAAAGGATTTGATCACCTTTGAAGCTCTTGCACCCAGAAACCAAAAGGAGAAAAACCTAAGACAAGAGACACGACAAAGATTCGCTAAATGTGGAGAAAATGTCCCCGAGACCGGCCGCGGCTACCCATTCACCATCATAGGAGACTAAGGCATAAGGGAGTCCACTTGATTGAAGTCTTGGTTTACTATATTGAGTTTTGTGATCCTTGAATAAAGGTCATTTGCTCAATGTAACCTAAGTATGTCATGTTTATATCACACCACCAAATGAATGTGAATACACTGATAATTTTGGTGGTACGGAGCATATGCCCCCCCCCCCCCTCACATTTCAATCTTACATTTATATTCGTGTAAAAATTATTGGTTATTTGCAAAAAATGAGGAGGTTCCAGACTACGTGCATTTTTTTTGGCTTCTTGTAAGAAAATCGACTAATTATATGCCTGCTCAATAAATTCAAGAAGGCAATTCAGCGGCAACATGAGACAAGTGCCCAAGTCCGAGACCTAGTGAAGTGCGAGGTAGAACTATGGTGTGCAGCTCGAGTCAAACAGATAGGTATAGTTCGTGAGTAGCCAGGCAGTGTGTTCGGTTGTTTTCTCATGTGGCCTAGGCTGCCGTGTGTTTGCCTGTGATCAATCATCGGTGTTGTAAAAATAAACTTGCATTCTATCTTAATATACAAAGATACACGTATCTCATACATATTTGATAAATAAAAAGATAAGTTTAAAGGCTTGCCATCCTTTCTACGACATAAGACTCAATGTAACGTATTTTAGGCTCCATACCTTCAATACATATACCTTCTACTTTCTTTATCCACATTCTCATTCCCCGATCGATAATTGCGTCGTTGTTACTTTGGCAGGGTGAAACCCATGATCATGGAAGTTGTTTCACTCGTGCGAACGACGCGTAGTTTACCAGCGGGCTGCCTGCCGCCGCCCCGCACGGCCACAGCCCGCATGCGCCGCTAGCTGATCCTCTCCGGATGGAGGGGCTTCCGCGAGCGCCCGAGTCCACAGCCCCCGGTCACGCTGATGATTCTGCCGGTTCGGCGCGGCGGTTTGACTGTGCGGTGCATGCATGCATGCACGCAGCCGCACGCCCAGGCAACGCGCTCCCGGTTCGGTCCCTGATCAACGCGCGATCGAGGCTCCCGCGTCCAGATCTCGCAACGCGGCCCGGCCATCGCCGACGGACGCGCGGGGCGCTTGGATTGACGGCCGGACCAGGTGGCGCGCGCTCCGCCTGCTCCGCGAACCAAAACTGTTCTGGTAGTAGAGGGAAAAGGGAAATGGAAAATCGGAACGAGGAACCACCCGCCCGGATGGGTCGGAAGTGTTTGACGACAAGTTACCCAACTGTATACTCCCAAGGGCCCGTGTGGACAGCTACGGGACGGGGACGCGCGGCTGCGTCACTCGCAGGGACAGGTCGACGTCGCTGGCGTGGGCTCGATGTGACGGGGCCCGACGACGCGTGGCCCGGACAAGGGACATGCCTCGCCTTGTCGCTCGCGTGGGAAGGATGTGGTTTTTGTCGCCGGCGATGCGTGCCGCGCGCCACCACGCCTTCTACTGCGGACCGATGTGTGTGCCGTCGCCGGGACCCGTCGCCTATGCATCGTCCGGTGACTGTGTGGCCTGTGGCGAGGGGTCCGGGTCATCGCCACTGTGTACGTACTCCGAGTTGCTAGCGGCTGATGCCAAATTATACCTTTGGCTTTCAAATACTTTACCACTAAAAGCTACCGCTAGTCTTGAGAGCCAACGACATGGCTCGGGCTCTAGTTTATGCATTCATCGGAGATTTCATACGTCCCCAAATCTCAATTTGCTAATTAATATCCATGTGATCCACGACCACTTATTATTTCAGCTCGCACCATGTGTCAACAACGCAACGAGGAGGAAACGACCAAAAATTCTTCAGAATCGTTCTTCCACCCGACGCCGAATGCGACCGGAGTAAACCTCGATCGGTCGCTGTTGGCACACGTAGGCGCTAATCAGGCGATTAGCAATGATTTGCTCTATCTAATGCGCGACGGGTGCGTCCATCCTTTTAATTTGGCGGTTGGAATCTCGCTGTTGGGTCAGATCGTGGCCAAATGTATGCATGATGGGACGAAAAAATGGCTTCAGCAGTGCAGTGTCCGGACCGAGGATGGCAGCAGCTTTCAGACCGGCTGGCGTCTTGGCGGTTTGTGCTAGCTGCTCCTGCTAGATCTGTTTGCAGGGGCTTTGTTTGTGCTCCGGCGACATGCTGGGGCCGCACCTACAGTTCGATTCGTGTCGCCAGCAATCGCTAGGATAGGATTGGACTGGACTGTCCCTACGTGCGTTTTGTACCTACAGCAGCATCCCCTCACTCCCGCTGGGACCGCCGTTTTGTCTCTACGCGAGCTTGTGCCTGCACGGCAATGGTCTGGTCTTTCTTCTCTCTCACTCCCATGTTTGGTTCTACCCCATGCTTCGCCACTCCAGCTCAGCCGTAAATAGAATATACTCGATGGAATTGAAAATATGAAATATTTGAAGGAGCCGCGGCCGGAATTCAGTTTGGGTGCATGTTGAACGTTGGTTATGCGTGTCAAGAAGGAGAAGAGCGTTGGTTGTGTGTACACTGCTGATTTTGTCAGCATTAAACAGCAGTCAACTGATGTCGCAAACCCGCGAGAGAAACCAGGGTCATCCATGCATGCGCCACAAACCACGGAGATCCCATCGACATCTCGGGATCATGGACACGCGGATAAACTAAACAAAAAAGCGATTAAAGCTCATTGACCTATTCATTCATGCTCATCGCTCGGAACACCGAGTTGACTTGCGCTCTGCCAACACCGAGGCTCCGATCGAGAGCCTGGATCCAGGAAGGAACCCGAGCAATCCAAGGAGAAAAAAACATGGGACCATGCGCCCATCCCATTATTTTTATACTACTGCTGGCCAGGGCCACCAAAACATCTGTTCTTCATTTTTCGTGTCAGGAACATCTGTGTTTGACTTTGGAACTGATAAACGGGAACGGATTGGGATCGATCGGAACAGAGATTTCGGGGAGAGTGGCGGTGGCAGCGCGTGGACGAGACATACGTACGTATGTGTGTATACGTTGTCCCACGTGACCGGCACGCCGCGCCACGAGGAGCCTCCGGCGCCGGCTCGCCGGCCGCGCGCCCACATGCCGCCCATGGTTCGCGCGGCTGCCGTGCACGACGCGCGCTTCGGTTTGTCAATGCCGTCGTTAGGATCGTGGGGAGCTTTCGCATTGCCATCGCTGAATGCCGTCCGTCCACGCGTGCACATGCATCGGCACGGGTCAAAGGCAGCTCAGGTAAGCTACGTACACGGTAGTGCATACGCGGTCATGTGCTTTGCTGCTTAATTTCCATTGGATGCGGTGCGTGGTCGCCCTCGCGCGGACCTTGCGGCGCCAGCACCTGACTTGGTGCGGCATGCATGGATCGGTGCAGGTTATGGAATCTGGACCGACCGGTGCTTGTTCTCCTGTGGCGAGCATGTTCTTTCTTTCCTTTTCTCGACCGACCGTCGGTGCCCCGTGAATCCGCTCTGTACTCCCGCTGTGTGTGTACGTCGGTGCTCCGGCGTGAGCGAGTCACGTGAGCACAGAGCACACGGTTGATGGCATACTAGTAGTGTGAAAGACAGCTAAAGCGGGGAAATATTCTGTGCAACCGAGCTATATGTGAAACGGTGCAAACAGCCATCTGCGTCCGTCAGATTCCCATCCAGAGGCTTACCTTCCTCCCATCAGTCATGAGCGCAAATTCACGCAAAACCCCCTGTGAAGAATAACGATATTGTTAAACTAACCTTGTTCTCTTTCTCTTGAGATCTCAGAGCCGGCAGCAGTTCTAGAGGATGAATGGTGACCCAAGACACCAACGCAATGGATCTCCATCCCGCAGCAAAATCGTTTGCGCGGCAACGATCTCATACCATGACAGCTCCTGCTGGCTGCTATAGATCTCATACCATCCCCGATGTTTTTTTTTAGGCGCATCCCCGATGTTTATGCCTACGGCAAGGCAGGTCGCCGCGATGGGGATTCGGCTCGTTTTCTGATTACTAGTAATATGCCCGTGCTTTGCAACGGGCGCACGGATAACACATTTTCTATAAAACACACCAAATTAACTGAATCGAAATACCAATCATCTCCCTTGAAAAAAAATAAATACCAATCATCTCGTAATGACTCAAATTGTCCCCACCAGAGAACAAACTGAAAGAGGTATTTAAAATATATAAGATGCAAATGAGCAAATGAAAATAAGATACATACATAGGTACTATGGATAGACTCTTTGCAACCATGTACTGCCATGATTACAAATCATGTCAGTTCAGTGTGTTTGAACACGTACAATGGCATAAAATGGAGTCAATCAAGCATGTTTTTTGTCATTACACGTCTACCGGATTTGTTAAGTGTGTTTCTTTTTTTTTTTTGCTAAGAAGTTAAGTGTCTTTCAACAGCTACAATTGCATCCATATCAAATCAATCAAGCATGAGTCTTTCTTTATTACACGTCTAGAGGATTTGATGGTCCACAGCTTCTCCATCAATCAATTCTTTCATTTGCAGCATTAATGTACATAATGCCTTCGTTCTCGGTGTCTCCCAGTCGATTATTCTCACCATAATCCAGTCAGCCAACCCATCGCCACCTTGTTCTCTGGGCTAAAATCCTCAATTATTTCCCATCGATCCACAAGCATATTTTAGTCTTAGCACTTATCTCATGTAAATAGAAGGATGGACGCTAGAAACTGATGTAGGAACTATAATTACTCTAGTTTGGTCCATGGACGCCTCTCTTTTTTTTTCCCCTGCAGTCCTGTAAATGATAGTATATATGCAAGGTAGCAGCATTCTAATCAAAGGATAAATGACTTCTAGACAAAGAAAAACTAAGCCATCAATCAGCAATACACACCCAGAATAACCACAACAGCGCCTATAACGCGATCATAGTTTGGATTGAACAATATCCACATTTGGCAATCTAGAAAACTTTGTTTACTGACGCTGCAAAACTTTTGGGTATCCATACAAATATCTAATACTAATAAGTTTATACAGAAGAGAGACGACGAAAGAAACATTTAAGAGATAGTATGCATGCATGCACACTTGGAAGGAAAGTATTGGTGACCGTCATTGATCAATCAACTTGTGGTAAAAGGAGGAAATATGTGCTGACCTTGAGTCAAGAGAAGAGGAAAAGTTAATTGAGTTGCCGAAGCTCTTGGGCACCAGCTGCGGCGTGAGTTCGGTGTCGGAGTTCACTACTTTCTTCTTGCCGAACAACAGTCTAGTGAACTCGGTAGCGCGTGTTGTGTGGTTTGGGTGTCCAGGTCGAGTTGGCTTGCAGGCTGGCGAGCTGCGGCAATGTCGGAGACGTGAACGCATGGCATCGCGTTCGATCGGGCTCACCTAGGTTGAGTCAGTTGATGCGGTTAGTCCGCGTAGGCGTACAGGAGGGCTGTGCGATTTGGAGTCGGGGTTGGTTGGGAGTCTGCGGCGCGACCCACGCGTGGATGGCGGAGCTCGCGCGCCGTGAGCGCCGAGTCACGCGGATCGTCCGAGCGTCACGCAGTCGTGGAGGCTGTGCTCGCGTGCGTGCGTTCCATGACCAATAGAAAAGAAAACCAACGGCGTTGTGTCGCCATTGCCGGTACGTGTTCAAGCTCGAGTGGTCCTCACGTGTCGCCGTTGCCGGTCCATCTCGAGGCCGTAGAGTGCGAAGCGGCGGAACATGCAGCCCGTGTCGACGTACCTGTAGGCCACGCGCTCGCCGCCTCGGTTGCCCTTGGCGCGGCCACCGCCCAGGTGCCCGGCCAGTGATTGCCGTCCGCCATCCATCCACGTCGCCTTCGTCGCCATGGGCTGCCTCCTTCGATGAGGTCGGTTTCTCTCGGCTCAGACTCAGAGCTTGTCACGAGTAAGGCGGCGGCGGTTCACCAAGTGGGATAGGCGATTCCGATTTTTTGAGGAAATAGAGGAGGCAATTTGTGGGACGTGAAGTCATTGTAGAAGAGTCAGTGCTGAACACGAATCGTGGCAGAATCGGACTCCAATTGCAAACGGAGGAGCAGGAATTGGTGATCGGGGCGGACGCGCTCGCACGGACGGACGAACAATCAGAAAGACACGGACGGACGAACGACCAGAAAGATCAGACGACTAAATCCTACGGTAGTTGATCCTGCATCGACCACATCCTACGGTCCAAGGGTGGCAGACCCAAAACGGCAGACATGTCACACAAAACAAACTTATTAGTATTACTAGCAAATTGCCCGTGCGTTGCTACGGAAAAAAACTAAATTGCAACTAAACACAATATTCATGTATCAAATTCAGATCAATATCTTCTTTATGGGGTGTAATTCTATTTTCAAATAAAGTCATATTGTATTCACAGATTACATTTATAATGGTAAAGACTCAAAATAATGTATTTTTCTTAATTTTATACTATGAAATATTAATGAATATATGTTCATCCGTAGTATAATTCTCCATTATAATAATGTATGTTTTCCCTATTTTTCTGCATTGGCAAAATGTATAAATTTGTTTGTGTGTAGCAAATGGTGTGGATCTAGTGATTTAGCTTGACCAAGGTCCCACCTGCAAGTGGCACATGATCCATCTTCTTCCTTGAGTCGCACACGGGGAAAGAAAAAGGAAACAAACCAGAGGCCGCCATTGCTGTTTCTTGGAGCTCGGCTCCCCGTCGATGCAGACCACATTAGGCCACGGGGAACATAAAAACGGATTGAGGAGCTCGAGAGGGGTCCGATCTAGCTTTGTTTGGGCCGATTGAACCAAGATTCGAACTCGATCTTAACTTTACAAGCTGAGGGACGAAAGGAATACGTACTCGAGTTGAACTCCGGTTGAACTCCAAACGAAAACAACAGGCAGGACGAAAGACGAAAATCTGTTCAACGATCTCTTTGTGACTTATTAAGTAGTAGATTACTAGGAATTTGCCCGTGCGTTGCAACGGGGTCATTTTTTTTTCATGGCGGATAATTGAGAAAAATAAAATATTAAATTTTCTTTGAAGACTCCAAATCTGCATCTGTCTATCCAGCAATCACTTCTCTAGAAACATAGGGTTTACAAATTAGGTTGAACATTTTATTCAGTAAAATTGACTCTTATGGAATGTGTATACAAAACATAAGATCGGTATCATCAAAAGGAAACGGTGCTCTCTTTGAGCTCCTCATGGAGCTCCAACTAAAACTCCCGATTTGTACTCCTCTTACTCATTCTCCATTTGGTAAAGTATGTGCGGTGCCAAACAAACAAAAATAAATTCAAATAAGTAACAAATGAACTCCAAAAATTTTGAATCTGGAGGTATTAGATGGCTATTGATTTTGTATGAATCTGGGAACAAAAATCAAATCAAATAGAGCTCGGACGGTTAAGTTATTGATTTTACAATGCTGGCTATTGGGTTAATTTCGAAAATAAAAAGAAAGAGAACTGGACCATACACAAAAGATGAAAAAGAAGAAAAAAAGTTATGGTGGCTGGTGGGATTCGAACCTGCAATCACTTCTCTAGAAACATAGGGTTTGACAATTAGGTTGAACATTTTATTCAATAAAATTGACTCTTATGGGATGTGTTTACAAAACATAAGATCGGTATCATCAAAGGAAACGGTGCTCTCTTTGAGCTCCTCATGGAGCTCTAGCTTACTCCCGATTTGTACACCTCTTACTCATTCTCCATTTGGTAAAGTATGTGCGATGCCAAACAAACAAAAATAAATTACAAAAAGTGACAAATGAACTCCAAAATTATGAATCCGGAGGTATTAGATAGCTATTGATTTTGTATGAATTTGGGAACAAAAATTAAATCAAATAGAGCTCGGATGGTTGAGTTATTGATTTTACAATGCTGGCTATTGGGTTAATTTTGAAAATAGAAAGAAAGAGAACCGGGCCATCCACAAAAGATGAAACAAAAAAGATAAAAGTTATGGTGGCTGGAGGGATTCGAATCCTGGTTGCAAGCAAGGGAGTGAGGAGCCTTACCATTGGACTGCTTGCTAGTTTGGTAATATAATCGATTCGATCCTGTAAAATTGATCGGACCCGAATCAAATTCAGTAAATTTGATGTGAATTCGACACGAATTCAAATGGCAGAGGTCTGAAAATTTTGGCTGACGACTCTTTTGTGACTTATTAAGTAGTAGAGATAGAGATTATATATTATATTAGATTAGATACCTGTGGGCCGGCCCAAGTGTGATCAGCGTTTCCTAACAGGCCTCCATGCCTTCGTGACGGCCTGTTCGTGCCCTTTTGTTTTCCTGAATTCGGGCTGTTCGTGCCGTCGCACTCTGCCTGCACGCCGCGCCTCCCTGTCATGATGTTTGACGGAATGATCGACGACAAACTCGTCCTCTAGGCCAGCTGCCATCGCTGTCCGATCAGGTGGATATTGTTAAATGCTGGCTTGAGAGATTGTTAATAGCTGGAATGTTGAAATCTGATGGTCAGTTTAGATGGGATATATCTCTGAATTGCAGAGTGGTTTTTTGGTAGAGATTGTTAAAAGCTGGTAAAAACTGGAAGACATCAGCTTGTTGCATCGTAACCATTCAACTTGCGAATTGTTGAAGGGTGGTAAAAACTGGAAGTGACAAGCCTCGTAATAGTCTATAGTGTAGCATGTCAATGTGTGCTACGATCAGAAGCCGGCGCTGGACTAACAAAGTTGCGGCCAGCAATTTGTACACCGCCAGTGCACCACTTTATTTGGTGAAACTTACACGGTAGAATAGCCTGATCATTTTCTTGTTGCACTGAACATGTGGACTTGTTTTGCAAGTTCTATGACGGAAACTAGGACGATAAGTGTGTAAGTTAAATCTATTTCTGATCTGCCTGTTCCTTTTGGAGACGCCAGAGGCAGGGTCAGTGGAACCAGTGCTAATTTATAACGAATTCAGCTTAAATTACTGACCTTTGTGTAGGACTTAATATAGTACTAGCAAGTTCTATTAGTAGCGAAAATAGGAGAAATAGGAGAATGCGTACCTGCTGTAAAAAGAAACTGGAATTTAACCCAAATAGGAGAGATAGGAGACAGTGTCCCAATGAAACTGGAATTTTCCTTTTGAAGGAAGAAGGATGTTAGATAACGCAAATGGTTGTTGTCAAACAATTACGGAATTTTTTGTCCATATAACCACCCAGCGGCGCACTCCCCCCGGAGTACCCGATCAGCTCCCCAATGGCGGCTTGGACAGTCCAGGAAAGCGATGATCTGGTGGCCGTTGCCGCCCCCTTACTAGGCCTCTCAAGCACGCCGCCTGACGTTTTTGACGAGATCTCAAGGTATGCCACGACTCGAGTTTTTGCTAATTATTTACTTTTTGCTCTTGCACGACTCGAGTTTTTGTTTATTGTTTTAGGAGGATGCGGAGAATTCGGCACGAGCGCAGCGCAGCTGAATGCAAAGATAGGCTGGTTGTTCTGTTGAACAACTTTCGACTGTCTGTGAGAAATGAGGGCAGGCTTCCAGCGGGACAGCTCGCAGGGTACGACGCCCTTGCGAGTCTGTTCGACAAGCTGGAGGCCGCCGCCGCCGCCGCCGCTCCACCGCCACAAGTCCACCATGCGTCGCACGAGGCGTCCGGCAGTCAGCAGAGGAAGGAGATAGTGTTGAAGGAGCCGGAGCCGGAGGTGGTGGCACGGAAGCATGCAAGGAAGGAGGCGAAATTGGCAGCGCGGGAGGAGAAGGTGGCGAGGAAGGAGGTGGATGTGGTTGGGTGAGAGGAGCAAGTTAAGAGGAAGGAAGCAGAGCTGCTAGCGCGGGAGGAGCGCGTGGCAATGAAAGAAGCTGATTTGAAGAGGAGCGAGGAGGGGATGAAGACCTTCGTCAAGGATTCGACGTTCGTGAGGGACTGCGCCCTGACGGCGCTGATGAACCTGACGGGATCACGGGCAGCGGTTCCCGACGTCGTCGCCGAGGCACCCGCAGCAGCAGTAGCCCCAACAGTTCCTTCCTTCCTCCCACCGCCGCCTACCATCCCCGGACTCCACGGCGACATGTTACCAGAGCTGCCCCCGTCGGCAGTCTGGGATCCTTTTCACTATCAGCACTAGTGGAGTAATAGAGTACTCTGTTGCTTCAGTGCTGCAGATGTTCCTCTGTCGCGTTTGTTACTTTGTTCCTCTTTTTCTTCAGTTCTGTTAATTGTATTGTAATGTAATGTAATGCCTGTCCATCACGTGGCAGCTCGTCACCAAATAATTGAATATAAATAAAAGCCCAGAGACCAGGAGTACTTCTTTGTTTATGTGAACCTGATATTATTAGCTGCTTTGCAGTCAACAGGAATGGCCGAATAGGGGGAGGGGGGAATCTCGTGATGAGTGCGCTGAGGCAGCTGCTTACTTATATAACCGCAATCACTTATCAGATCCCACGTGCGGCTGGCTTGCCGGCGACGAGCACGATATGGCAGTGCGGAACAAGAGCGTCCCAATGGTAGAGCCGTTAAGAATTAGCAGCTAGCTTTTGCAAAAAAATTAAGAGGAATGAAGTTCATGTTTAAAATCTCTTATTTTTCTTAGAGGCTGCTTCTTGAGGAAGAGGTAGCTACTTTCTTACTCTTTTTGTTTCTCGAATAATTAAGAGATAGTTTAGTGACAACTATCCAAGGTGGTTATGGAATACGATGGGCGGCGGACCTCCGAAGTCAAGAGATTCCACCCACGTCTCTTGTCGAAATAGAAATATCATATACGCAGTATTATCTTGTCGACGTTCTCAGGTTCTCTTCTACACGGAGACACGACTTGTCTTCCCTTCAAGCCATCCAAAATAGGCTCTCAGTATTTCCTTTTTGGAAACGAGCTGAACTTTGCGTGCGCGTTGCATCTGAAACTGGACGTGTGCGTGACCGTCTCAAAGGGCTGACAGTGAAACTGCCCAACAAGCGTGGTAGGTGTCTTCACAAGTTCAGCGCACCGCCCACTCCGATCCGGCACTGTCGTGTCGTCAGCTCCTGTTAGCGCGACAGCTGGACTGCTGGAGAAAGCCTTGGCACAGGAGCTGCGAGTGCGGGCTACCTGCGTCAACCTCCTCCCCGTCGCGTCGTCGTCATGCTATTCAACATCCCTATAGCTCGCTGTTCGCCGATAGCACGACGGTTCGGGAGATGTTTCGTTCGGCCCGTTTGGATGTCTCGCCGTCGTTGTGATCCGTTGGGCACTCTAAGGATGGCCTGTCACAACCGGCACCAACGCAGCTATCGTGAATCGTGAACTGCATAAAGACGTCGCTGTCGGCCGGCCACAATATTGCTTTATTGGCTTAGGGGTATGCACGATATGGTGTTTCATGCTGATCATGTACGTGGATATTCAGTATACTTAGCACGAGTAGCATCAACGAAAATCACGTCTCGCGTTTGGTGCGCATTGATCGAGCACCGCTCGCTCTCTGTTTTGCTTCAGCTAATGCAGGTCAATGGTCATCAGATGCACGTCATTTGCATCCTCGGCAGCAAAGCTGCCAGCAAGATTGGAGCGTCATAGAAGGAGCAGTGAAACAAGGATGGAACGGATCACCGTATGGTTATCAACCACGCGATTGGCTTTAATTTTGCGCAGATCCACAATGATCCGGCCGGACATGCATGGAAGTGAACTAGCTTGAGAAGCAGCCGTGGAGTCTGCCTGGGGGCGAGCTTAGCTACATCATCTATTTACATGATTTGCTGGTTTCGATTATTTAGTTAAGATAACTAGTATGGCTGCCCGCGCATTTGCGCGGCGGGCTAGACTTACTAAACTATTTAAAATAGTTATATATTATTGTAAAAGTTTAACATTTTATTATATTATTTATTTTATACTCTATATTTATAAAATAGTAGAAAATAGATTGGATATTTTCTCACCGTCCCTCAATTTAAGTGTGAGATGAGTCATCATTTTTCTTGGATTGTGTCTTATCTAATAAAAATGTCATGATAGGAAAAAGAATGTGCCATGCTACAAAAAAATCTTTTGAAAAAAACATGTCATGCTAAAAATATGAAAATATGCGTTGCTAGCTAGACATATCATGGTATATTTAGAAATTGGAATTAAGTATATATTGGATATTGTGTTATTACAAAATTTAGCTATTTTTGGGCTCATAATGGTATGGTGGGTCAATTGAAAATAAGAATTAGAGATATTTGAAACTATTTTTTATAATCTGAATTTATTTATTTTTACTTATAATGGCATGGAGAGTAATTTAGAAATAGGTGTGAAGGGTAATTTTGGTTATTTTTTTATTATTTCGAATTTAGCTATTTTTTGACTCATAATGGCATGGTGGGTAATTTAGAAATAGGTGGGAGGGGTATTTTAGCCTATTTTTTATTATTCCGAATTAAGATATTTTATAAATATTTTTAGGGGGTTATGTGACTAATTGTTTCATAATGGCAGTGGTGGGTAATTTTCTCTTCTTATTTTCTCCGATTAATGTGGGAATTTCTAGCATTTTAGAGCGAACGTGGTGGCTTCTTTTCGTCGTCAAATATATATATAATAGATAGAGGACATGGCATTGTTATTTGGACGTTGCTACATGTACGAAGAAAGCACGTACCAACATCCTACGAAACATGTCGCAACTGACTTGCGCCCCGCTGGACCCAGTCGTCGATCTCTATCGATCTCTCTCAAATGTAGGCTCGTTTGTGTTAGCGCACGCACACCAGGAGCACGTGTAACGTGTCGATAGACATGCACGCATGATGGCAGGTGTCCGTATATAGAGGTGGATAGCTCTAAGATGACGTTGTTGGAGATTTTGCAATGCGAGTATGCAGCCGGGTGGTAATCATGTGTGTGAGTGTAGGAAGTTTTTAAGGAAGTGGAACATGAATGTAAAATCAGCCAATAAAAAGAAAATACAGGAGTTGATGAGCCTAATAGATCACATAGATAGAGAGATAGAGATGGCCAGATGGGGTATGGGGATTTTGAGATATTTTACAAAAGAAATCAGCTAGAGCAGGACCTAAAAAAGATTTATCTCCAAGAAGAACTTTACTGGAAGCAAAGGGCCACCGAAACGTAAATAAGAGAGGGGGACAAAAACACAAGTTATTTTCACAGAAAAGCAAATGGGAAACGTAGGAAAAAGCACATTTCTTCTTTGTTGACTGATAATGGGTGGGTAAAGGATGTGAAACGAATTATGGGTGAGGCTACTGACTTTTATAAAAAACTGTTTGGAAAACAGGGTGATATGGGTAAAAACTGCTCTATTTCGATTGAACCTAGCTTCTCTATGGGATGCTAGTAATAGTAGTTTGTCACGGGAAGATAAGGAGAAATTGTGTGCAAAATTTACAGAAGAGGAAGTGTGGGAGGCAATAAAGGAGATGAACCCAAATAAGGCTCCAGGGCCAGATGGGTTCTCTATTGGGTTTTACCAAAAGTTTTGGAAAGTGATTAGAAGTGATCTGATGGGTATGTTCAAAGATTTTCATAAGAATAACCTGAATATTTCAAGGATCAACTATGCTGTTATTTGCTTGCTTCTTAAGTGTAGTGATGCCGTTAGGATTAAGCAATACAGGCCTATTAGTCTTTTGTTACAAAATAATCACAAAGGTACTAACAACTAGATTGGCTACTGTGATTGGAAAACTGATTGACAAGGTGCAGACAGGTTTTATTAAGGGACGGAATATTCTTGAAGGCGTTGCCATGACTCATGAGATTTTGAAAGGTTGTAGAGGAAATCAAGAAAAAGGCTTGCTGTTTAAAATAGATTTTGAAAAAGCATACGACTCTATAGAATGGGATTTCTTATTAAAGGTACTGAAATGCAAAGGCTTTCCTGATTTATGGATACAATGGGTACATAACTTGTTGAGAGGGGGGTCATCATGTGTAGAGGTCAATGGCTTTCATGGGTCTTATTTTAAAAGCAGGAGGGGCTTGAGGCAGGGAGATCCTTTATCCCCATTACTGTTTGATTTAGCAGCTGATGTG
Source organism: Eragrostis curvula (assembly GCA_007726485.1). Classification (NCBI taxonomy): domain Eukaryota; kingdom Viridiplantae; phylum Streptophyta; class Magnoliopsida; order Poales; family Poaceae; genus Eragrostis; species Eragrostis curvula. The sequence continues at coordinate 16,954,054 of RWGY01000031.1, forward strand.
TTAGCACAAATGCTTAAGGTGGCAGTGAACAAGGGTAATCTAAAAGGACTAGCAGATCAATGGTTGCAAAATGGGCTAGTATGTCTGCAGTATGCAGACGATATGCTAGTTTTTTTGAAAAAAGATATTCAAATGATTAAGAATTTTAAATTGCTTATGTTGTGTTTTGAGTTGGCTTCCGGGCTGAAGATAAATCTAGAAAAATCTGAAATGTTTGAATTAGGGGAGAAGGATGCAAATTTTCCAATTCTGATTGAGATTATGGGTTGCAAACAAGGGACTATGCCTTTTAAGTATTTAGGAATTCCTCTAGGAGAAGATAATATAACTGTTATTGATTGGGAGGCAATTCTGAATAAAATAGATGCAAAGCTAGGGATTTGGGAGAATGCAGGTCTAGCCATCAGTGGGAGGGTCATTCTCATTAAGGTTATGCTCTGTAGTTTACCCCTTTATATGATGGGCTTTTATAAGGCAAAAAAAGAATGGTTAAAAGAAATAGAAAGAAAGTGTGCTAGGTTCCTGTGGGATAACACAGAATCACATAAAAGATATCATATAGTGAATTGGGAAACTGTCGGTTCTCCTTTGGAATATGGGGGTCTGGGCATCAAGGATCTAGCAGCTTTTAATATTGCGCTATTAGGCAAGTGGGGTTTCAATTTGCAGAATAGTGAAGAGGATGAAACCTGGGCAGAATTGTTAAAAAAGAAGTATATAAAAGACAAAGATACAAACATTATGCATGTACCGAAAAGAAGTGGTGATTCTGAGTTCTGGAAGGGTGTTATAGAGTCCATTAAAGAAATGCATGGGTTCACTTGTTTTACACTGGGTAATGGTAGGAGTATTCGTTTTTGGTTGGATAGTTGGGCATGTGAATGTCCTCTGAAGTATCAGTTCCCTAAGCTCTTTATAATTGCCAATGACCAAAATATTACAGTAAGTGAGGTGTTAAAGGAGGAGGAGATCAGTATTACCTTTAGGAGATACTTAGTAGGGAAACTGAAAGAGGAATGGGATAAGATGGTTAATTTGCTAGATGGGTTTCAGTTGACACAGGAGAGGGATGTGATGTTGTGGAAAGGTAACAATGGGAAATATTCGACCAGAGAGGGATATAAAAGGCTTAAAGATGGGATTGTCACCATTACCAAGGAGAAAATGGAACTATGGAAATACAAAATTCCAAATAGGATTAAAATTTTCTTGTGGATTATGGCTAGTGGTAAAACCTTATCTAGGGACCAACTGTTGAAAAGAGGGTGGTCTGGTGACAAGAGATGTAGTTTTTGTGAAGTAGATGAAACAGTTGACCATCTCTTTTTTCAGTGCCCAGTAGCTGTGCAAGGGTGGATTGTGTTGAGTCAATGTGAGATCTGTGAAAATATACCGGGCAGTGTCGAGGAATGGGTACAGGGGGGAGGTAGTAGAAATAAATATACGGCAAGATATTGTTGTGTTGCCCTTTTATGGGCAATCTGGAAATGGAGGAATAATACAACTTTTGATGAGATTTTCCTGCGAAATTTACATCAGGTCATTATTTCAACTATGGGTTACATGAATTTATGGGCTGTGTTGTTGAATGCAGGGGAAAAGCAAGAGCTTGAGGAATATGGGGCGAGGGTTCGAGCTTACCTGGAGGCACACAAGGGAGATATGCTAAGCTTACCAATGAACCATGGATAGTACAACTTATGATGTAATAGGACTTGAGATTAGTGATGGTTTAAATTTTCTGTACGGGATATTAAAAGAGTATGGGAGGCTTAAACTGAGATGGATTGCATTCCAGATTTTGTTCGACATAATGCAAAACCTGGTGGTCCTGAAAATATGGTGGAAGTATACAGAATGGAATGATCGGTACTTTGTGATAGGATTGCTTATCTGGTGGTTTTTGAACCAAATTTTAGGAATAACATGTTGGTTTGACTGTAGTATCATTCTGGGGTGCACAGATGATGAGATGGGGGCTGTTGGAAGAAATGCTTATTGGGAAGGATGTATGATTCATTGGGCGGTTAGTGCTCTGCTGTCACAGGTTTTACAGGTGTGTTGCCGGACGTCAAGAGGAAGCTGGTCAGAGAAAGAGGCGGACAAAGGAGAGCTCTTCTTGATTGGAACATAGTGGAAGCGCAAGAATGAATGCGTAGAGCGATCGCAGGAAGGACTGAGTAGGAGTGATCTTCCCAGGATACGGAAGACGCTTGGCTGCTGTGTTTCTTTCTTTTCGTCTTTTCTTTTATAGTTTTGTCGGGTTATGATGTAAACGACTTGGTGCCGCCTCTTCAGAGGCAGGGGTAATAAAATTCCCTGTTTTCCAAAAAAAAAATGTATGCAGCCGGGCGAAAGGGCCTCCGGTGTGGATGTTGAAAGCATAGGATAGCGAGGTAACGTGCAGTGGATGGGATGGAGAAGATGTAGCCCTCTCTAGCGACGGCGAAGGAAAGCAAGGTGGCGTGTGGTGGATGGGATCGATGGAGGTTGCATGGAAGGCTCAAAAGGTTGATTTTATTTAAATTTTTCGGAGGTCCCTTTATGGGTGATCGCGATGATGAGGTTGAGGAAGAAGGAGCTCGATGCATGGTGGTGAGTTGGTGACCAAGACCAACGACAGCTGGAGAGGAACGCCCATTCGATCCATATAACTAAGTAAACCAAAATAAATACTAGCCTAAACTACAACTGGAATTGTTCACCTACAATCCACTTGCCGGTTGCCATGAGGTCCCGGAGGGCAGCAAAGGAGGGAATACGGGGATCTTGGTCGAAGAAGCCCAATTTTCCGTTTCAGGTCTGGACCTGAATCTCGCAACGGAAACTCTATCGCGCACCCGTACGTGCAAACGCGCGTCCGCTGTGGCCCGGCCCACGCGCGAAGGTGGCGGAGCGCGGCGGAGGGGCGGGCGGCGCGACGCGGCGGCGACGTCGCCGGAGATGGTTTATTGCGGACGGTGGAGCGTGGTGGCGAGGTGGTGGCAGAGCACGGGCCGTGTGCGGGCGGCGCGACGCGGCGGCGAGGGCGCCGCCATGTCGCCGGCGGTGGATTAACGCGGGCGGTGGAGCGCGGGGGCGAGGTGGTGGCGGAGTGCGGGCCGTGTGCGGGCGGTGCGACACGGCGGCCGCCGCGTCGCGGGTGGCGGTTATCGCCAGCGGTAAGCTCGGGGGCAAGGTGGTGGCGGAGCGCAAGGTGGGGGCGGGCCCTCGCCACCGCGTTACGGGTGACGGTTATCGCCAGCGAGGTTAGGGGTTTGGGTTGCCGGGAGCGGCGGCGACGGCGGAAACCATTATCTCCGACAACCTTAGAAGGAATTGTTCGGGGGCGGCGACCGGCATGGCGGTGGGTGGCGCCATGGCGGTGCGAGCACCGCCGGAGTCGCGGGCGGCTGGCTGGCGGTGCGCGGGGCCGGAGGGCGGGAGGGCGAGGAAGAAGGTGAGGAGGTGGGCGGCGTTCCGACAGCCGGTCGGACGCGTGGCGGGCGGGGGGAGGGTACGCGCGCTCCGCCATTGCGCGTACGGACGCACGTTACCCTCCCCCATCTTGCAATTGCATAGAGAAAATCATGATACGGATCTTTGTACAGTCAAAACAACAATGACTGAATACATTTATTGTCAAGAAAATATAAAATCAAAGTATATGTATGTATATGAACCTATGGAAATTATTATATTAAAAAATATGTAACGTGTCTAGCGCGGGCTGCCTGCTAGTATAAAATAAGAAAAAGTAAAATTGCATATTAGCCCAATATGTTAACCCTTACATGTGTCTGAGCTTGACTTTTTGTAAAAGAAAATTGGAGATGCATGTATCTATAATATCCATTAACTGCAATTATTTTTTCTAAAGCTGAATCCTCATGAAGCCACGTCACCAGCAAAACCCATACCGTTGGATCAACAAGATCCATTTCATCACGTCCATCCGTCCCCCATGACCCATTCCCCACCGATAATTGAAACTGCCAGGCCGTCTCTAATGCCTCCACTACCCAATCGCAAGTAAATAGAATCGACTCCATCCAGTAACTGCTGCACTCACGCCGGCATTGAGATATAAGAGCCGTTCATGACGGAATTGATTGCCCCATACAATTGTGCAATTGTCACTCCATAATGAATCAGTAACTCGATCTGAAACGGTCACACTCAAATTTCACTACTGCAATTTAAGACTCTCCTTAGTGATTGCTCCATCAATAACATTTTCAGCACATATTTATGGTTTCTCGATTTGTTCCAACACCTCCCCCGGCGAGACGTCGCCCTGTCTATCCCTCCCGTCAGCAGTACTGCTCGTGCTCGGGGCCCCCTTCCAGCAAGGACAATGAATTGGTTCAACGTGAATCCCCAATTCCCCTTTACCTGTACCAACTTCATCTTGGCCATTCATCCGTGGTGGTTTTCATGCAGAAAAGGAGACGTCCCCCTTCTGCACCTGAAACAAGAGTTTCCCTGTCCTCCTTTGCAAGTAAGTTCCGCTATCATTCTCTTTTTGTCTTCACCTAATTTCTATATTCTAAGGAGCTATATAGAATAACCCCCAAATGCTCTAGAACAATCAAACAGGCATTGCATGGTCACCATGTGGTCGTCAAAATGGATGTATGGCAGAAGTGTACAATGGGAGAGTAGCTTTATTTTTTCAATTTGTTAACGCGACAGATTGCATTCTGGTATGTAGATTCATTTCTCAACAAAGCTTACGACTTACGAGATGACTCAACCAGCTAATAAATCTAGACTGATGTCAAAGGGTAATAATCTAACTTTCTCTCTGATGTTTACCTTTTAGCTAACTAAAACTTGCACTTACAATGCTTATTCTTTTGACTTATATTTTCAGGGGTCAATGTGTGATAGATGATTACTGTAAGCTCATATCCTGGTATGACCATCGTGAAGAGCAAGATGATTGTCACACATATATCTGTGCAAGCTTCTATTGTATCGTATAGTTTTACGCGAATAGAAACATTTTTTACCACATGACTTGCCTAGCGCCCTCGCCGTCTCTCTGCGCTACTATTAGCATTGTTCTAGTAAGGAGAATATCATAAATATATCAAAAGAACTGGTGCGTTGTTTCGAGTCATTTAGTCCATTCCAATTTTTATATGTAACCTACACTCTACGTATACAGTCAATATCAGTTTTGATAGCAATCAAAAGGTCATGTCCCGTTCTATTTTAAGTCGATCTTTTCATCCTCCATAGGTCTACTATCATACCATTGCACTAATAGTTTTCACTGGATTTACTTGCATGCATCAACAAATGATATGTTCAAACTATCCAATTAAAATAGTCGCTTCAATTTTTCGCTTCAGTTTCATGTATTACACTGAAATTCCCGCAACAACGTGCGGGGAATTCACCTAGTTCACATGAATGTCCATCGTGAGTTGTGCAAGCTGCATCGGTTGATATATTTTCCATAGCTTGCTTTGGCTGCTGTCAACCGATTTCTTTCTCCCGTGGGCCATGGATGTGGCTTAGCGCCGCCGTTTCTTCTTGCTCTTATTTGTAAGAGCAACTCCAGCAGGGCCCCTACTTGGGACCCTACTCCACTTTTTAGGGTCTTGAGCAAAAAAACGAACTCCAGCAGGGACCCTACTTGAGCCCTCATTTTGCATGCCACCTCAAATTCCACCTCCAAGCCCTCATTCCCATGGTCCTTTAACCTCCCCCCTCATCCATGGGCCCCACCTTTTTTCTTTTCATTTTCATTTTTTTCTCTCTTCTTTTTCCTTTTTTCTCTCTTCTCCCTCCTCCCGCACGCCGCCGCCATCTCACCGGGCGCGCCGTCGACGCACCGGTCCGCCCGCACCTGACTCCCTCGCTGCCCGCGGCAGGCGGCGGCGGCCCGGCCATGCTTCCCCGCCCTTGCTGCCCGTTCCCGCCCGCTCCGACAGCCGCTGCCGCGGCGCTCCGACACCCGCCACCGGAAGCCGCCGCCGCGGCTCCTCTCCCAGCCTCCCTGCGGCCGCGCATCGCCTCTCCCCCCGCCGACCTCCTCCACGGCGGCGCCACGCCATTCAAGGGCTCCGGGAACCGCCGCATGGAGGATTTCACCGGCGCTGCCTACCTTCGCGAAGGTGCTCCGGCCGCGCGAGTTGGGCCGCCGGCGCCGCCTCCCGCCGCGACAAGGGCCGTCGGCGCCGCCTACCACCGCGAAGAAGACTGCCGGCTACCGATCTACGGCACGGGTGACGCGCGGGCGCCGTTCCCAAGCTCGACCTCCTCCGGCGGCGCTCGACCTCCTCTGCCGTCCTTGGCTCCACCGGCAAAGAAGAAGAAGCGCGCCCTCTTCGTCGCACCGCAACCCCTGCCGAGAGCACCTCCTCCAGGCGGCGAGCTACCACGTCGCCAAGAAGCTCCTTCCCAGCTCTTCAACGTCGTCCCTGACAATTCCGGCTTCCATTCAACATTCTTGGATGGTGACTCCAGCTCTACCCGGTCAGCGTTCTTCGATTGGAGTCCGGCGATCGACACCGCTGCTGAGGTACCACTGAACTGATTCTGCTCAAATGCTTACTAGGTTCAGTTCCAGGAGATAGCTGCAGACGAACAGGCTACAATATGCTCAATTTCTTGTTGTACTGAAATGTATCTTACACTGTATCTGCAATGTATTTTACACTGAATTGATCATAGTATTATATCAATTCTGTGATGCTCTGAAACTGTGATTGATCTATGGATGCTCTGTGCTGCCTGTGCTGCCTATGACAAAGCAGTCACCATTGTGTATTTCACAATCCATTTTGTTCCAAAAGTATATGTGAAGTTTGCATTTTGTCACAATCCATTTTGTCACCATTGTGTACTCAGAAATTGGGATTAGATTTTGAACCATTGTTTACCTGTTAACTGAATGAAACCAGCAGAACATCAGTTGCTCTTTTTGTTTAAGATCTAGGCAGAAATCACATTGTGATTTCTAGGCAGAAATGAACACCATTGTGTACTCAGAAATTCAGTATGGAAGTCAGGCTAGTGCAGGCTAGTGTCATGCTGTTGGGTACATGTTGAGTGAAAACAGAATTATGTTGGATACATGCTGTTGGATACATGCCATAACCATGTGACTTGTCTGAATTTTTATCTGAAAAAATGCAGGGTCACATGGACTACTTTGTTTCATTCCAAAACACATGAGCTTGTAATTTTGTTTCTGGCCCTTTCCTCTCAGAGCTTTGGGCCTTTTCTGATTGGAGCTTTGTTATTCTAGCAGTAGAACAAAGTCATAGTTGAAAGCAATGGTGCTGCCCTGATAGTTGTGATATGCACATTGCAGCATTGGTGACTGAATATACAAATGTTGCCTTGGTGCATTCATTGGTGACTTTTCATTTTGGATATCACTTTTCTGTGAAGAAGTTATGGGAAGTTTCTGCTTGATCATGCAGTGATCATATGGTCATATGGTAATATGGTAAACTATGATCATAGTGGGTTTTTTTCCCATTTCAGTGATCATATGGTCATATGGTAAACTGAGTCCTTTTTTTTCCATTTCAGTGATCATTTGGTAAACTGAAATGATCATAGTTTGTAGATTGCTGCTAATATTTTTAGCCTAGTTTTCTTTACCAGTTTGGTACCTTCTTCTCAAATGTGATCATATGTAGTCGCTCATGTGACGACTTATCCTCAATCTCCTGGTGTATCTTCAGAAAGTTCTCCAGCACGAATGGATCACGGTGTTGGTAGTCCTGTGGTTTCAACACCAGAATACCATTGCTCTCTTGGTGATAGTTGAAATCCTCATCCACTTCTCGCTCATCCTCAATTATCATATTATGCAACAGTACACATGCCTGCATTATATACCAAAGTTGTTCTTTACTCCACAATCTTGCAGGACCCCGCACCATAGCAAAGCGAGACTGGAGCACCCCGAACGCTCTTTCAACATCTTTCCTTGCTGATTCTTGTGCTCCTGTGAAGTTGATTTTTTTGTTACCCTGTGGACTACTGAAAGCTTTGACGAACGTTGCCCAAGATGGATATATCCCGTCGGCCAGATAGTACCCCATGGTGTATTTGTTTCCATTCACCATGTATTCCACTTGAGGTGCAGTCCCACAAGTCAGACTCTGAAAAAGTGGAGACCGGCGCAAGACATTGACGTCGTTTAGAGAACCCGGGAGGTCGAAGAAAGAATGCCAGATCTATAAATCTTTAGACGCCACGGCCTCAAGGATCATGGTAGGCCCATTCTTATGCCCTGTGTATGCACCTCTCCAAGCTGTTGGGCACTTGTCCCATTTCCAGTGCATGCAATCAATAGAACCAAGCATGCCAGGGAAGCCTATTGCATTGTTCACTGCCATCAACCTAGCTGTGTCTTGGGCATCGGGGGCCCTCAAGTATTCTTCACCAAAGACTTCGACGACTGCTTGTACAAAATGATTCAGGCACTCAATGATGGTGCTCTCTCCCATCCTCACGTAGTCATCCAATGAATCAGCCGACATGCCGTAGGCAAGCATCCGAACAGCAGCAAACACCTTCTGAATAGCAGAGGCACCAAGAACTCCAGCGGCATTCGGCTTCTGACGGAAGTAGTCGTCATGAGCCTCCACCTTGCTCACAATCCGCAGAAAGAGAGACCTGGACATCCGAAATCTCCTTCGGAAGTGCTTCTCACTGTATACACATTGGTCGGCGAAGTAGTCCCGATATATGCGATCGTGGCCACCAAGAATATCCCGTGGCACGTTGTGGCGCCCGGGCAGTGATCCACGAAACTTCTTCTTGCGCTTCCTTCTCCTCGAGCCCTCACGAAGACATGCAAGGATCAAGATGTCGTCAACACTGGAATCGTCCTCTTCCTCTTCATCCCAAAGTGGATGGTCGCTACTTTAAGAACTTGACATCTGCCATAGGAACAAAATCAAGATTAAGCCATATGTTGGAAGTTATTTTAACTGAAACCATCTGAAGCTATGACCAAAAATACGGTGAGATTGATGCATTGTATAGTACATGACAACATAGGGAATTGTACACAGGCAATCTTTAAAATCAGTAAAACATGCCTAAAACCATACTGCATTTACAAGTAAATCTTGACTGTTTCTCAGGATGAACCTCTCTTTCTCAGGCAATTGTACACAGGCAACTCATCCCATGTCAAACCCATGTTTACTCTACTGAGCTGTGCCCCATCTGGTTTCTTTAAGCAGACGCTGTGCGTGCTTGATTTGACTAATTGGTTGATTGGTTCATACAAGAAGCAGGAAGCTGCTTGATCCTTGATTGTTTCTGGTTCTTGATTTGGGAAGGGGACAGGAAGAGAGAAGGAGGAGAATGAGAAAGAGAAGACCCGGATCTGGAGCTCACCGTAGGCTGAATTCACCGGGAGGAGCAGGAGACCGCCGTCGCAGCCGCGGAGCCGTGGCGGGCGCCGTCGCGGCGGGCGGGGCGGTGTCGGGGTGGGCGCGGCGCGGAGGGCTCGTCGCGGCGGGCGCGGCGCGGACGGCGCGTCGCAGCGCGCGCAGCGGGCGCGGCGGGCGCGCGACGGGCAGAGCAGAGCGGTGGGCGAGCGGAGGAAGACGATTGATTTTTTTTTTTAATTCTGACCTGTGGGTCCCACACGAAATAGGGTCTTCACACGAAATAGGGTCTTTGGGTCACAACTGCTGGAGTTCAAGCAAGTTTTTGGGACTCTATTTTTGCAGGCCGGCCTGTAAAATGGAAGTAGGGGCCTTGATTTAGGGTCCCGAGCTGGAGTTGCTCTAAGGCAACAAATAATCTTTATAGAGTGAAATGCGATCTTAAACTTATCCGCCAAATGTGTTACTTAAATTTCTCTATTTATAAAAAATAAGAGTAAATTTTGAAACCTACGCGTACGACTACACCCAAGTAACACAAAACCATAACTTTTCGAATCAATTTCAGATTTACACCCTTTGTAACAGAAAACTACGGCTTTTGGATCACACTTCATCAGAATGATAATGTGTCACTGATATGTGAGGCCAACCCAAAAAGTCGTGGTTTTGCGTTACAACAGGTACAAATAGTCATAGTTTTTTAAAACTGAACTCAAAAGTCGTAGTTTTTTTTTTTTTACTCTGGTGCAAATAATCGTAGGTTTGTGAAATTTTCTCAATAGTGATTTGTTATTATTTTTAAACTAGTTTTGTTGTGTCACTTAGATCCTTCTACTTATATTGTCAACCTTAAACAATATATGTCAAATTCTAGTTTGTAATGAACATGCAAAAAGCTAAAATAGAGAGACCTAAGTGACACAACATAACAAGTTTGAGATGCCAAATCAGCATTTTGTAAGTAGAAAGATCTAAGTGACGCAACCAGACAAATTCAAGGGCTGATTATGCACTTTAATCATCTATATATAAGGTTTTTGATTATTTTATTATAGAACAATATTGCCTCCATTCCAATTCACTTGCCATTCTACTTATTTTTTAGTTTTCTCAAATCACTTATCATTCTCACTTTCCAATGCACATTTCTGTCTTTCCCATACATCTCTACTATCTCTATCTCTCCTTATTGTTTTCAGTTCATTCACTTTTTTTATTTTTTCTTAATTCCTATGCCCAAAGCTAGGATTACACTTAATTTGAAATAGGGTAGTTTGATTTAAAACGGTTTAAACATACAATACAGAATAAAATTTTGAAACCTGCAATTGTTATAACACATTGTAGAAAGTTGTGCAGTTTTGAATCACATCGCAGAAAACTACATCATTTTTGGTAGTTATAAAAAACGAAAAAAGTTCTCTTGCTAGTTCTCCCGTTCCATGCCATAGAGGCTCACAGGTGGACCCATAGGAAGAAAATTACAATTTTACCTAATAAATGTCAAAAAATTATAGATCTCTACAATCAACGGATAAAAGTATAGTTTCTCAACATCAATTGCCAAAATACTTATAGGATTCTTTTGAAACACAAAATCAATGCAGATGCTCACATATGCGCACGAATACTTACCTTTAATAGAGTGTCTCCAGAAATTCGGAGGTGCGCTCCTAAATGAAAGATGGGTCCTCCAAATTACTTGCCCACTCCTCTCTTTTTTTTTTTGTTGTTGTTGTTGTCCCAAATGCAAAAATGTGTTAAAATTGCAAAATATGGCCGACTTGGCCCAAGCCAGTGCCTTCTTCATCTACCGGGTGCAAAATTCCACCACAAGAAACCTAGAACATCGAGCAATACTTGGTTTGCATACAATACAAACAACACATACATAACTCAAGGCAAAACAGGAAATACAAACTTGTAAGAAAACAGGATGAATAAATAATTTAGAGTTATTGAACCAAAATGACACCTACTTAAGCTAACCTTGAAGCTTTTTGTGCCAGTGGGTTGAATTTTTACACATATCTTAGGTCTAAACCCAACTCAATTTTGTTTACGGTAGAGGGGAGAAAAGAGGCATTGGCCATGTTTGTTCCCAACCAAATTATATAATATGGCTTATAAAAACTATAAGCTAAAACAAACATGTGAAAGAGCTTGTAGCCTAGTGGTTACAAGAACCTCATTAGTGAAGTCTTGGGCTCGACTCCCGGTGAAAACGAATTTTTTAGGATTTAACGGTGTTATGCTTTCAGTGGTTGGCAACGTGACCATCGACAGCGCAGCGCCAGTGATGACTAGGGACACATCAGTTGGCATCGAGGCTAGAAGGTAGCGCTGATCTGCGTTGAGTACGAGCCGATCGGCTCCTAGCTAGAACTGACTTAACAGAGCCAAACATGTGCTAGCAGTAGGTTATATCGGGTAAGCAAGATAATTAGAGGAGTTATAAGGCTTCTGTAAACATGGTTCTCCTTTTAGCACTAAGTGCCCTTCCTATGGTGTTTTTGGGCACATACGTGTCATGCATATTCCTAATCACGCATCATAGTATGCTATGCCGAGGACTTGTCATACATCGCCAAATCATCAGTACTCATTAGTTACAACCTTAATGATACATTAGATATATCACCACACCTCGGAGGCCTATCTCAGCGGAGCGACTTTTCCACAGTGGCTTTGAATCTAATCTACTAAAGATTACTCGAATGGCACAAGGGCCTAGATGGCTCTAGACTCGGATAGGCGCGTAGGTGTCACACCTGATTTTTATATACATAAATCGAATGTATTATATATGTATGTCAGAATCTGTTTTATCATATATATAATGACATTATAGTGATACAATTTTATAATACGTAAAACAACTTTAAATAAAACAAACCAGAGTAAACACGTCAGCGGAAGAAAAAACTCTAGAGCGCTCCACAGGCAATCGACTGGCGGCAACGCGACCTTTTATGCACCGTCTTCAATGGCCTCCTCACTGAACAACATTTAATATATAGAAAGCAAGCGTATGAGTACATATCGTACTCAGCAAGTGGGGGAAAGTATGACATGCAAGGCTAAATCAAGAAAGGCTTAACTCATGTCTGCATCTATGCAATCCTAATAATATAAACACCTATACAAAAACATCCTATTTACTAGGTGTAGTGACAACTCCCCAACAGCAACCAAAACAAGCTCATCGGATCCCATCCGACTACCAAAACTCACCAGATTCCCACCATCTGGCTACCAACTCATCGGGTTCCCATCACCCGACTACCAAACCACCTAAACCAACTAATCATGAGGAAGTCCAAGCTCGCTCTTGACCGTGAGCACGGCTGTCAAGACAGTTTTACACCCTGCAGAGGTTGCACCATTTTACCCACAAATCGTGATTTCGTCACCCGTCGGTTGACTAAAACCTCCATTTTGCCAAATGCACACTTCCTTAGGTATGCAGCCAGGAGATCACTACGAGACCTTTACAAAGCGTCTCCTACCCCGTAAGCACACGCTAGGATTCGCTATAACGGACAAGTCTATTTTCCCTTGCCGGCCATAGCCCCCATTTGCGCCACGACAACAACCAAATGGTGCCACAGAAATAGGAGAACATCTAATTAATTGACCGAGCTGTCCCATTACCAGTCTTGTGATGGCGCGGTTATGCCAGGTTACTAAGCTCATGAACCGGTCCTTAGAATCTAAGCAGGTACAAGCACAAACCAAAGTCTCGTGCACAACGGCACCATACCATACCAACCATCCTGCTCAGATTCCCTAAATGAGCACCATGTTGCTAACCATTATCATTCCCAATTAAGTTGTAAGTCATTAGTCAAAATTAAAGACTCTTATCCCAGACATCAGCAAGGCTAAGCATGAATCTATCCATGATAGACACTACCCAACAGGCGACAAGGAATAATAAAGAACGGTAATGACACATAGGATTCAAATTAAACGGAATGCAATCAAGGAATGAACTAAATCTAATACTAATAAGAGAAAGATGTTCAAGGACACTTGCCTGTTTATATAATGCTGCTCAGTGATCTTCTCTTGTTCTTCATGTTCTCGTACCGCTTCATCATCGATTCGAACAAACTATCGACAAAGGAAAAGCACAAACAAATAAATACAGTACACCAAACAACATAAACATATCATAAAAACTCTATGGTTGGATAGGTTACAATAAGACGGAGATTTAAGCGCAAGAATCAACTAAATCGGAGTTACCGATAAAAAGATATGAGTGTTTAAAGGTTCCAGGGGCTAAACTGTGAGTAAATAAGGATTTCAAGGGCTTGTACGAAAGACAACAATGGCTGGGTGAATTGCTGGTTAAAATAACAGCAAGCACAGGGGCTTGTGTGAAAAGGACTATTTTCTGGCTTGTCTGAAACGACGGTGGCGCATGGCCGGAGCTTCGCCGGAGTTCGGCTAGGCGGGGCTGGAATCTTCAGTTCTTGACGAAAATTGCACTTGGGGAGAGAGAATAAGACGTGGATGCTCACTGTGGTGTCGCGCCAGCACGGAGATGGCCGGAGTAGAGCGCGCGACGGTGAGGGGCGGCGGCGACTCGCCGGCATCGATGAGGAGGTGGATGCGGGCAGCGAAGCTCGTCGAGGAAGAGGTTAAGAGGGGCGGCGCATCATCACGGAGCTCGACATCGTGTCGGGGGAGAACGGGGAGGCTCGGTGCGGCGAGACGGCGACCGGCGGTGCATCTCGCCGGACTTGGGAAAGACAACGACGACGACGGCGCGTCGCGGCCGTGGAAGGCGAAGCTAGGGCGCTAGGTGGCCGCTGTGGGGAAAAGCGGCGCAGGGTGGGGTCCGCACCCTTTTATAGGGCACGGGGCCCTAGGGTAGCGCGGCACGCATGCCGAGACGGGCGGCGCTGGCGGTTGCGGCGCTAGGTCAGGCGATGGGCGCGGAATTTTTTTATTTTTAATCAAATTTTTTATTATATTTTTATTAATAACCGCCCGTTTTCGAAATTTGCAATTCTAGTCACCAAGTCGCCCGACAAATGGGCGATTAGGCTTGCAAATTTCGAAAACGGACGGTTATTAATAAAAATATAATAAAAAATTTGACTAAAAATAAAAAAAATCAATGGGCGCGGCTGCTGGCGTGGGCCGGGGTGGCGAGCTGGGCTGGCGCGGCTGGGCTGGCGCGGCTGGGCTTTCTGGGCCGCGAAGGAGATGAAGGAAAATCCGGCCCGAGCGAGAGAAAATAAAAGAGAAAAGGAAAAACAAGATATGTGCCAAGGGGATTCGGCCCAGAGACTAGCTGAGGTTTTTATGAATTTCGGATCAGATGGAATAAAAGGGAAAAGAGAGATAAAAGCATGGAATTTGGAGAAAATGATATTACGAATTCGGGAGAAATTTATCAAGGAATTTATCCAACCATCAAATTCCTTAATCTATTCTATAAAATTTATAAATACATTTTCATCACATAAAACAAATCTATTTTAATTCCTACAAAAGCTATAAAAATAAAGAAAAAGGCATCACATCCCAAAATAGCAATTTTGGGGTGTGACAGTAGGCGACTTCAAACTATTTATATGAGTACAAGGATGTCCTATGCCGGTTAACGGGTTAAGGCACAATGCCGGTTGAGCACAGATCGGCTGCGTTCTTGTGCAATACTCAGCCGATCAGGGCTATTTGGATTGTAGCTCAACCTCTTCGAGTCGGTGCATGGCTTCTGGAAGGTTCTCTCTAACTTACTTGTGGGCCTCTGCTTTAGAGCTCCTCACAAAGAAAATTCACTAGAAGACTCTGGATTTTGGAATCCAAATAGAAATCTTCTTGGATTGAATCTTTTCTTGACCATGACGTGTAAATTCTTCAAGGGATTTTTTATGTTGGTCATCGGAATATTGGACAAAGTCAATGGTGGGCCTATCGACTCATGGGCTGCGGCGATCGACGCGTGGCTCTATTGCATATCTTCTGGCCCAAACTTGCTTCCTCGGAGCCTTGATCCATTGGGTTGTCCATAGTGTCATATACAATATATACAAATATATGAAATTAATGAGTACTAGCAAAAGTGCCCGTGCGTTGCCACGGGCTGGCTGAAAAAAAATCAATAAATTTAAATTTAATAAATGTATAAATAAATTTACTACTATTTAATTTGGGCTAGTTTTAGTTGGGTTGGTCCATATTACAACTGGTGGTTGCAATTTGCCTTGGAGAGGTGTCGTGCTTTGACTGACGTGTAAGGGCCAAAGTAAAGAGACAACGGAGATTAGCTTTCTGTGATTAGAGATAAGATAAGCTGCCGATGCATTTCATCACATGGACAGAATCCCGTACAATGTCTTCTGGATGCAAATATTGAGCACAGTGGTCATAATTCACTCAATCCCTCTCCTAAAAGTGCTCGTGTGTAATCAGAATGATCAGAAACATCGAATAGGTGCCCCGACACAAGTGCTATGTAAGAAACTGATCATAATGCAGGCAATGGCTCACCTAAAAGTGATTGTGAGTAATCAGAATCAAACTCAGAAATATTCAAAAGAAAAAAAGGAACCGAGCAACTCAGGTCAAACTGGAATACTTTAGTAGCTAGATCTCCAAATATTTTTGAACCAATACATAGCACAACTCTTGTTTGACAGTTGAGTCTATAGAAAGAAAAGAACCACACTCATAACAGATATGACTGTGCGCAATCCATTAGTTTGGTGCAAAGTTAGCTCATCTTATCAAACAAAGACAGGCTTTGCGTCTGCAGCTTGTCCACTATAGCCTGAAGCTCCTGGTTTAGGCGAATCCTAGGGATGCTTGATCCATTCCCAGCACTTTGTAAACGATTTAAGAGTGCAATATTCTCATGTCTGAGGGACTCCACTTCAAGATGACAAGATCGAACTTCACCTCTCAACTTTCGCTCTACTCCTGTCAGTCCAATAAGTTCCATTTGTAATTTGTTCATTTTATCACTGCTACACTCAACGGACTTATCCAATTCAGATCTGTACCCTTGCCTTAGGCTTGTGATTGTCCTTTCCTGTTCATTACATGTCATCTGTAGTCTTGCAATCACTTTATGCAATGCCCTGTTCTCATCCTCCTTGTCCTTCAAGTATCCCCCGAGGTGGCCTCTTTCCTCTGTAACCTCAGTTAAACGAGCATGCAAATCTGCGGATGAATTATGGAGATCATCGTGCTTGCATCTGAGTTTTTCCAGCTCATCATTTAATTTCTTGTTTTGCAGCTCTAAACTTGCAACTTTAGCAGAAGCATCAGCCTTATTTGCTTCAACAAAAGTAACTTCCCTCTGCAATGAGATATTCTGCTCTGCTAGTTCTCTCACCCGCTCATGTAGTCTCTCTTCTTCAGACTGAAATTTCAAAATCCCTTCAGACCAGTCCTGTGATCTTCTATCCATCTATCTCTCTAGGCTAATTTGGACTTCACTCTTCTCCTTCTCCAGCCTCCTAGTTCTTGTGTCCAATGGTTTCTTTGATTGTTCTTATTGCCCCCTGGCAGCAAACCTTTCAGTAACTCGTGCCTTAATCTGTGAAGGTAGTTCATGTGCTAGCTTCTTCCTATCTTCAGTCAGATGCTGGATCACTTGTAACATGTCACGTGAGCTTAATCGTTTATCTCTTAGCATGCTGAGCTCATATTTGTTTCCAGAAGAAAGCAGAAACCTTAAGTCAACTTCTTTAACTCTTTGAAGCAACTCGTCGTCAGATTCTTGACCACCTGATGCAAAATCAAGGTCATTATCATGAAAATGTCAGAGCATCAAGAACACATGTGGAGGGGCAAATAACATCTGGAGGTCGCACATGTTGCAAATCCTCGTAAATATCTTCAACTGATGTTATACTCTCTGATCTGTAATCTTCTGAATGTGACAAATTTTCGAAAGCATCTGGCACACTTGGTCTCTACTTGCATCAGATAGAGTTGTAATATGGCAGGTTTCTCCTGCAACCTCTTGAATGAGTCGCTGAAGGCAAACATCATTTGAGCCCACATCAGGGTAGGTCTCAGGTACATCTTTCATAGGTTTCAGCCCAGATGGCACTGCAGAGTGCGGCCGAGGTGGCCTTCCCAAATTAGAAACCATATATGTGTCGAGTGCTGCTTCTGTTTCTCATTTAACATGGTATCGTTCTTGTTTAGTAAATTGCTTAGCCTTGTCAGCCTGCAGCGTAGGGCAATGGGATAGCTAACAGGAGAGTGCCATGTTGAGTATGAAAAAACATCTTGAATCAGGAGAACCATTTTCCATGGTAGAATATGCTTTTGGGATCTTTGTTTCATCTTCTCTTGATACTCGATTCCCTTGTGACCACATGTAGCAACTGCAAGTTACAAAGTTCTGTTACTATCCTTTTTCAGGCACCATGATGTAAATATCGAGACGAAAATGAATGTTACCATAAAACTGTTATTACTATCAGGTGGAACTCAATTACAAGACTCTATTGACATTGCGTAGACATACAAGTATACAAAAATAATCATTTTATTTTTTGCAGGTGCACAAAAAGAACATATTAAGATGAGTTTTCCATCCCCCTCCTCCTCTTATAGATGCATTTTATTTTCTTGATTTTACTAACACAGATCAACATGGTAAATAGGCAACAGGGTGTGATATAGCAAATATCATTTCAATTATGGTAAAAATCTTTAGTATATAGGGCAATATAGTAACAGTACCAATAATCTGGTATTAGACAAATTACTCGACATCTCTGGTATGCTGAGGCACATCAGATTCATCGTACAAGGAGCGTGGAAGAACATCACCAGAGAAGTTAAGTGTTCTTTCATCCAAGCAACTTTTTTCTGGCTGGGGATGAGAATGACATGGACCTCCTGAGCTGCGGTTTGGATAGTTCATCATCATTCAATTTTCCATGGCAACTTCTTGATCTTGATGTCCTTGTGCCACAGGACCCAGAACTCTCATATCCGTCACGGTCCTCCAGTTTCTTCTAATGGTTACTCCTGCCATCATCGCTGGGAGCCTTATTTCCTTCCTCGGCGTTCACAGCAGAGGATCCAAAGAAAAAGAATCTTCTCATCTTTAAGGCCCCCAACAAATGAGTACCTGCATAAAAGGGCCAGATTTTCTTAGGAAATAGTAACCGCATGAAACATATAGGTATTTCAAATTTGTTCTACTGCCGCTCATTCCATCGCCGCCGCTCATCTCCTAACTGGGATGCACACTTGCTACAACTCAATAACTCTGTCAGGAAACCAGTTGAACAGGCTACAGGCAGGGGCTCCAACAGGTCAAGATCACCCTTCGAGTTCGATCCTTGATCCTAGAGCATCTAAACTTCAAAACCACCTGAAATTCAGAGGCAGCAGCACAAACTCAGCCACCAAATCCCAGACCCCAATGGAAAAGAAAATCTACAAAAATAAGTACAGCAATTCCTCGTATCATCAGCAAAAAAACAGTAGCCGCACCCCGCTAACTTGGGTCAGGAAATCGGTCGAACAGGTAACATGCAGGGGAAGGAACAACCTAAGCACACACCTGCTGTTCTGATGTCACGGCGCTTCGAGTCACCGGAAACCCAACCCAGAATTCAGAGCCACCCGTGCAACGTCGCCGTGTCGTCGTCAGAACGCCGCCACGCCGCCGAGCCGCACGCCGATCGTCGTTGTCTTCGTGCTGCGCCCAACTCGCCCAACAGCATCACGCCACCGAGCCGTGAGCCCGCTTGCTGGGCCCTGAACCCTAGGGCACCACCACATACTGGATCCTTCAAGTAGGGCTCCATCAATGGCTCGGGGAGCGAGGTCCACGGAGCGAGCAGGGGTGGAGCGCTATCCCCGAGCTGAAGAAGACGGGTGGCGCGACGAGCTCTGTCGGGCGCCACTGGGTTGGGAAGGGTGGAGCCGTGCGCCGGAGCTGGCGCACGCGAAAGGAGGTGGTGGCGCACCGCGCTCGAGGTCGGGGAGGGGAACGGGGGCCGGAGCGAGGAGCGGCGGGCGGAGCGAAGGAGCTGAGGGCGCTGCAGCTTTTTTTTAATCACGGATGGGCCCAACCTGTCGGCGCCGTTTTTTTTCGGTGGAGGAGGATGCGACGCACGTCCCACGGGAGTGGACTCATAAGACAAATAATAAGGAGTAAAGATAATGATAATATTTTTTGTTCCAATTTATTAATTAATAGAGCATATTTGCACTATCAATGGATATGATAAACGCTGCCGAAAATATTTTACATGTAAGATGGCACTTGCAACTTCATGAACTTGTTGAAAAATTTATTTGCAATTTTCCACTTTGATTAAAGAAGTGGTACCACAATAGGATATCTATAAATTGCAATATTCCTTAGCATTTAGGTTTTGCTTCCTATGCCATGTTTAAAATATTTATTGTTCATAAAGATTTCTAGACGTTTATTTGTTCTTTATGAGACTTAGATTTTGGATGTGGTGCTACCAGTCTAAATATTTTGCATTATTAATTAGAGGTGACACTTCTTTATGCTAGATATAGAAGTGTGTCATGTAATCATGGTATCTATAACAATCAATATTCATGGAAACACGAGATGTTGTAATATAAGAACATATGCATGGAAGCACAATATGCTGGAATATGGGTAACCATTATAGGTTCCAACTCATGTATTCAATTTATTGTTTTTTTGACAAAAATGTATTCATTATTATAATTGGATGTACATCCATTGCAGGATTCCTTAGCATTCAGTTTTTTTTTTAAAAAAAAACTCAGGTTTAAATATAGTATTGCTATTAATTTGTATAATATTTTTATACATTCATTTTATTGTTTATGAATCTAATTCTGGATGTGGTGCTAGCGGCCAGAGATTTTTTATTATTAGTTGTAAGACTCTTTCGTGCGCTATAAAAGTGGAGTTCAGGCAATGTCCCTATCAAGATCGTTATTCATCATCTACAGGCTTACACAAAGAATATGGCTACTATAAAACTAAGCCTTCAAGCTCTGTTCTTTGCTTTAGTTTTTACCTTGCTTGCAACACATCAAGCTTTGAGTGACAAGGATTGTCACGGGGAAAAGGAATTGGTTAAGCAGAAATGCAAGAGTTACATCTCAATCAGTGGCGATTATGTTCATCCAAACCATGAATGTTGCCGCGTTGTGAAAGAATCTGACATGGTTTGTGTGTGTCGTATACTGAGACAAGACGAGGAGAGCACAATAAGTGCCGTCAAGCTGGTTGATGTTGCACATGATTGTGGAAATCCTGTGCCAGATGGAAAGCAATGTGGAAGTAAGTTCCTATAATTATTTTTCTTGACATGACACTAGTATTATTAGTTATTATATTTCGATAAATATTTATCTATAGAAATAAATTTATATTTTTGCCTCTCTTTTTCCTAGCTTGGACTGTTCGAAATCCGCCGCTGCCAAGGGCGCATTCATGAGGTTTCGTCAACATGAGCAACCCAAGGAAGAAACATGGAGCGATGAATAAATGTGTGCTCGTTTGTTTGATCTCATATCTTAGTCATGCAAAGTTAATAAATTTCGTTCCATAAAATTTATGATGCCACCTATCCATTTTTTTTTCTCGAAAACACTGGAGAGTTGCGCAACATTTCATTAAAAAGAGAAAGTTGTAAACTACAACACACACACACACACACACACACCCACACTCTCTTAAGTTACATTCGCGCCAGAAGCTGATTTTAAACGACCTTAGTGACAACGGCGAAAACCTAAGATATCCTATTGCCGCACCAGCTAGACCCCAAAGGTGCACCTCTTCCTCAATGAGTGACAACCTCGTCTGCACTGAGTGAGGTTTCGGTAAAGACTCCATCATTGCATTGCTTTCAAATCATCCATGCCCCCAGAATTATTAGCGAGTGGATTCCCTTCTTGAAAACTGATGGAGCCATCTTGTGAGCTCTGACCCACCAATCTTCGAAGGAGTTGTCCTTAACTTGTGGCGCTAGCAGGGACAAGCCCATCTTATCCAACAATTGGAACCAAACCTGCCTAGCAAAAACACAACACAACCAATCAAAGATGTGCTGCATGTTTTCCACTTCCTAATCACATAGCACACAACGCTCCGGATGAGGCATGCCTCTCTTTGCAAGATGATCCGCTGTCAACAGCGGTTGTAGACACCCAACCACAAAAAGAGTTGGCACTTCTTGGGTGCCCAAGTTATCCATATGAGCTGCCATGGTTGGAAGTCGATGGCACCCACGAACAAGGTCTCATACGCAGACTTAGAAGAATATTGTCCTGATTCTAAGAACTTCCACCTGTGCACATCCTAAACTCCGGGAATCAGCTGAAACTCTTCCAGAGGTCCAGCAAACCAAGGGGTTCAGCCCGAGCTGCAACACTCCTAACACCATGTATGTCTTGGGTCCATTGATCATCAAGTAAAGCCTCTCTAACAATATGCTTGTTTTTTTTTTTGTCTTGAAACTTGGGTGAATATGTGAGGGGCGACAGCAGAAATGGAAGAACCATGCAACCAGTTGTCTGTCCAAAAAAGTGCATTGTTCCCATCTCCAAATGTGGTCTCCATGGCAATAGCGCATAGGGCCTTGACAAACTCATGCACTTGTATAGGGAAGGCTGCCGATGGCTTGTCAGGCTGCGTTTTGCCCAACCACAGCCATCTCATTCTTAGCGCCCAACATAAATTTTTGAGGTCATGAATACCTAGTCCACCGAGCTCCAAGAGTCTAGTGACCTTCGACCAAGCCAGTAAGGCCCTCCTTTCGCCTTCCATCTGCCCCTCCAAAGAAAAGCTCGTCAAATTTTAGCGAAGGCATTTAGAGTCCAAGCCGGTAGGTCAGTTGCCATCGCAAGATAGATCAGCATCAGATCATAACAAACCTGACCATAACAAACTTGACAATGCTAAATATCCTTCACAAAAAAATGATTATAATGAGAAGTAAATATCCTTCGCAAAATGAGAGATAAATATCGATTATTTTCATCAGGTGAAATGAGGATTCATATGAATGGTCTAAAGTTCTCCCCCACAACATTTGGGGCTACGTAGTCACCTTCCTGCAGTGACACGTCGCCTTACGTCATCATGACCACCGCATCTCCCGCGTATGCCACGTGGTGTAAGGAGGTCGATTCGCAGTGCTGGACCATGAGCCATGACGCGGCATCTCCATTCGCGCACGCCTCCTGTCAGGGGCGGATCCATGTATTAGATGCTGGGTGCGCGAAATAAATTTTTTTACATGTACATGGCTAAATTCCACCACATACGCACCCTCAAAATTGATTGTTATGCACCCATAAACAGCTAGATGAGGCATTTTCTCTAGGTTTTGTGAAAAATTGCACCCACATAGATTTTGTTCTAGCTCCGCCACTGTCTCCTGTCAACCGCTATAGCCATAAAAAAGCCCACGTTGAGGTCGGTCAGACATTTGGCGTGCTTTACATGCCAGTCCCTTTACCAATGCCCACAAGCTGTGCACGGCCCCACATGGAAGACTTATGTTGTTGTCAAAAAATTACGGATTAAAAATATGTTTCTTTGCGGTAATGAAAAATTGCCTTTAGCCCCTTAAAGACATGAATTTTCATGCACATGTTGTTATTACCAGGTCACCCTTTCCTCTTCTCGGACATACAGTTCTTTAGGTGCACGCTGAGAATATAGTACGCGCGGTATATTTTGTTGCTCATAGTGTCATGGTGGCTAGTTGTATTTATGTAGAGAGAACCATGAAGGTTTTAGCACTCCACAACCGACTTGGTTTCATAGATTGTGGGCATTTGAAGAAATTGGTTTGAATTATTGTTGAATTCTTTATGGATCGAACACAACTATTTCAACACAAGGAAGTGAAGCGGATAGGGTGACACAAAATTTTCTAGGTTGCGTTTTTCTTATAGACCATTGCACTGTTAGTAACTACTAATTCGGCCGGCACGCTTGTTTTAGTGTTTGTTCACGCTCCAACTTTTCTGCTCGCCATGCGATACGGAGCAGGGACGCAACCACGAGCCACACAAAACACCTGGAGGCCCATAAAGAGTAACAACAAGATCACGACGACGCCCCCGAGCAACTCCCTGGATCCAAGGACATGCACTTTCACGAACGTTCTGATCTTCACCTTCCAACAGCTGTTGTAATGCTTGTTCAAGTCGTCGATCACCTTGTCCAACGCCGGCACCCTCGTCAGCCTCACTGATCTTGTCATGCCGTTCCACAGCTCAGCCACTTCCTGGTCGCTCTTGAGGTGGTTCAGAATAATGCCGCATTCCCTCAGCAGCTGCGCATCTTCCTGGGTGTCGATGATCCCATTCATCAGCTCCACATACCGCGCAAGTTTCAGCGCCCCGGTGCCCACTGATGCTTCGTAGGCCACCAGGTTTCGCAGCACGACCTCACTGTTGACGTCGACGCCGATCACCGGGAGGTGCAGTGTCACAGATTCTGAGGAGAAGTCGATCATGGAGAGGTCACCAACCGTTGGACAGAACTTGACACCGGCGTATGCTAACTCGGTGACAGAAGGCACTGCGATCTCTTCAAGCAACGGTGATAAGTTCTTGTTCTGAACATCTGGAGCCCTGCTTGGTTCAGTGGCTTGTGCTAGCTGCTCGATGGGTTGGCTGAGCACCGAGAGGCAAGGAAGGCTTGCTACAAACTTCAGTAGGATCCCGGCCATGAAATCTATCAGTACTGATATCAACTTTGAGCCGCGCTTAACAAGGAAGCCCATGATTGAATTCAGAGTCGCCCTCTTTCTATGATTATGTTTGCAATGAGATTCTTCTTGTGCTTCTTCAGTTGTGCCGCTTGATTCCTCTGTATCTGTACATCTAGGCACCATGTTTGAGTAGAGGAAGTCAAGCAAGTGGACGTGTTGGTTGATATCAGTGCATGGACAACCAAGTCCCCTGAATGTGGACACTTCCTGGAAGAACCCAATCAGCATAGAGCTCAGCACAGATTGTGCAGGTTGTGCCGACGAGGATCGAAGTTCGATCGCCTTATGGAGCAGGAACAGAGGGACCTGATTTTCCAGCATCACAATGTCACGCAATAGCATGCTATGGGACGACGTCCTGCGAGAGAGATCTACCAGATGCGACATTCTTGAGGGGATCATCTGCAGTGCCCTTTCGTTATTGTTCTTGTTTAAAGTCTGAAGGAACTCGAGAAGGAATGACACATCGATCGCCATCATCCACCCAAGTGTCTCCTTGCTAAGATTCAGATGCCTGCAAACAATAAGTAAATCAAGAATTCTTATGGCTATGAAAATTATAGTCTCTTTAACCGACCTGTGATAGTGAGCACGAATGCGATGTTCCAATTTGGTAAAGTTGAACACAAGCTGTTGAAGGTCCATGCCTGGAAGTTGGATTTGAGCTCTCTTGGCCGCTGAGAGCTTGTATCTCTCCATATCACAGAGCTCTTCACGACAATGGTGGTATGGGCCAAAGGACACCAACTGAGGGATGTATGCTTCAGGTTTAGTGCTCAATAGAGCCTTGGGCACATCAAAGATGGAGATGGGCTGATCGTCACAGAGCTCGATCTCCTCATCGAGGATCCGGCGGATTCGGGTGATCCACTGTGTTTCATCAAAGGGGAGGACTGAGCGTGGTGCCATTGCTGAAAATAGGACAAACAGATTGATGCAACTGTTGTCGTTTTTAATTACTAAGAAAAACATAGTAGCGCATTAATGCAATATGGTAAGCCAATTCAATGCAATAGAAACTGAAATGTACAACGGTTATTATATTGAAAGAAACGTCTATCGTCTATGCAAGCTTTATACTAATAGCCGTGGTGAGATTGCTTTACCCCCAACTGACTATTTCTAGAGATGTGGTAGGCAGTTGGGGGTGGCAATTCTCTTTTCTGTTTTCGCACTCTTAAATTTCTGTAAACTGACTTTGGCCCCCCGTCCTCATGGGATGGGGGTGGGTAATTCTCGTTTCGAAAAAAATGCAAGCTTTATACTTTTACCTTGAAAAAAAGTATTGAAACCTAAAACCTTAATTTAGAATCTTACTAACATTTTTATGGCACATGCTAATATATATGCCACTTTTGTCCAGTTCGACGACCTATGGAACCATTCCCTTTTGAATTTCTTCATTGCGAAATTTTCTCTGCATTTTACCGTTATGTTTGTTCACTATCTTCAGGACTTGATGGCCTATGGAACCGTTCCTTCCATGAACGCTGGATTCCGATCAACTTCTCTTCGTTGTGAAGCCACATATATTGATTCCTGCAAGCAGGATACAAGTGCTAGTTATTATAGGTAGAAAGAAGCCCTCTTATCAACCCTTATCTGAAGGTCTCAATCCCATGATGGTATGACTATGAAGTCATTTGCTTGCTTCAGTGCTTCTACCTGCGGTGAAACTAGTCCATCAATTTTAGAGCAGGTCACCGCATTCGTGGAGGAAAGAATCATTGCTGTGAACTTGTGATTATCACAATGTGGCACGTACCAAAGACAAAATGTTTATGTTTCATATCACTGGCAATATTGTTGTATTGTGTTGCACTTGTTGCCGATTTGATTGTATAAAAGTTTTCTCTTCAGCCCGCAGAAACGAACAGGTACTTCGTGTCGAGATTTTATTCGAGAGGAAGTGAATTGTTGGAAATGGACCTGGTTCCTGTGCAGTCCCTAGTGTGACTGCAACTTAAGCAGTCGCACTAGGCACCGATGGATCGAAGGTGAACGGCAGAGGGCGAGTCAGAATACTGTAGCGATTTACTGTACCGGAAAACACTGTGCCTATTTACTGTAGACGAAACACTGTATCACCGAATCTGAATCGTCCCTCATCAAATCCAACGGCCAACAGTGCATGCAGTCCTAAAATGCAGTCGCCGTAGCAACTGCATTTGATCCTCATCCCTCATCCGTTGGAAATATATTCCCGCTCCCGCTGCGGCGCCATTCGTCGTCTCCGGCACCGAGCACGAACCTACCGCAGATGCAGAATCCTAGCGCCACCATCCTACAGCTCTACCACTCCGGCCGGTTCTCCACCGCGCTCCGCGCCTTCGAGTCGCTTCCCGCCTCCCCGGCCGTAGCCCCTCTCACTGCCGCCGCCTACGCCGCGCTTGTCACCGCCTGCTCCCGCCTCCGCTCCCTCCCGCACGGGCGCGTCGTCCACCGCCACCTGCTCGCCTCCGAGGATGCCCGCCTCACCTTCAACACCGTCCTCAGCAACCACTTGATCACCATGTACGGCCGGTGCGCCGCCCCCGACTCCGCGCGATTCGTGTTCGACGGAATGCCCCACCGGAACCCAGTCTCCTGGGCAGCTGTCATCGCGGCACACGCACAGAACAGCCGCAGCATTGACGCGCTGGGTCTCTTCTCTTCCATGCTGCGGTCGGGGACCGCACCTGACCAGTTTGCTCTCGGCAGCGCTGTGCGCGCCTGTGCGGAGCTTGGAGACGTGAGTCTGGGAAGGCAGGTGCATGCACAGGTTCTAAAGTCGGAGATGGGAAGTGACTTGATCGTGCAGAACGCGCTGGTCACAATGTACTCCAAGAGTGGCTCCATCGAGGATGGAGTCACGCTCTTTGAGAGGATTAGGGATAAGGATTTGGTATCATGGGGATCAATCATCACAGGGCTTGCACAACAAGGATCTGAAATGGAGGCGCTACAAATTTTCAGAGAGATGATATCTGAGGGCACGCATCAGCACCCTAATGAGTTCCATTTTGGAAGCGTCTTTAGGGCATGCGGAGTCATTGGTAGTTTGCAGTATGGGGAGCAGATTCATGGTTTATCTGTCAAGTATAGGTTGGACCGTAATTCGTATGCTGGCTGCTCCTTAAGTGACATGTATGCCCGGTGCAATATGCTTGACTCTGCCAAGAAGGTGTTTTACAGGATTGAGGCACCTGATCTGGTTGCATGGAATTCCTTGATAAATGCTTACTCTGCTGAGGGGCTCCTTAGTGAGGCTATGGTCCTGTTCTCTGAGATGAGAAATTCTGGCCTGAGGCCTGATGGCATTACTGTTAGGGGTCTGTTATGTGCCTGTGTCGGCAGTGATGCTTTGTATCAGGGTAGAGCGATCCACTCCTACTTGGTTAAATTGGGTTTGGATGGTGACGTTTCAGTATGCAATTCTTTACTCAGCATGTATGCTAGGTGTTTGGATTTCCTCTCTGCAATGGATGTCTTTCATGAGACGAATAATCGTGATGTTGTAACATGGAATAGCATTCTTACAGCTTGTGTACAGCACCGGCATCTGGAAGAAGTATTCAAGTTGTTCATCATCTTACACAGATCGGTGTCAAGTCTGGATAGGATTAGTTTAAACAATGTTCTGAGTGCTTCTGCTGAGTTGGGCTACTTTGAGATGGTGAAACAAGTGCATGCGTGTGCCTTCAAGGTAGGACTGGTGGGTGATACAATGCTTAGTAATGGTCTGATTGACACTTATGCTAAATGTGGAAGTTTGGATGATGCCAAGAAGCTCTTTGAAATAATGGGCACTGGTTGTGATGTGTTCTCTTGGAGCAGCTTGATTGTTGGCTATGCTCAATCTGGTTATGCAAAGGAAGCGCTTGATTTATTTGCCAGGATGAGAAGTCTAGGGATCAAACCAAATCATGTAACCTTTGTTGGTGTTCTCATAGCATGCAGCCGTGTTGGATTTGTTGACGAAGGCTGCTATTACTACAGTATTATGGAGCCTGAATATCGCATTGTCCCAACAAGAGAGCACTGCTCATGTGTCATAGATTTGCTGGCACGTGCTGGGAGACTAAGTGAGGCGGCAAAGTTTGTTGATCAAATGCCATTTGAACCTGACATTGTGATGTGGAAGACACTGCTAGCCGCTAGCAAAAAACATAATGATGCGGAGATGGGGAAGAGGGCAGCAGAAGGTATTTTAAATATTGATCAGTCTCATTCAGCTGCCTATGTATTATTGTGCAACATATATGCTGCTTCTGGCAATTGGAATGAATTTGCAAGGTTGAAGAAGGCTATGAGAAGCAGTGGAGTTCAAAAAACTCCTGGAAAGAGTTGGATTAAACTCAAGGGAGAGCTCAAAGTCTTTATTGTAGAAGACAGGTCACATCCAGAGTCTGAGGAAATATACACGATGCTGGAGTTAGTTTGTATGGAAATGGTAAAAGCTGGTTATATTCCAGAGCTGGCATGTAAATATGCCAACTTCAAGCACACTGATAATGATTTGTTAAGTGATGAAATATTAGCTGAATATGGTTGAGTCAGTTCACAACAGCAACTGCAGACTTTGGGATTTGTCACTTATCATGCCATAAGATTTTATTTTGTCAACTAACCAGGAAAAGCTCCAGCTATTTGTTAGAACTGCACTGTCAAACCTAGAGAAGCTACACGAAACATCCCTTTGTGCTATATTTTGCTGGCTCAGTATCAACAGGTTTTGTATTCGTTTTTCCCTGAATGAATCAAATGAAAGGTAAGGTTTGTGACCGATAAGCTACCTACACCCCTTATATGGCTGCTTTCTCTGGCTTACAGATTTGAACTTGTTCACATGAGGAAGTGATCTTGCTATTTGAGCAAGAAACAGGAGAAAATTTATGGCTGCTTTGTCTGGCTTACAGATTTGAAGTTGCTTACAATGTACAAAGTGAATCTGCCAGGGGAAGTGATCTTGCTATTTGATAAGAGTAGATCATGTTAGGTCTGCTTGAACTGCCTCATGTTCACGCTGAGTAGGATTCAAGCCAGTGAGCAAGAAACAGGAGAAAATCTCAGCTCGTACAGAATGGTCAGAGGCCTGTATCTTTTATATTTAATATACTGCTGAGAAGCCCTTCCCTTTTAAGGCTAGAAGCTGTTTGGTACAAATAAGGTGAAGAAAATTGTAGTTACACAGCTCATGCAAGCAGCTATGAGGAAACATTTGATGAAGACCACTTTGCAGAAATGAATCCACTGAAGACAACAGAGGTATTATCTTTATCTTGAAACCTTTTGCTTTGGAATTGTAACTGATAGTATATTATGCTGATAGTATATTACGTCATCATTAGCAGGTTTTCATGCATACTTACAGTAGTAATATAGGTGCGGTACGATCCCTAAAAAATTATTGCAGTGGTGTGTGGGATTTCCTCAATATTTTATTGGTTAATTTTGTTAGACTGGCTGAAGTAGATTGTCATATATGCTAAATTATAGCTTGAGATCTCAACAGTAAAGTTATAAGAAAAGTAGAATAAAATAATAATTGTAATGTCAAAATATACATTCTCTACACATATAAAAAATCCTCTGTTCCTAAAAAAGGAAATCAATAGTGGAAAGAAATGTCTTTCCAGGTCCTTTGAATTCGATGTGCAACTGTTCATACTAGATCTACACTACTAAAAAACCCTTAGCAGTCGTGAGATAAACCGTTTGCCTTTTTGGTATCGCTGCTGTCTTTCGTTGCCAAAAGTGGTTCAGCCTCCTTATCTGGCATCTACAAACATATAAAAACATCAAAAGGGTGAACTGAAAAAAGAGAGTAAATTAATGTGTAGTGCAAGGCAGTTTTCATTCATATGCTGATCATGTATATTATGATTGAGCTGTTTAGAGCATGTTTCAAATGCCATCCAAAAGCTAAAATAATTCACTGCAATAAGTTACTTGTAGCCCACATGGTTCTCAAATCACAAAAGCTCCTGTTTGGTTCCCAATATTTAATAGTGTGCACATACTTTCCTTTATATCTTTCTATACCCCGTTTGTTCGTGTTGCCTTTTTTTTTAATACCAGAATCAGATAGGATTACTGATTCAGATCAGTGTGACAATTAGATTCAGTTTTGCAGTTTAAAATTTGAAAACTTTTACACTGGTTGATCTTAGCGAGTTCAACCACCACTGTATATTTCTACTATATTTTTTCCACCAAATTTTATTTAGTTTGATGAAAATGAACTCTTGATTGCTGTTGTTAAGAATAGCAAGCAAAACAGTTATTGGCATATCATATGCATATTAAGTTTATTTTCTATGTACCATAAAGCCTATATCTCCATTACAAATATGTTTTTTGGGAGCAGATAAATACAATTTTAATTGTATAATATACAAGGATTGGGGCAAATCAAACCTGTGAAACTGGCAGAGCATCACTTGTTGACTTCTTCTTGCTCTCTTTCACTGAGAAGTATGAGTACAGTGCCATCCCAAATATGGCTATCAGAATGCCCAATATGTTCCTTAGAGTGAAAGGGTCGTGCAATAGAGTGTAGCCAAATGACAGAACCAGGCATGTCTTAAGGTGGCCAAGCACCTGGTACGTCACTGGGGATGTTGTTCCAATCACAAGAAATGTACTGAAGTTCACAGACACCGCAATCAAGCAAGATAGGACGATGAAACCCTACATATGATTCATGGTAGAGAGGATCATTGTTTGTCCAAAGTCGAGGCATACGTGAGAGTATTTTCCAATGACTGGCACTTTGCAACAGATGAGAATGTGAAGCTATATTATTGAGTAGTAATGTCTTAAAAATTCTGGTACATTCTATAGGCATCACTGAACTATTTTACAATGCAATAAATTAATTGAAGCGCTCCACATGGTGAAAGATTTACATAGATGCTATTGCCCATGTCTTTCTTCTCTTGCATACCAGTGTGGGGTTTTTGTATGTTTATTTCATTGAAAATCATCAAATATAAAATGTATGTGTATTTGGGCTACACTAATAGTAATCCAGGATACCTGACATTGTGATTGCATTATGAATTATATCTATATCTCAGGTTTAAGCACTATGTGTCTTACTGAGAAATAACATTTCATTTTCACATATCACACCTGCCAATCTTGCAGATCTCAGAAATGATGATTTTTTGGTATTCCAAAAGTTTTAGAATTGGCTGATCAAGCATCTCGATTTTTGCCAATCTTAAGTCAATTTAGTTCCCCAAACAATTATAACAATACCATTTTCATGTATTTGAATAAAGTATTGAGAACGTACCAAAACTGGAGCAGAGTATTTGTGTGCGAAGACACTGCGGTTAGTAAGGAGTTGATCCACAAAAGGGCCAGTTGCAAACAAAATTGCAGCCTGATAAGGTGCAGATTGGTACAGAAGCTGCGTCGAGGAGACCTTCAACTTCTTCTGTATTGTATTCGTTAGCTTCGTTCAGAATATTTTTGGTTAAGGATAGCATATGGCAATCAGTAAATAAAGCCAAAACTTATCTGTTTTTGTTTTGGTAGGATTGATAATGCAAATTCATGTTAACTGATTCATAAAAGAAGTCACGACAGTAATTAGAACCTCAAGATCTCTAAATGGCTTAGAACATTCTTTTTACTGGGTCCTTATATGCTTTCTTGAAGATAATTTGTTGATTTTGTACATTGCCATGAGAAGTGAAGTTGCAATTAACTAAATTTTTATGTGTGTTTCCTTTGCCTTCACTCTATAATTTTCCAAAATTTAATAATCAGTGCAGAAGTATCAAACATAGGATACAATTTGACCAACACATGTTGTGGCAATGGCGAGGCCGGAAAGGATGGACCCAAGCAGATTTAAGTTGAGATCAGTAACTGAAGCGATGCCTACTCCAAGAAGTAAGACCAGAAGAGAAAGCTTGATACTCTCACTGCAAATCATTGGATCGGGATTAGGTCAATGGAAATAGCAGTAAATAGCATGAGTATATTTAGGCCCAGAGAAATACTTAGTAATCATCCGATCCAAGAGTTAGGTGAAAATATGTGGAATTGAATTGTTCCCATGAACCAATAGTAGACAATTTATTCAAAATATTTCTGGTATGCCTTTGTAGTTCAGCATTATAGCAGCATCATTTATTGTATTGTTACTTTTAGCCTAAGGAGAGTTTGATATTATGAGAAAATACACAGTTAATATTTCAAACCTGAATCTTTTCTTCAGGAAAATTGTCTCCAACAGCACAGTGAAAGGTATGATCGCCAATTTTGTCATCTGCAGAATATGGTGAATTTGATGTATTTGCTCATGTTTTACCGAAAATGATACCAAGATAAAGCTTACCTGGTAGAATCCAATGGAATTAAATCCTAAACTAAGATTGAGAAGGCCAATCGAGGTGCCGTTCAGCAACCCAAAGAGTATCACTGTTTGCCCATCAATTGCCTTAGGCTCAAAGAAATGTAAGCGCTGTGCCACATGGAGGGTGCAGAAGGTCACCATCAGATGCCAGCTTGTTAATGTTGTAGCTGCAAATGCCAGAAACAATACAATTCAACATCATTCTTCTCTGGTAAGTATACAAATTTTGGTGCATACATGGTTTGCTGTTATTTAAGTTTTTTGATACTTGGAATGACCAAAGTCTTACTAACCGAATGGAAAACCAAGCGTGCTGATGAGAGCTTTGTTGCAGATGACAATGGCAACTGAAGATGCAACGGAGAGTGCAAGTGACCCGATCACACCAAGCTGGAAACCAGCTGTCATAGTGACCAGCTGGTATTGATGTGCTTTGCTGAGTTCAAATTATCTGTGAAGAGAGTTAGTCCAAGGTATGCATATGCTACGCACTTGATATCTAATAAAGCATGTTAAGTCCTCTCTTGGTTAAATCTCATGCTGTTTATACTACCAAACAGTTTCCTTTTTAAACATATAATGTTTGTCTGTTCTTGTAAGTTTCATGTGGCTATGTCTTTCTTTCTTTTAATAATGGTAAATACAAAAATAAATTAATATTAATGCATAAACTCTCTCATAAGCACAGAGGGTCCCATGTTTGGTTTGTTAGATAGGTAGCGGTTGACTAAAGCATCCTTATTGCTGTAATATAACGTCCTAGAATGCAAAATTGCAAAGGGTGATCAATATATTAGCTGGTCCAATTCATGGACCAGAACTGTACGCGGACGATGGTACCCATTGTTAAGATTGTTATATAGATTATGAGTACAATACTGAATATTATTACACGCCACATGGCCATCAAGTAAACCTAAGCTTGTCACTTGGCAGTAACCTTACATATGTATATAATATAATAGCATCTACTTATACATCATTACCACATTGGCCATTGCAAACTAGCGAATGAACCGCCTGTATATTAACTATTGGTCAGCTCAAGAGCGTGAGGTGCAAAATTTGGATGATTGGATATATAGTCCTTCATTTAGCATGACAGAACATGGTACCGGACCTAAGTCATTAGCCAGTCTCTAGTCGCGATTCAGCTATTGCTTTTGTCCTATAGTTTGTTGAGCTGGTACCTACCACCTACTGGGCTCAGATGTATAACAAACTAAAAGGTGGTTCCAGTCGCTGTCAAAATGATTCATACGAAGACCAGAAGAGAAGAAACAAAACACATGCATGCAAGGTTATATAATTGATATCCCATCTACCGCACGCCTCATGTGTTTGGTGGTCACTTTGTTTAATTTGTTGCTTAAGAAGTAGCTTTAGCATAGTTGCTTAAGAAGTAGCTTTAGCACAGTACGAGATAATGCTATTTTCATGCAGTGCTTTTGCATGCTTAAACGATTGATACAATCGACCTACAATAAAACTCTTGTTCATGAGGAGCTAGTTGCGGCTAACGTAGCTAGCATTGCCGTAAAGGCGCGAGTAGACAACTCGACTCAATTATGTCATGGGAATCATCACATGTATAAACTTTTCAGTTGAAATAACAGCTACCCGCTAAACGATGAGTTACTAGTTATCAACCGCACTAGCTTGATGTCTGTGAAACGGATTATTTTAGTTCTTGCTAGCTGCTGATGCTTAACCACAAGGTAGTTTATTGGTTTATGCGCATTTTGTTCGAAACGGTATGGGATGCCATGAGAGACATACAGACAGCCTCTCAGGCCATGTAATTTTCAAATGCCTACTGTGCTAAACATAAATATTGATATGTGGAAAATAAGAATTCTCTAAAAATTATCATCGAATGGTAAGAAAGTTTTTTTTTTTTTTTGGAGGTAAGAATGGTAAGAAAGTTAGGAAGATGCACAATGATATTTCTGTGGCTTCACATCATATTGATGATAACCATTAACGTTCGGTAGCAAACCATTGTTTCTTGGAAACTAGACAGTAGCAAACCATTAATGTTGCCTCGCCGGAACAAAAACTATAGAATCAATCAAGAAATGAGCGAAAAAGAAGCTATTACCCAATGCAAATAGAACAATTGTGACAGAGTTCCGCAAATAGGAATCTGAAACTTTTTATTAGGGAACTTGGAAGCAAGGAACATCAATATCAGGCAACATTTGGATGATGAATGCTTACTTCAGAGTTTTCAGGCCGGCCCAACTTCTTCGTCGGCTCCCAGTCCCTTCTTCTTCACCAAACGCCACGAGAGAGAGAGAGGGAGAGGGAGAGAGAGGGAGGGGGAGGGGGAGAGGGAGGGAGGGAGGGAGAGAGAGGGAGGGAGATGCGCTTTTATGTTCAAAGTTTACAGGGGAAGGTGGAGAGGCGCGTGTGTACGGTGGGCTTTGGCAGGCGCTGCTTTGATGCTGTTGAGTGGATGCTTCCGTTGATCACGAGTCTATAAGGCATCGTGCAGCATGCTGCCATGTTACTGCTACAGCACGGCAGATAAAAATACGGGCATATTGCGTAGGTGCACGACGAATTGACGAGTTCCTTGTCCACCAATGAACTGTTTGTTCTAGTCTTCTAGACTTCTGTTCATGGGACTCCGCCTGCGTAGAAAATGATGTTTCCCAGTGTCCGCTGCTGCCCAAAAGATGAAATGCGACATTACATGGTGTCGTAGAGGTGCAAACATGTCCAGTCTGTGACGTTTTTCAGTGTCCAATTTTAATGGAAATGGTGGCAAGGTTAGAAAATATCAAGCTGTTCTCCCTTTGGACCCTGAAGAGAAATATGTTTTAGTGAACTTCGCTACAGTAATATTCAGGCATACCATGAGCATCAACACTCGATAGTCTAACCGACATGGTACTTGCGTCTTGTTGCCGATGGCCATTTCTCTCTAACTACTTATAGCCACGGTACGAATAAAAAGATGATAGGGAATTTAAGGCGTTGTTTCCCTGTTCTGCGATGGCCTTTTAGCCTAGTCCGCTTTTATCTTGCGTGGGAAAAATTGAGTTGTTTTACGAGCTGGCCTGACGGCCATTTGTTTCGGTCATGTCCAACCATCACGCTTGGTTCCTTCAATTTGCTGGAACAAACCACCAAAGCATATTCTAGTTCTAATTACTTTACCAAGGACAGTGTGACAAGGATGTTTTATCTCAAACCTTTGCACCAAATGTAGCTTTAGCACATCAAAGCCTTGATAGCATTTCAAATTTCAATCTTGAATCTTAATCCTCATATGCTTTCCAAATCATAGGAGGCCGTACGATTAAACAACCATTCTGTTGAATTTGACAATGTGTCAGTTCATACTAGTTTCTCGTTTGAATCCCAGAAAGTATGTAAATGTCCTGCACTGCAATAACTATATTAATTTCTGCATTACATACACGAAACAGAACTTTTTTTATTAACAAGGATTGAACACAGAGTTCATGACAGCTGAATCACAATATTGAACCCACCAGATGCTAAACTAGAGATGCTAAATGCTCCCGAATTAAATTAGTTGAAGCTACAAAGAACCAGCAAAATTTGATGTAGCCTCCAATAATTGGCTTAAAAATGAGGGAAAGAAAAGTTTTGGGCGTCTTATTTATCACTTGGAGCACAAGGTTGCAAGGAGGGAGGTGGTTGTAAAGCATCGGCTTTCTGGGAATGCAAGCAAAGGCAATGGCCCAACAGCTGCGCAACCGTAGAGCCAACGAGCGGCTCCATATAATGCCCCTGTTTGGTGAAACTTCGGTCTCACTCTTTTCTTCTACCTGTACCGTCGACCCCACAGCCAAAATGCACTCCAATTTTTTGTCCACAAAAGTATGCAAATCGTGTCGGTTTATTTCACCTGGGAAAAACCGGTCATGGCAGTCATTTGGTTTTGTACTACAACATTGCGATGCAGTTCCAGTGAACAACAGCAGCATGACTCCTTTTTTTTTGAAGAAAACTGGAGCAGCAAGTTTGGAGTGAGCTTGAAACGTTGTAGTCGGAACCTCGCGTAAGCTGACAGTAATTCCAGAAAATGGCCGTTACTTTGGGCCGACGCAAGGCTGAAAATACTACCGCTTGCTGAACTGAAGGATTGCCGTCAAGGGGGTGGTTTGGACTTCCATATCGTCGCAGAATCAGTTTGCATTCAGGGTCCCCTCCAATTAAGCCGTTCTCTCCGCCCGCTGAATTAAGCTCTCGGTTCATCAGAAACTGACGCTCTCAGTTCAGCGGTTGCCTTCCAACTCCTACTGCGCAGAGTCGTGGCCTTGACTGCTTCGCGTTCGGCTTGGTCCAGCTCGCCGCCGCACGGAGGCTGGACGTTCGCGGCGCTCGACAGGGCCTCGACACGGCGACCCGAAAACCGATGCGACGTCGCCGCCGCGCGCGGCTCGTCTGCCCAGTCGGAGTCGGTCCCCGACGACTTTCTGCCCCCGGTCCCCGTGTCCATCCAATACGTGCGGTGCGGTGAAGAGCACGGTGGCCATGGCTCATCGATCGGCACCTGATAATGATGCCCGGATCATTAGCCCGTTTCGATCGATCGGTCGCTCGAGCGGCTGCTTTCGTCGAGAGTAATAAAGTAGCGTCGCTGCCGCGCTACGACAGGGACACCGGAAAATTCAGTGTCTTCTGCACAGCGGCGAGCATCGGTCCCTGTTGGTGAAACAGAACTGACGTCTGCAGTAGGCCCAGCAATGTTTTTTTTTTATGTTGGGCCAGTTCGTGTAACATGGGCCTACTGGGGACGTCCGAATTTGGTTCAGTTACGATTTCAGTACTCACTCTTTTAACACTTCACAGTTCAGTAGTGAGAAATCTCATTAACTAGAGCTTATCTCTACACGGTGATGATACAGCTGGTAGGCAGAATTAGTATACTGATCAATAGATGCTTCCCATTTCCCGGCATTATGCAGCTTCTACCGAAGTTACAGAAATTAAAAAGCAAACTGAGGTAATTCTCTCTGCAGTTTGCTGAATCTTCCTAATCACCAAGTCTGCGAAGACACCTAGAGCATGCTTCCTCCCTGTGCTTGGATGATCGCCGTCCCTTCTTTCAGCCCCGGGATCTCGCAGGTCTTGCAGTAGCCCAGTTGCTCCACATCCCACTTCGTCTTCGGCGCAATTTTCTCGTGCCGAGGGGAGTACTCCTGTCAACCCCAAGAAAACTAATGTCAGCTCTCATTATGTTGTGAAGGTTATAAAGTACTGAAAGTAAATCTTTTTCTAAAGAAAATACTAAACATATGCTGGTATAGTGATACATGATGCAGTGGTAATTTTGTCAGATAAGACACCTCCAACTTCTGGAGCAGTTCTTTGGGTGTTGGAGCCAACACGATGATATGGCGAGCAGTAGGACTGATGAACTCTTCCTCCACAGCTTTGTCGATAAAAGACAGCAAAGAGTTGTAGTATCCGTCCACATTCAACAGCCCGACCTGCAGCATCTCCCCATTGTAATTTCCCATCGAGCACTGTGAAAATGTGTGTGACCGTGTGGTAGTACATGAATCTGCGGAGCATTACGTGCAAACACTTACCGGCTTGTCATGTATCCCAAGCTGAGCCCATGCAATCACTTCAAGCAGTTCTTCAAGGGTCCCATACCCCCCTACATAACCAACGGAACATTACTTTTCTGACAGAATTATGAATGCTAATTAATGATTTTGGGCACAGCTCAAATGCAAGATAACTGGAGCACCTTCCATATTTGCTTGCCACATTAATATCTAGCTGGTAAGATTAAATTTTCTACCCAATTATGCTTCATGACTGGCCCATTCGTACCAGCCGGGAGCCTGAATTTTCATAAAGCACAGCCCATGCGCATAAGGATATCCACCAACCGGAACCGGGCAAGCCAATTTGGGAGGTCAAAGTCAAACCCATGCATGCATCTTACTTTACAACTTTCGACTCACGCTTCCACTACGCATGCAGTATGTGACATGACAAGGCAGAGAAAGGGACAATAAAAAGTGAACTACATGTCGGCTCAGCTTGGTAATTAAAAAATTACCCAGATGTTAATTAAGAAGATGGATTATATTACCAGGGAGAGCTATGAAGGCATCAGATTGCCTGGCCATCTCAGCCTTCCTCTGATGCATATCTGCCACTGGCTTCACCTCCCCAACTGTCTCACCAGTAATCTGCACACACAAACAACATTAGCCATATAGGCCAGCATGGTTCAGGAGTATTTTAAGGTTTTAATCAGGGCAACGACAGGCCAGCATGGTTCAGGAGAAGTAATCATGGTGTTGTTGTGGGGGACAAAAAGGAAATGTGACGGGCGTTTCTTTTTCATTAACAAAGTCAGTATCTGCTTAAAAGGATCAAAGCCTGAAGAACAAAGGGGCAGGCACTAGAAGCAGCAGTCAGGATCAACAAGATCTCGTCTACGAGACCAAAGGAAAATAAGATTTTCACTGAACATTCCATGTGATCTTTCAGGAGCAGATAAGATTGCATCCACTAGCAAGAAAGATATATATGCAGATGCAAGTTCTTCAGTGGTATATATATACATTTGAACTTATACTTACTGTTTAGTAAGTATAATCCATACAGATAAGTAGATAACCTAGAAAACAATTACAGATAAGTACAAGGAAAATAAACTAGCTCAAAAAAGAATCTGATCAACCATGCTTTGCCGAATTCGTGGGAATCATTGCATGTGATTAATTAAACAATGACAGGATTTTGGGAAGGTGGTGGAGAGCATGGTTACCTCTCTAGGCATGAGGGTCTTGGGAATCACCCTGCACATATAGGGACAATGAGATGACAAAATTTTATATAACATTAGCACCTGAGGAAGCGACCAATCCAACTCTTTTTGTCACGATTTTACTAAGTTTTGGTTATTCTTTTCATGTGAAGTGCAGAAGAATGTTCATCATTATTGTTTACATACCCAATGACGTGCCTCCCTCCGTTGTAGACCGCGCGAGAGACCAGGCCCATTAGCCCTACACTTCCTCCGCCATAGACAAGATCAATGTTCCTTGCAACCTACAATGATAATTCTCGTGATAAAGAATTCTGATGGAAGTTAGCTTGACGGACATTTCTAGTATTTTTATAGTATCTAGTAGAATGTAAGCGATCTCTGATGTTTTATATTTTTCGCGTCTATTTATGCAAATGTCATTAGGTGAAGGAACTGAACTGAGGAAGTAAGAGCAACCGAAAATTGCTCAACATTCAGCAAACGCATGAACTCATGGAGGAGCTAACCGGCGCTCGTTATATCCTTTAAAATGGAACAGGAAAATTCAAGAAATGCGTTAACTAGTGGAACATCAATATTATATGAGTGAGGATATGGTGCCAAGGAGAATGGGTCCCTATTTGTGAAAAGAAACACGGTAGAGAGACTATATGGTGTTTCAAATATATGTCAAAAGAAATTCATGTGCGTTGTACTACACATTAAGTTTTGTAAACCTGCAAACATTTGAATTCAAAGTTGTCTCTGGTATGAGGACACAAAAGGCAAGCAGTAGTTTTACTGCACAAACCATCTTTCTGGCAGCTAGTGCCTGGTGAGTGTCTTTGGTTAATATATAGCTCAGACTACCATATGCTGCTCGTCCATATGCATGCCATATGATGTTCAAGTTTTGTCGAGTTGCAGAAGAAGAAGGGGAAAAAAATTTCTCGTGCGGACTACCATGCATATTAATGTTGATCAGCAAAAAAACGAGCCAAATGTTTCAACAGCAAAAAGAGACGCGACCAAAAGCTGCATAGCGATGCAACTGTCTAGGTCATGATCAAGGGTAGAGGAAGAAGACTGATGTACCAGCTCCTTGCCAAGCTCAACGGCAGCGTCCTGGTAGCTCTTCTTCTTGCCGTGGCTGCTGCCGCAGAAGACGCATATCCTCCTGAACCGAGACGGCACCGCCGTCAGATTCATCACCTCCACAGCCTCTTCCTCCTTGACATCCATGTGATGTTCGCTATCCATCTACCTCGCTCTCTTCCCCGTTTGTGTTTACACTGCGGGATGGAGGAGAGAGATCCAGCCTGCACTCGAGTGCACCACCACTTCGCCCAGTTATATATACCCGGTCATGGGCGGTGGGCCCATCTGAGCTCACTAATTATCTGCGGAAACATCCGGGCAGCCAGTGTGTGTGATGGTGATTCGACCTAACTGATTGAAGAAATTAGAAAGCTGATGACGGAAGTGTTTACAAGACCTGAAGCACGATTGATACGGGGAAGAAAAGAATGAGGATTCAGTTCAGCCGATTGATCTCTTCCAGTAGTATTTGCTTAGTAAGCGGCCTTGACAGTGGAGCCCCGACAGCCGTGCGCGCGATCGCTACTTAACCGAATGCTAACAAACTTTATGTCGGCTATGACCACCGGCCGGCCATCTTGCTTCATCGCTTGTTATACGTACTAGCTAGGGTTCATCAAGAAGTTAGGCTAGACAGACTTGCTTGCAAAGTAAGAGAAGCTGCAGAAGCATCAAGCATGCATGTACTGGGAATCGTGCCTGCCTGAATGTCTAATGCCACACAATACGCAGTGGATGGAAGGAGCAGATATGCAGGCATACTCATTGCAGGTCCGGGGGTATTTTGGGGATCCAATATGATCCATCATCACTCACAAAAAATTGAAAAAAAAAATATGGAGAACAATAGAACCCGTTGCAGGAAGCACCATCATTGCACCGGTGAACCGCTTGGATTTTTATTTCGACTGCTACCTGGCCAACCACAGTGAGATTAGACAAGTGCCTGGAAATTACTGTGGTAGAAGGGTTTGCACTGCAAATAAATTAGCACAACAGTGGATTATGGTCCAGTGTCTGATGAAACAACAGAGCAGCCACGCTGTTCATATATGGCCGTTGCAGAAGGAACTAGGCCCGCGCAGTTCGCGCTGCTGAGTGCCCAGTAATGAAGCAATGATGGATCGGTGGGGCATTTTCCTGAATGCAGCGCGCGTGGTGGTGTCGATCTAGACAGTTCGTACTCAGCTTGAGGACCAGCACCGTATCTAGATTCTAGCTAAGTTGAACCGGTCAAAAGCCAGCACACCTACGTACATATACTACGTATAAGTACCTACGGGTTCAGGTACGTGCAGCTGTCTGCATTGGGATCCTGATGTGAGTTTCCATGCAGGTATAAATCAAGAACGGCATGCATTACAGCAGCTGGTTGTTGCAGATGTAACTTTTTTCTTGGAGTTACGATCGAGAGTTGATATTTTTAGATAATGGATAACTTACAAAGCAAGTTTCCGGCTTTTTGCATACTTGATGCATACAGCCGTTTGGTCTCATTATTACAAAGTTCATGAACTGAAACAAAAAGAGCGCTAATTAAGCACATAGCCTAGCATTATGCGGCCATCCATTGTGTGCGAAGAATTGCATTGCCACCACTTCCAAAGCGCGACAAACCGCCACAATGTCCTCCCTGTAAGCCTCCTTTTGCAGCAACCGCCAGAATCTGAACCAATAAGTTCCCCGGAAGATAGCCTGCATAAAAGTAGTCCATGATCTTTTGTTAAATACAATATCATTGCGGCACAACCAAATAGACCAAAGTATGGCTGCCACCCCAACAAGAATAATCCCTTTATTTTGATTGCCAATTGCTCCTATCCAACCATTCAAAATATGAGAAATACTAAGAGGTTGTGGGATACCCAAAGCAATATAAATAATACGCCAAATAGTCTTAGCAAATTGACAATGCAAAAAAAGGTGTTGTATAGTTTCATTTTGATTACAGAAGCTACACTTTTGGCTCCCTTTCCAATTTTTTCTGGCCAGGTTATCTTTGGTGAGAGTAACACCACGACCAAGGTACCATAAGAAAATTTTGATTTTTAAGGGAAGCTTTAGTTTCCAGAGGGTTTTTGCCTGGATGCAAACATCAGAAGCCATCAAATGTTCATACATGGAACGGACAGAGAATTGTCCATTACTCTGTAGGGACCATCTAAAAATGTCCTGGTTATTGTTTAGATTGATGGACATGAGTTTGTTCACCATTCTTTCCCAAGCAATTTGCTTATCGCCTAGAAGCGTCCTCCGGAAGGAGAGATTGAGTGGGGTCGAATTCATCACTTCGGCCACAGTGGCCTCTTTATGTCGAACAATGTTATATAGGATGGGGTATTGTTCACTTAGTGGTTTATCATCCAACCAAGTATCGTTCCAGAATCTAATTTGTTCTCCATTGTTGACCTGGAATTTCCCCAAACTTAAGAACTCTTGTTTGACGTTCATGAGTCCTGCCCAGAAGTGAGAGTCTCCAGGCTTTCTTTGCACTTGGGACAAAGCTTTGCTCCCAACATATTTGTTTATCAACAAGCGTTGCCATAACCCATCCTCATTAAGTAGCTGAAACAACCATTTGCTGAGTAAGCATTGGTTTTTAACTTGGAGGTTAGTAACTCCAAGGCCACCATAATGTTTGGGTTTGCACAGAATGGACCATTTCGCTAGGTGATATTTTTTCTTGTGTCCTTCTCCTTCCCAATAAAACTTAGATCGTATTGTATCTAGTTTTTTTAGGACTCCTTTAGGTATCTCGAAGAAGGACATCATGAAGATTGGGAGATTGCTCAAGACCGCATTTAGGAGTACTAGTCTACCACCTGCGGACATGAGTTTAGCTTTCCAAGCACTCAACTTTTTCTCAAATCTCTCTAATACTCCGTTCCATTCGCTATTTCTTAGTTTCCTGTGTATCATAGGAATTCCAAGATATTTGAATGGCATGGAGACTGACTCACACCCGAACAATTGCGTGTAGTGCTGCTCATATTGTTGTGCCTCTCCGAAACAGAAGATTTCACTCTTATGAAAGTTAATCTTCAATCCCGACAATTATTCAAAGACACACAACAACAGCTTCATATTCTTCGCTTGTTCTAGGTCGAGAGTTGATATACCGCCGCAGTTAGAACATTGTAGCGTCCACAGACAACAGACAACAGTGCTGCAGACATATATTAACGGATTTTCTCTGCGCCTATCTTGAAGCGTCCTGAAGATTTCTGCTGAGCCAGGCATGGCGTCCCCATAGATAGAGTGGGGAGTGGGGATCGCACAAGTGGCTTTTGGCATTAAAAAAAAGTCTACGCTGCACCAGTAGTAACTCATGCTGCAATATACTACCCCGTCCCAAAATATAAGTATTTGTTGACTTTTAAAGACACGTTTAACCATTTGTCTTATTCAAAACAATTATGAAAATATTATTTATTTTGTTATAATTTATTTTATCATTAAACACACTTTAAATATGGTTTATTTGTTTTATAATTTTATACAAAAATTTAAATAAGACAAATGGTCAAACGTGATGCTGGAAAGTCAACAAATGCTTACATTTTGAGACTGA
This sequence comes from Eragrostis curvula, assembly GCA_007726485.1. Lineage (NCBI taxonomy): Eukaryota > Viridiplantae > Streptophyta > Magnoliopsida > Poales > Poaceae > Eragrostis > Eragrostis curvula. Next base: position 16,997,927 of record RWGY01000031.1, read on the forward strand.
GGGAGTACTACTATCACAATTATTAGTAACAGTGAGGCGGGCAAGGTCATGAATGTGAGCAGTGCAAAATTCAGAGCTTGTTCCGGCGTTAAATGGCATGTGCATGGACTGGTCGATATTTGCATGTGTGGCGAATGTATGAGACACGCACGCTTCTCTTGTGCTTGCGGGAGTACGTACCTTCCTGCATCCTCTCCTATACCAGCTTAATTTGGTCCGCGTAAGCTTCGTAAAGTATAGCTACTGGAGCAGTATTCACCTGAGTGTATATGTACTGTAATGCTTCATTAATTACGATTGATCAGTGCGCTCGGTAGTAATTTCCTGACAAGTTCTCGGGGCCGACCAAACAACTGAACAAGCATACTCACGCACAGCTCGTGCATACAACAGCATCTAGGAGTACTATACTACTGTACCAATAATCGGCTGAAGAGCAAATAGGTCCTACAACCATTCAGCTATGGCTACCTCTTAAAACAGGAAGATCCCTAACATCCATGCTTGTACGACGCTCTCCACGGCCCGAAATTGTCTCACTTTTTTACTTGTCAGAAACCAAGGTGGTTCTTGGAGCAAGAACAAGGAATGAAATTTGTATTCCATGTTGGTCTCGTAACAAGCATGTAGTACGGTTGCTGCTGCGTGCTCCTAAGTCCTACCCATCCGCCCATACTCTCTTGAGTCTTCCCTGATCTGACTGCTGCCCGGGCATGCACCATGCCCATCATTCACAAATCGCATGTCCCCAAGGGTCTTAGTAAATTGGAATGTTTAGATATTTTAGACGGCAGGCATGCCACTTCTACAGTTGTGCTGCCTCTAATTTATGCATGCATAACAATTGGACCATATACTTCAGTAGCTTCCTGCAGGGGAAGTTCATCTTGAACCACATAAGGCTAGAATCAAACTAGTGCTTCTTTGGTGTTTCTTATCAAATGTGTAAGAACCCCGTCGTCTCCCCTTGAACTAACTTCGCTCTGTTTCCGCTTCAGAACTGTCCATTGGACGAGAAAGGATTGAATGTTCAATGTTCAATGTGATGTCGAACTGTCAATCGAGAAGGCCCAAGGTTGGGACAAGAACAAGAAAACGACAGGCAAGAGAAACACGTACGCTAGTTATGAACGCTCCCTTGATCTCAAAAAAAAAAGTTATGAACGCTCCCGGCAGGCGTATACTCCATACGACGACGGCATTGATGAATGCCACTATGTCTGGTCACACGTACAAGATGTAAAAGCAGTTGGTGGATTGATTCAGAGTTTCAAGCGCGACGCCGCTGCACCATATACTGCATGTTCCATGCAATCAATCACGTGTCTCTTATTTAGCTTCCGGATACTCTTCGAAACGTTAGGCTGACTCCAACAAGCGCCAGCTATTTTCAAGAGCCAAACTGAAAGTGCATGGCGTGTACGAATACAACAGGCAGGATTCGCCACCATCTCCAAGAGCGAGAGCCAACAGCAACAACGGTGCAGCAGAGCGTGGCAGGATCAATACATTTGAGGAGAGAGACACTCCATTTTTACACACCCTCTCTCTTCTATTGCAAAATTGCCTATGCATTTGCCTCTTCTCTTGGAGCTGATTTGGATGTGCAAAGTAGCAATAATACATGCAAATTTCATTTGCCTATGCCTTTGTATGGTCTGTTGAAGTCAGTCTTAACAGGACGGAAAAGCATGGAGACAGGGACTACGACTGTCAGCCTAGCCTGATTTGATCAAAGCTAATCCATGCCAGGAATACCCAACTTTTTTGCCAAAAAAAAAACACAAAAAAAATTGAGCTGGTTGGAGTTCAGAAACTGCAAAACACGCTGCAGCCCGCAAGCAATCCCTCTCTCTATGCTTCTTTCCGATCTAACTGCAGCGCTCTCACGAATCACGGTCTCGTCTTCACTCAAATTGCCAAACCCTAGGGGGAGCCCGCTGCCCGGGAGGTTCACCGCCGGACGTCGGCAGCAGCAGGCGGCTTCCATCGCTACAGCGAGCAGGCTGCAGTCGACCTGCCGAGGCTGCCGAGTTCAAGCTCCGCGGCTCCAAACAACTTGATCACTTCATAATTGATATGCGCTCAGATCAAAGGTTTAGAAAAGTGCACAATCTATCTAGCCGAGCTTTCCATTCTGCTAGTTGAAAGTTAAGGATAGTGATATTATCAAGCGCTTCCAGAGTTCCAGACCATGAAGGAACGCAGAATCGAGATGTAATCTATCTTAAGTAAGTAGCTTGAGTACTCTCTCCGTTCTTAAATTGTTGTCGTTGTTGAATTTTTAAATTATGTTTGATCGTCTGTTTTATTCAAAATATTAGCTCAAATATGCAAACATATAAGTTATGTTTCAGTTTTCTTTAGTGATAAAACACATCATAACAAAATATATGATAATTTCTAAAATATTTTGACTAAAATGAATGATCAAACATAACTTAAAAAGTCAACGACGACAACAATTTAAAAATGAAAAGAGTATTTTTGGACAATTTGTATTTTTTTAGACCTAGACAATTTGTATTTTGAATTGTGGTATTATGGAACAAAAAAATCTCATATGTCGTCAGTAATTTCTCTCTTTTTGATTGCACACAATTTTCTTCATTGTCGGATCAGGAATACCGAATACCCAACTCGGTCCGCCACTGATCCATATCCCATTCGTAAGTAATTTCTCTCTTTTTTGGTTGCACACAATTTTCTTCATATGTCGATATGCTTGTTGTTCAGCTTCTCAAACATATGGACTCCATTATAATTTTCTAAGTGCCTTTGCAAACATCATCGGGCTCACATTGCCACAGTCAGCAATGCATGTGGGCCTCACCTGTCATTGACACAATGATTGCAAATATGGCCAAGAGTACACATTTTCTTAGTGGCAAGTAGTACAAAACTATCCCAAAGTATTTCTAGAATATTTTTCCCAAACTATACTAGTATCACTATAAGAGAGAGAACTCAATGTGATTTTGCCTGTTGGGCCAGTAACCTCTGTTACCCGACAAGTAGCCCGAATAATAGCCCGGCCCAACACTCCAACCGACTCTCATGGTGTCCGCACAGAACAGTCGGTGCTCTTGCCCACGCCGCCGCTAAATCACAGGCGAGGGAAGGCAAGGAGGGCGCCCAAAATTTCCAAGGCTTTGGTCCCCTCGCGCGGCGCACCAAGGACACCCGGAGCATCTCGCCGTCGACGCGGAGAAGGTACGAAATCACCTCTCGCTGTTCTTCTGATCCGGACGGGTTAATGGCGCTCCGTCGGATTAGGGTTTATCTTCAGCTGCGAGATTTCAGATTTGATTCGTAGCTTCCGTTGTTTCTCATCCTGTGCAAATCGTCTAGATGCTAGATGCTAGCTTGATTTTTCGCTTTTGTAGTTTCTTAGCCGCGTCAGCTTGGCTAACCCAGGTTGCCCTCTGTTTTCTCCTTTGCAGGACAGCAGTAGGCAAGGCGATGGCTGCGATGGCGGACGAGAACGTAAGTTCCTCTCTCTCTCTCTGCTATTCAAAATCTAGGTTCCTTATTGGGTGTAATGTTATTCTTTTAGATGTAGTAGTGTTGCTGTGGGGAACTCGGTTTCCTTCAAAAAAAAAATTGTGGGGAACTCGGTCCTTTATGCTAGAAGATTTTGAACTTAGTATTCCCCATCTTGTTTTCTTTACCCTAGAATTAGGCTAGTTACCTTCGAACATTTGCCTGTCTAGGCCCTGAATTGGTTTATTCCAACATGACAACAAGGACCTTTCACTGATTTCATGAAGCTGCTAGAGCATTCAGACGTTAATTTCTAAGTTTTGAAGCACGTTAGCTATTTATATGCACTTAAGTCTTTGGATCTGCCACTGTGTGCGTTGAAGAAGTATTTTGCAAATCTCTGTTTTCACAAGAGGCGAATGCTTTGGTTGTTTGAGCGAACAAGTGAAGCAACATTTTCCCCATGTATTTCATACTGGCTTCTTGTAGGACCGCTAGTGAAGGACTTAAACTGTGAACTGTATGTATCAGTTGACTAATCCATTGGATATTGTGGTTCTTGTCTTCTTGAAACACGTTCTTAATCTTTGTATGATCCAAAACTTTTAGTTATATCAAGATTGCTAGTTGGACTAGCTTTTGAAGAGCCGGATGCTAGCGTGTGGCCAAACTTTTCTATATTTCAAACATTTTCTGCACGAGCATAGTTGTTGTGATTGTATGTTAAGAGAAATCTGCTAAATCTTGTTTGCGTAGAATATTGCTATGCATAAATGAGGTGTATGTAGCATTTGTGACTTCTATCAGTATACTTGAGACAATGCTAACAATTTCTTCTCTTAACTATTTACAGCCGGCTGGAAAGAAAGAGGAGGAGGAATTCAGCACAGGTCCCCTGTCTGTCCTAATGATGAGTGTTAAGAACAACACCCAGGTGCGAACTTTATCCTAGTTCCTTGCGGTTATTTTGCGAATGTTTGTTCTGTGGTTCTGTACCAAGCGTAATACACATGCCGGTTAAAGGAAACGAGTTTATACATGTCTCAGCCTCTGTTAGCATTGCATTTCCTCCCGGCTCGGAAACTTAAATATTCATTGGTGAATCGAAAGTTAGTCTTTTGCTTCTATATGTAACTTCTTTGCATATTGTAATCAGTTTTATAGCATGTTCATGCTCTCATCACAGTATTATTTGTTTTGTTGTACATCTTTGGTTGTTATTCTTCTGAATATTTTGATGGTTATAAGAATCTTTGTCACCATTTTGATGATCTATTGCCACATTTTGCCTGCAACAATTCAACCAAGCTAAAACTTCTATTTCCGAATTCCTTCAGGTGCTTATCAACTGCCGCAACAACAAAAAGCTACTTGGTCGTGTCCGCGCTTTTGATCGCCACTGTAACATGGTGCTCGAGAACGTGCGTGAAATGTGGACAGAGGTAACAAACCGAGCTACCAAACTGTGATTGTACAATGATCATAGAACCGATTCGTGAAATCCTGATTGATTGTCGCTGATTTATTTCCAGGTTCCCAAGACTGGCAAGGGCAAGAAGAAGGCTCTTCCTGTGAACAAGGACAGGTTCATCAGCAAGATGTTCCTCAGGGGCGACTCCGTCATCATAGTTCTGAGGAACCCGAAGTGAGCCCCAGAGGAGTCACCCTTCAGTCATGCCCTTGTCCTGGTTCGGGGAAGCAATGTCTGTGTTGAGCTCTGTAGCTTTAGTACGTTTTGAAGGATTAACTAGTAGTCTGGAACCATTTCTTGTGTCATGGTGATGGCGCATGAACACACGTTTCATGGTTTGTTGTTAGCTGGAGCATGTGTATCAATTGCAGTATTTGATAACGGAATGTTGAGGCTTATGGTCTCTAGTCCTGCTGTGTCGAGCACTGATCTCATTCATTACTCCTAATCTTTTGTACCTGCCTGATAGTCTGTGCCTCCGCTCGTTCACTGGTGAGCTGCGCTGCCGCTGCGCCGCAAGCTCCGGGTGGTGTCCACTCGTTCAGGCTTATGGTCTGCACTCGTTCAGCAAGAGCGTGCTGCGGTTGGGATGCCCGGTCGTAGAGAGCTGGCTCAAGCTAGCGTGGTGTTGCTCCAGGTGGAGGTCGTGGCAAGAGTAAAGTTCTCTCCTCTCCTTATCAGGATATTATAAGTTTACCACGCAAAACAAACAACACGCAGTTGAAGGGACGGTAGCTAAACATGAGTACGCCATCATTTTACTTTGTTGTCGGTAGGACAAAGAGGCTAGTCAGAAAAAAAGACGAAGGGAATACTTTATACGTGGAGTATATACTCTCACATAACGCAAGCTTTTACGAAGAGCATTATAACCTCACAGGAGGAACAACAGTACAAAAATGAGAAAACAGGCGAGACATTTTAGGCTCTTCCATCTGGATGGAGTCATGCACAGAACAACTATGCGGCGCTTCAGCTACAATGGTGGCGGCACTGGTTCAAACGCCAGCGGGCAGCAGCAGCAGCACGTAAACAGGCCGCAGCAAGAGAGGAGCCACAAGCTGTGAGCAAACATATTCACATCTGAGTCAATCAAACAATAATGAGAAAACGAAAGCATGCAAAAAGAACATTCCTTCTCCTTTCTCGATTAACAATGATACTGCCAGGCACTTACAACAGATTCAGAAGATCATCTCGCGGCGGCTGTGGGGCTGGTGCAAGTAGAGGCACCGGGCTGCCGCCTTCTGCCGGTGGTGGATCCATGATCGTCGGTGCAATGCCTGAAGAAAATGTTCAGGTACCTCTAGGTGAGTTTCAGTCGCTCTGTATGAGTTGTGATCTGGGACAATCGCCAACTCGAGGACCTCGCCTCCGCAGAGATAGTGGTGTTGCAACAACTCGTGCGAAGAGATTTTTGGTACCTAACGTTCTTCAGTCTGACAATGCTCGCACCTGACAATCAGCTATAATATCGTGCGAGGCAAATGCCTAAAGAAAATGTTCAGGTTTCTCTAGGTGAGTTTCAGTTGTACGAGTTGTGATCTGGTCCATCGCCAACTCGAGGACCTCGATCTGAACCATACGCAGTAGACCGGACACCGGAGGACCCCAAGGCATTCGATCTGAAGCGTTGAAGCTAATAATAACGGTTCAGATTAGGCGAGTCCAACGTGATGCGTCGAAAGTCCATCTTCTTCCACATCCGAGTCTGACAGGTCCGCTGCTACCTACTTTCGGATCTGAGGGAGGTGAGCTGCGGCGCCGTCTGCCGTGCCGGGTCCCGGGCCTCGCGGGGCGGACGAGGAGCACGAGGATGAACTGGATCGGGCGCAAGATCCACCTCTACAATGTTAGCATCGGCCTCTACATGCTCGATTGGTGGGAGCGCTACCTCTTCAGTATCCTTCCCCCAATGCTTCTCTTATTCTCCTCCTGATTTATCCATAGATTTAGCAACCCGCCAGATCAGTATTTTTACTCGTTTTACCTCTATAAATATGCGAATCCTATGTGAATAGCCTCTGAAATTATTGGAATTTATGGTCTTTCCGCATGCAATTCATTATTTTTTGTGCAGGAGATCCTTTGTTACTTTTTTACTGCTGCCATTGTCAACCAGAATTGTTGAGCCTCCTTTGTGTAATTGCATCAATTAAGGTTCACTGAACTGACTCTAGTAAGATTTTCTTTTGTAGCACCAAGCAACCAAACATGCAGAGAATATATTTAGAGGCCTTTAGCCGACTCTAGTAAGATTTTGATTTTGGTTTGACACTAGGAGTGTAAAAAATCCACTTTTTGAAAGGTGCAGAGACCTATACGAATGTTAGCACTAGGCAACTAGGATAACAATCCTGATCACTTTTCAGTAAAAGACAGTGAATTCGCCTTGCTAACCCTTCCTCGGTTATAACGTGCTCTTCTAGCTGCCATTTGGGAGGTCACTTTTGAATTTGCAATACCAAATTATGTACATGCCAGTAACGTGCATGTCATATACATTGGCAACTCAAGTCGACTATACACAGATACTGCTGATTCCCCCACTCTTGCTCCAGAAACTATGTAATAAATTTCGTCAATTTCCTGAATCCTTTACCCAAGGACATTATAGAAAGGAATGTTTCTATTCAAGACAACTTTTGAATGTTGGGAACCTGTTCCAACTGCATCAATGAATATTCAAATATCTAAAGGTTTTCAGTGTTTGTCCTGAGGTGGTGTTTTACCACTCTAAATGCTGTTATGAATCTTGTTTGACCACCAAAAATTTATAACATGTTATGACTTGACTATAATTAGATATATTGATGATTTGTCTTTTTTGGTACATCTTTCGTTATCTACTGGGGTTCTTTCAAAGGTACAATTTTCCTGTCCTTCACACTAGCAAATTCTGTTTGATGTACTATTTATTTGTCATCTAAGAATGTTACAGAAGTCATTGCTCGTTGTCATATGATCCTTTTGAGTGGTTACCTGTGAAGAACTAAGATGAATAAGATATCAGATTATTTTTTGCCTTTCTTTCTTGTGATGCGATTCATCAATATAATGAAGTAGATGTCAGATACAAATCCAGGCACTAACTTCCACTGAGTGACACCGGCAATTACTTTTGTTGATCTATGCAAAATTACTGCTTCTTAATACACTCATAACTTCATCACTACCAGTAAAGACAGCATATGTCTCCTCTATGGTTTCCTTTCTTCTTCTTTTTTTTCTTTGCAAAATGCAATGCTAATTAATTTTTTCTGTCTTGCAGTAACCTGAAGACACTTTTCCAAGGAGGGGACTCTCTCATGCAAGGAAGTACATAGTCATGAGCAAATGAGATCTGTTTATGGGGTTTCAACTTTTATGCCCGGTGTAATTTCATTTGCTTAATTAGTTGTTAACTGAAGCAACCGGGGAAGAACTAATTAGACAGCTATCACCATGTGGGATGTGGCTATTTTCTTATCTTCTCTGCAAGCTGAAAAGTCTCATGTGCTTCTGTTGACGAAGAAAAGACTTAGATCAGATGTGTGGAAGGTTGAACTGTTGTGTTGTCCATAACTGTTGTACAGTTTATTCATACCGTAATTCTCGTATGCAGCATGTTCCATATTCTTACAACTTGTTTCAGATTTTTGGTATCATCAGTAACTCAAGCAGTGACTTGTGGCATTGCTGTGTCCGTCGCAAATGCCTAATAACTTATATGACGCGTTTACAAAGGAGCCTTCAGTTGGAATGGTTTTTTATTTTTTATTTTTCCAAGTGACAGTTCAGATCCCCCAAAACCTCTAAATTCCAAAAGCAGTACAAGGAACAACGGGCAGTGTCGGTTAGGCGTCAGGGGAGCATGTTGTTGCAACGTCCTTGTCCTGCTGGATGGATGTCGAAGCACCGATCCTTCCTGGCGTCTCCCAGCATCTTCCAAACAAACCAGGCCTCACTGACGTAGGAACGGTGAACAACTTATTTCTTACTTTTCACTTAACCAGCTAAACCATCGGTGAAACGATCCAGAGTCGAGGCTTGTACGTCAGTTCGTTGTGAAGCGTCAACTTTCGTTGTGAAGCGTCAACTTTTGTAGCAGCTCCTGAAGCAAATTCGCGGGCTGAGCTGCCGCCACCTGTCATCACATCGCTTGCAATAGCGATCCGCGTCCTGGTTCCGGTGCTTATCGTTTCTTCCACCACAGCACGCGGGGCGTGTGTGTCTATCTGCCTTCTTGACGTCGCTCTCTGTCTTTCAGGAAAGAAGAGGAAGCGGGAGAGGCAGGAAGGCTCAGCCATGTTCGAGCTTGTGATATCCATCCCGGCGATCCTCCTGCTGATCATAGTGGCGCTGGGGTGCTACCTGTTCGGCCGGAACCGCGGCCGTGCCGAGGCGGCCGCACCGCCGCAGTTCGCGCCGCCAGCGCCACCGCCAGAGCTCAAGTAGCACGGCCGTCTTCGGTTCTTGATCTGTTCTCCAGTGGTACATATGTTGTGTCAGTCCATGCATCTGCAGCTTTTCTCCTTGATTTTGTACCTTGTTGTGCTATTTGTTCTTCTTTCTCGCACGACCTGAATGTATAGTCAAGTGTGTATATCAGACTTTCCCCCGAGTATATCTCCATGTTCGTGCTGGTCGGGTCGGACTCGGTAAAGTTTCATTGGTTGTTTGATGAAGTTCGCGGATGAATCTCTTTGTATTCTACTTCTAAATTGCTTTGGTATATCAAACATTTGACAGGAATTCTCCCTGGCGCCACGCTCTGCTGACTGCACAATTTCTGTGGATTTTCTTTAACTATTGTCATGGGATTCGCAAGCCTGGGTATTCATTCTTTCAGTTGATACCTTCGTGGTACAAGGTCCTGCTTGCCTGCTTGGCATAACGGTGGTGTTTGGTTCCCAATAGCTTTTAAGAATCTAGATTTTAGCTGTAGTTTTTATAATCTGATTTCTAAAAAAATTTTTGAGTAAGGGTGTTTGGATCCTGAATTCTTAAAATCTAGAATCCAATTTTTGAGATGGTTAATGACCAGCTTGCCCTTTCTATATTTTTGTGAGCGATGGCACAAATTGTAATTATCAAAAACATTCATGGGCAGCGGGTTTTTTGATAAATAAAATCACTTAAAAGCTGAGTTAGGTAAGATTATGGGATTCTTAAAATCTCATAATCTGGATTCTAGAATCTGATGCATAATCTGACCTGATTGGATCTCCGATAGATTTTAAAATTCGGATTCTTAAAATCTAGGTGGATCCAAACAGGCCTTATTTCACAGGTTATTCACATAAGTTATATAACACCAGGATTCTGCAACAACTTATTAGTTAAGTTTGATTCTTATAATAAACTAAAAAGATTTATTTAAAAAAATAAGCAGAAGCTATAAACATGACCTTAAGAGTCAGAAAGCTGTGTGATTTTTCTGTATCGGCCAAGATCAAGCGCTCCAATGGCCAAACTTAACCAAGCGGCTGGACTAGCAAATCACATCTGGTGAAGGGAGAGGTCACAGCTACAAGCATGGTGTCATGCTAAAGAATCCGGGGTGCCTCCTTAGCTGCGTTTGCTTTTACATTTGTGGTACGGTTCTCCTGCTTATTGACGGTCGGAAGTAGAAACTTTTGAAGAACGGGAAAGAAGCAAATGCGGTTTCTCGAGTTAGCTGGCTTCATTCGATGCCGTCGGAGGTTGGAGCAGGCCTCAAGCCCATCCAAACTCTAGTCCCGCTTCGCTCGTACACATGAGACGGACTTGTCTCTCAAAAAAAAAAAACATGAGACGGACTTCACGATCGATTACGTTCAGGTGTTGGGCCATAGCCCGCAGACGAATCCATGTGCACACTGCTTCAGCTACAGCCTCGTTTCTTCTCTTTTGTTTTGACGGAAAGCTTCGTTTCTTTTGGCAACTTGAGCTTTTCCTGTTCCGGCGGGGTCGTCGTCTGTCCAGTAGTCACCAATCAGCGCTCGCGCGTCGTGTGGGTGGCGCATAGTGCAACCATGTGGCCCGTGGCGCGAGCAGGGGCGTCGATCGCCAGCTCGCGCGCGACCAACCGCATGCCGCACCTACCGTGTCCACGATCATATCGAACGCCAACCGTTCTTCTTCTCCTTCGTCGCGCGCCGCATGTGTGTTTGGTGGGACTAGTGGACGCCCCGCGTGCCAACGCCCACCCTTCCCCAATGTCGCCGCCCGCTCGATGCTGCGCTATACTATACCTACCTACCACTTCTGCGCCAGCGCGGAGTGGCCAGCGACGTGACGGCCGGGCCTCGCCGCCGCCCCTGCTTGCCTGCCCGCATTCAAAGAAGAGGAACCGAAGAAAGATATAGTTAACGGTGCTGGCTAATGCAGTATGCATGGGGTCGACAAAGACACGAACGATGCCGCTCGCTCGCATGCAGCAATCTCCTCCATGGATCTTCATGTACGTGACTCGTAGGTCGTCAGCAGATCAGATGTGTGCACTTTGCTCGCTCTCTTTCACGTCAGATCAGATGTGGCCAACCGTTGTCTGCATAGATGTGGCGGGGCAGATAGCCGTGGATAGCATCAGTAGCAGTACTTGTAAAACATATATACTCCATGGGCAATCGAGGAACCAAACGTCATGTCTCGGTTCGATACGCATTGAATGTCTCCACGGAAGGATTATTCCGTGGCTGCTAGCCTATCTGGGATGGGGATCCCTGAAGTGGAGAACAAAATTCAGAGGCGCTACAGTAATTTGAATTTTTTCCATTCCTCCACCGTTCGATCTGAGGCGAACGATCCAGATCAATTACTACAGTACGCGTGCTACAGTCCAGAACGGTTGTACAGTGCCCGAGGACTGCTAAAACAGTGATTTGCTACAGTGTTAATTCAGGGTACTGTAGCTGCCCTCACAGAAAATACTGTAGCGATGCTACAGTACCATGAATTTTGTGAACCGCTTCAGGGAATCCCGATCCGCCTATCTGTCTGCACAAGATTCTGAAGGCGAAGTGGTGTCCAAACGGATCCCCTACCTACATGTGCTAAACTTTTGTCTGTGTTTTCCCGCTCCAAATGGGCAGCTAGAATAGTACCAGGAGCCGAAATGAATTTACCAGATACTTTAGGTCGCTTGCACTGGCAGGGATTCTGCAGGAACAGAACTCATGTTGGGGCTACGGGGCGACGGCCAGCCAACGAACTCTCAGGGGCCCATATGATCGGGAGTCAATGCGTTGATGGCCGCCATTAGCAATTAGCTAGTGCCGCCCGAGACCAAGTTCGCCGTCAATTGTTGAACTCGTCGAGTCATATGGCTGCACGTGTGCCACCAACCCACCGGGAAACAGCTTCTGTTTTTAGAGAGACCCAGGCTATACCTGCACAATAGAGAATGGTTCAAGACAAGTTTCAAAAAAAAAAAAAGAGAGAATGGTTCAAGACAGCGCAGATATGGCAACATGCAGGTGGGTTTGTTGGGTGTGCCAATATAAAAGAAGTGAAATTTCTCTCCGAGTCTCTGGCCAATATTATGCAGTGCAGGGCAGGCATATGCTACATAATCAACGACCAGTAGTCTGAACTCACATATGTTTTGGTGGTGAGGGACGCGAGACTGACCGAGGAATGATAATTCAATGAGTAATTGGCAATCATGTTCAGGTCAAAGTTCATACACCGTTTTCTGTTTCGGCGACTGAAGTTCAACGCGAATCACACAGTTGAAATGGCATGGCCGTCGCTATCTTGCTCAACCTAGATCTATGCACACCACTTGTTCTGAATAATAGTTATGCTCTGCTCGGTATAAGACAATAAAATGCTATGCAAGGCTCAAAAGCCCGACGCGTATGTTGCCAACAAGGGGGAAAAAGAATGGAGGAGCATTTTTGCTTCAGAAGCCTTGGTGTTGCTGATTTAAAATATCTTACAAAAGGAAATTAATGAGCATTTTGCCTTGTCAGAAGCCAGACATTTTATTTCTGCGAATCTGGTAAGCCCATACCCTAGATTTTGGCATAAAGCTTTGATCTGGCTGCCAAGGAGCACAAACTACTGGTTTTTGAACAAAACTACCGCAAAACTACAGGTTTAATTTGCGCTGAGTTTGTTACAAAACTATACATTAGAGTTCTTGCTCTCATACTCTCAAGGGGGCTCACTCGTCTGGTCAAGAAAGCAAGGTTCCTAACATATTAATGTAACAAAAAACGATACAAAATCAGTAATTATATGAAATTGTATCTTAAATTTGTAGTTTTGCTATAGTTTTGTTAAATTCACTCATTAAAAAATACTGAAAACTAAATGAATTTTATTCCAAAAAGAAATATCGAGCCATGTAAAGCATTAATGAACCAAGAACACACGAACTTGCTATGTACTTGACACGCAATTAAGAGTACGAGTCCAATTAGCATTTTCATTGTTTTGACTCCCACTTAGAATTTATGGGTTTGCTTCTCCACACGCTCTAGCCAAAACGAATAAAAAGAAGAGAGAATTCCTTATTTGGCCTTGTTAAAAGTTGTGGTTCCTTCCTTGGCCCAAACTGAAAAAAAGTTACCTATATGACCCAAATTATAACTTTGGTTCCTTTTTTGGCCCTTCCGTCAGATCTGTTACACTGGGCTGTCAAGTGCTTCTTCCCAGCGACATAAAATGACTATCCTACCCTTTTCAGTTTCCTGGAATTTCTTTCCATAATAAGCTGCTCGCTTGCTCGAATTAAAAGTCATTGTTCCTTAACTCAAAAAATTCTGAAATTTTTTGTGGAGCTGGAACAAAGAACAATCTGCAACTTTTATTTTGAACTCAAACTTATTTGAGATCTGCATTTGGAGTTAAAAAAAATACCGAACAGAGCTGTTTGCTAAAGTTTTCCATGATTTTTTTAAACTTCAACGGTTTGAATTAAATTTGCTGTTATACTGACCTTGATTCCAATTAGTTCAGAAAGTTTGTAATTATGAATCTTGATCAGTTATACTATTCTCAAATTTTGGAACAAATAAATACTTCCGAAATTGAATTTTACATTTTTATTCACTCTAGGGGTACAAAGGTCATTTCACCCCTCATTTAACACCGTTAGTACCTCAAACTAACGGAATGGCCAAGAAAGTAACCAAAGTTGCAATTTGGGTCATATAGGTAACTTTTTTTCAGTTTAGGCCAAGGAAGGAACCACAAACTTTAACAGGGCCAAATAAGGAATTCTCTCTAAAAAGAAGTACCCCCTCTGTTTCATAATATAAGTAGTTATAGCATTCAAATTTTTTGTCAAAATAGATGTAGTTCTCGCTTTCCAATGCATTTGTCTCCTCTCATTCTCACTTCTCAATGCATCGTTTTCTGTGTCTATCTCTATCTCTCTCTTCCTTCACTCCTCATTGTTTTCTGCGCCCATCACTTTTCCACCTCTCCTTAATTCCTGTGCCCAAGCCCAAAACTGCTTATAATTTGAAACGGAGGGAGTATCGTTTATGTACCCTGCCACAATGCAGTCAACAAGCAGCGCAAGAAACAGTCTTCTTCGGAACTGGCCTTAAACAAGGAATATGCAGTCCTCAGACCCCTGCCTGACCAAAAAAAGATCGTGCCAGTATGTGCGCATCTGACTGACTTGAGCCAGAAATGCAATGCGTCTCTGGTGAGTGATGACTCACTTGACCACTCAAAGTCTTGTCGATAGTCTACCTGATGATGTCTTTCCATGCTGCATTGCTCTTTATGAAGTTGAGGTAATTCCCTCGAAAGATAAGGCTTATGCACCAGCATAATCCAGGCAATTTCTCTCGCATTCACAGTGCCGTTCCTTGCGTCATGGTGTGCATGCAGATGACCGACCAGGCGACCAGCAACCAGACACGAGACCAGGAGTCCAAATGCCCCTGTCCCCTTCGTTTCTCTCGTCCGTGTGAAGCTATCGGCGTCAGGGCTCAGGACGCCAAGACCAGTGACCACCACGGCACCAATGGATCGACACCCTTCACCATCGCCTTGCTGCCGTGGAACACGTGAGTGAAGGCATCTATCTATCCTTTTTTTTTTCGATAAAAAGATAGACACTCTTCACCGTCGCCTTGCCTGCCTGCCTGCCTGCCGTGGAACACGAGAGTGAAGGCATCTATCTATCCGTGTACACGCTGCGCGCGACCCGCTCAGGCCAGGAATGCTTGGCTTGATTTGGACACGCCCGAGATGGCCAATCTGGACCGCACTGTAATAGATTTTTTCCAGAATGCGGTCGCCCGTCGCCGGTCAGTAGTGTCACTCAGCGCACGATACTCAAGAATCTGGACTGCAGTTTCTACTCACGGCATTTGTCGATCAGTGCATTCGTAACACTGAAACTCTTCGCACTTGCTCTGTAACCTCGTGTAACTTACAGATTAGTCATTCGGAGTCAGTTAGTCCAGTCTCTAGCGCGTGTTGTTGATCACTTATCACTTGGGGGGAACATCACCAGAGACCGTAACATTCTGAGAAGATTACGCAGAATTTCCTGCTGCGGTCAGTCAAGTGAATAAAAGTCACCCGACAGGATTGCGCTAATATGGCCAGACCAAAAGTTCACACCAGAATTAGCCATGCATTTCGACCTGAATCCCAACATCATTTCCGTGAAGGACGGCAGTGGTGCGCGACCGAGGAAGAAACGAACAAAAGCCGATTCCTTTTCCTACTCGAAAAGAAGGAAACAAAAATTACACAACTTGCCCCTGCATTAATCCGAAGGACCTTGCCCCGGCACATGGCACGTGTACTTTCGAATCTCAATGCAAGGTCCCCATCTAATGACAAAACGGGTATCGTCTTCGGCAGAGTTACCCGTCATCGGCCGATCGGCGTCGTCCTCATCGAGACGCAACTGCGGCAGCGGCACGGCAGCTAGGCGTTTTCCAAGAATGGCAACTACGATCATAGCTTCCAATGCTTCCAATGCAGTGAGCACATGGATGATGGATATACTTTTTTCAAAGGTTTGAGCACATGCATATACTGAAGGATCATAGTGCGAGTCTAGCAACAGTTTCTATCGGGTGATTCGTGACTGGAAGCTTGACTACTATGAAGCAGTGGTGCCTCACACTGCCCGTGGAACACGTGGCACTACATCCAACTGTAGTTCCTTTGCAACATGACGATACTTCGTCTACCACCTGCTTTGTGCGCAGCAGATCCCACTTTCATGCTTTTGGCAAGTGGTCATTTTTTTTTTGCAAGTGGTCATTTTTGGCCCTGTATTTTTGTAGCTGTATCTTATTACAAGGTGTATGCAGTTACAGAGTATGTGGCTGCATCAGTACGATTTGCACGTTAATTGATGGAGATAGAAGCCGTTTAGCATCAATTAGGTAGCAGTTTGAGCACAACTTTTATCAACTAATTCACATTTAAAACAATAGATAAGGGCCAGAGTAAGTATGTGATGCATAATTAATATCCAGAAGATTACAAAGGATTAATGATTACGTTGAGAGCAACCAAAGAACTAGAGGAGAATCGCATCCCGTGTCGTCATGTATATAACGTGCTTGAGTTTTCGAACTTCCGTGCTTCAACAGAGTCCCACTTTATAATTTTAAAAATTTCTTTTAATTCAGATCATAAAAGATCTGGGTTTTTTCGAAGATGCTCATAAAGGTAAAGGTATGTGCGTGTGTTTATAAGAGTGAATTTTTTTTGCGAATGATTTATAGGAGTGCATACTTATGCACGTTTGTGAATGTCTGCGTTGTATTGTGTTTCACGATAAAGAAAAGAAAATAAAATATTCATCTCTTTTTTTTTTTTTTTGCGAATGAAAGATCCAGAACTGAACTGGGACATGTTCTGCATGCTATTGTTTAACACACGGTTTGCAGAGTCCGAAACTACGAGATGACAGGGAGAAGCTGGAGCCTTTGATCTGAACTCTGATACGCGCAGGAGCATTAGTACCAAGTACCAGCGCCAAACAATTTCGAGCAGGAGTCCCGGTCTCCTGAAAATTGCAAAAACGCACCATCCACGGCCGCCGCGGACGGCGACCGGCGCGCGCCCTCCTCGCGGTGGCTGCCCGGGGGGTGCCGCGGCCGCAGTGCTCCTCGCCTCTGCCCCGCACCAAACCAAACCCCCGGTTCGCCCGCGCGTCGCGCACCAACCAGTACGCCGCGGCCAGAGCGCCCTCCCGGGCAAGCGCGCAACTGCCGCGAGGCCGCCACGGCGCGCGCAGCCACCACCCGGTCCGCGCCACTCGCCACTCGGGCACACCAATCCGGCGGTCAACTCGGCCCCACCCTCTTCGTCCACACCAACCCCGTTCCCCCACCCAACCCCGCGCTCAGCCTATTTAAACTCCTCGCCCCGCCCCCATTCACCTCCAAGAAGATCGAGCCTCTGCTTCCTCTGCTACCACTCCTCGAGCTCTTCTCCACTCCACGTCTCGTCTCCTCCAGACGCCCGACCACCGCTTCCAGCTTCCAAACACATCTACAGCTCCCTATCTCATCACTTGCACGTTACGATGGAGTGTGAGAACAATGGACACGTCGCCACCGCCAACGGCAACGGCATCTGCCTGGCGGCGCCGCGTGCCGATCCCCTGAACTGGGGCAAGGCGGCGGAGGACATCTCCGGGAGCCACCTGGAAGCAGTGAAGCGGATGGTGGAGGAGTACCGCACGCCGCTGGTGAAGATCGAGGGCGCCAGCCTGACCGTCGCCCAGGTCGCCGCCGTGGCCGCGGCCGGCGAGGCCCGGGTGGAGCTCGATGAGTCCGCCCGCGGCCGCGTCAAGGCCAGCAGCGACTGGGTTATGAACAGCATGATGAACGGCACCGACAGCTACGGCGTCACCACCGGCTTCGGCGCCACCTCCCACCGCAGGACCAAGGAGGGCGGCGCGCTCCAGAGGGAACTCATCCGGTAAGTACCGTACATGGCAACATAAACGTGGCTCATAAAAGAAAAGCAGATTAAAATTTTCTGTGTTTCAGACTCCTGACTATCCGTTCCGCACGTTTTGCTACATACAGGTTCCTTAACGCTGGAGCGTTCGGCACCGGCGAGGACGGCCACGTGCTCCCGGCGTCGGCGACGCGCGCCGCGATGCTGGTCCGCATCAACACGCTGCTGCAGGGGTACTCGGGCATCCGGTTCGAGATCCTCGAGACGATCGCGCAGCTGCTCAACGCCAACGTGACGCCCTGCCTGCCGCTCCGGGGCACCATCACCGCGTCGGGCGACCTGGTCCCGCTCTCCTACATCGCGGGGCTCGTCACCGGCCGGCCCAACGCCGTGGCGGTGGCGCCCGACGGCAGGAAGGTGAACGCGGCGGAGGCGTTCAAGGTCGCCGGCATCCAGCACGGCTTCTTCGAGCTGCAGCCGAAGGAAGGGCTCGCCATGGTGAACGGCACGGCGGTGGGGTCCGGGCTCGCGTCGATCGTGCTGTTCGAGGCGAACGTCCTCGCGGTCCTCGCCGAGGTCCTCTCCGCCGTGTTCTGCGAGGTCATGAACGGCAAGCCGGAGTTCACCGACCACCTCACCCACAAGCTGAAGCACCACCCGGGCCAGATAGAGGCCGCGGCGATCATGGAGCACATCCTGGACGGGAGCTCTTACATGATGCTCGCCAAGAAGCTCGGCGAGCTCGACCCGCTGATGAAGCCGAAGCAGGACCGGTACGCGCTCCGCACGTCGCCGCAGTGGCTGGGCCCGCAGATCGAGGTCATCCGCGCCGCGACCAAGTCGATCGAGCGCGAGATCAACTCCGTCAACGACAACCCGCTCATCGACGTGTCCCGCGGCAAGGCGCTGCACGGCGGCAACTTCCAGGGCACGCCCATCGGCGTGTCCATGGACAACACCCGCCTCGCCATCGCGGCGATCGGCAAGCTCATGTTCGCGCAGTTCTCGGAGCTCGTGAACGACTTCTACAACAACGGCCTGCCCTCCAACCTGTCCGGCGGGCGCAACCCCAGCCTGGACTACGGCTTCAAGGGCGCCGAGATCGCCATGGCGTCCTACTGCTCCGAGCTCCAGTTCCTGGGCAACCCGGTGACAAACCATGTCCAGAGCGCGGAGCAGCACAACCAGGACGTGAACTCCCTCGGCCTCATCTCGTCCAGGAAGACAGCCGAGGCCGTCGACATCCTCAAGCTCATGTCCTCCACGTTCCTGATCGCGCTGTGCCAGGCCGTCGACCTGCGCCACCTCGAGGAGAACCTGAAGAGCGCCGTCAAGAGCACCGTGACGACGGTGGCGAGGAAGACGCTGAGCACCAGCGCCACGGGAAACCTCCACAACGCGCGATTCTGCGAGAAGGACCTGCTCCAGGCCATCGACCGCGAGGCGGTGTTCGCGTACGCCGACGACCCCTGCAGCGCCAACTACCCGCTGATGCAGAAGATGCGGTCCGTGCTCATCGAGCACGCCCTGGCCAACGGCGAGGCCGAGCGCAACGTGGAGACCTCCGTGTTCGCCAAGGTCGCCACGTTCGAGGAGGAGCTCCGCGCCGCGCTGCCGAGGGCGGTGGACGGCGCACGGGCGGCCGTGGAGAACGGCACCGCCGCGATCCCCAACAGGATCACCGAGTGCAGGTCCTACCCGCTCTACAGGTTCGTGCGAGAGGAGCTCGGCACCGAGTACTTGACCGGGGAGAAGACTAGGTCGCCCGGCGAGGAGGTTGACAAGGTGTTCGTCGCCATGAACGCGGGCAAGCACATCGACGCCGTGCTTGAGTGCCTCAAGGAGTGGAACGGTGAGCCCCTGCCTATCTGCTGAACAGAGGACGCAGGCACCAAGGAGACGACGAAGCGAAGACAATACACAGATAGGAAGATTCAGAAAAGACTCACGACAGTGTCCAGATGTGTTTAGTCAATAATACTTCTTTTGTTTTTTTTATCGTAGTTGGTTGCAAAGTTCGTTTAAGGCTGCAATACCGTTGCCAAAGTTTGCCATTTGCATGGCTTGGTAGTGGGATGGCAGGCAGAGGTTGTGTGAATGTAAGTTAAAAGGTAAAAGTGTGATAGTATGATTTTTCATGGCGATGCTCATGTTATTGGAACATCACACAGTACGAATAAGAAAATTTGTGAATGTCAAAATCATGCTAAGTACGAACATCAAGGTACAAAAGGACAAACGATCTTATCTTAGAGGATAAATTTCGTCAAGCGGCCTCTCTTTTTCCTAGCCCCACCCACCTGGTACGGACATTGCATTGGATTCAAAATGTAACATCGCCTAATTTTGTTATTTTGGGCTCTCACATCCTTCTTATTTGCATCAACACTTGAGCCTAATACGTTGTTTTCCAGCTTGATTTGATACCAAACTATCCCCACACGGTCTATATGGGCCACACCACATACCCGTGCATAGTCCTGGGACTTGGGCCGGGCCAAATACGGGTGGGCCGCGGCCCGACCATTTGGCACGGCACGTGGCACGGCCCGGCCCGATGAGGTTTCGTGCCGTGCCGGCCCGGCCCGAGCCGACGGGCCGTGCCGTGCCGTGCCGGGTTTTTGGCACATCGGGCGGCACGGCACGACACTGTTACATGGGCCGTGCTCGGGCCGGCACGGCCCGAAAACGGCACGGCGGCCCGGATTTGGCCCGGCAGTGTGTTCTTGTCAATTTCTTTAACCAACGTTCTTTTTGTTATTTTGATTCATATTTTAAAATACAAACTTGTATAGATTTTGCATATGTGGTCCAAATTTGATGATTCTTTTTTCTATAATCTTTAAAAAATCACCTCTATCACGTGGAATCTTTGTATGCAAACTTCTCTAGTTCAATTTTGTAATGATCAATCATTACACTAGTGGTCACTATTCACCATTATCTTCACTTTTTTGTTAATCTCGAACCAATATGAATTTTTAAGTAATTTTTTGTGTGTACGTACAACTTCTACATATCTACACATAGAATTTTTGTATAATTTTTTTGAAGCATTTACGCCTGTGTAAGTTCGAATTGCTCTCCACTTCTCACAAAACCTCATTACTTATATGTTGTTTAGTAAAATTTGAACACACTTTCATGCAAACACTGTTCAAAAAATTCTCCATAAATTGTAGAGGTTGGTGTTGACTTGGAACAGCTCCAAACCAAAATTGAGTTCAAAATCCAATATATTTTTGGAGATATAAAAATGCAAAAACTCACTTTTCTTTTGTTTTTTTGTTACACTCAAAATATGATGATTCTAGAACTCAAATTTGATATATACTTGTAATATAGCTTTCCTAAAGTAGTGTAATTTTTGTGAAAATTTTGAAATTTTTTTATCTATGTAACACTATAAAAAGCATCAATTCAAACAAGAAAAATACGCGTTCTCCATGCTGAAAACGTATTTCTGAAATAGGCTGTTAATGAAACCGGGCCGTGCCCGTGCTTGGCACGGCCCGACGACGGCCCGCCGTGCCCCGTGCCGTGCCCGAGCCGCATTTTTGCCATGTCGGGCCGACCGGCACGGCACGACGCGGCCCGACGGGCCGTCACGGCACGGCACGGAACGGCACGAAGCACGACGGGCCCGTGCCGTGCCGGCCCGAGCACGGCCCGAGTCCCAGGACTACCCGTGCATCAAAGTAACGGTCAACACCGGTCACCAGCAGAAACAAAAAGGCATGAGAAAAGTGCAGATAAATGAATGCAAGTTCCAAAGCACCATGACACTGGCGTGGAAGATGCCCACACGTGAACACAGAGTCATGCCATGCCCAGGAAGTAGCCGCCACTTCTTTGCAGATAAATCTCCTCGACTTTACGCGTGAGCAGGAGGCAGATAGATTTTAGGTGTTCAGACCTGGATTGTGTGCAGTTCTGAAGCTGCTGATGCATGGCGTACATACATTTTCGTTGGTTGGTGAGGCTTCCTTTTTCTTTTATCTACCAACAGCTGTGCGCAGAGGTGTCGCCGTAGTTCCGTGCCCTGCTCGATTGCTCGCATGTTGCCGTTTCCAGAAAGACCGGGCTCTGACTTACGATCCGTGGCAACGCCAAATACAGCACAATGTCATCTCTTGGGACATCTGCCGCTCGGGGTTCGGCGACCGGCACCCGCGCCACCGCCGATAAATTCGACGTCACGCTTTATTTGACACCTGACGACTGACGACCGCGTCCGGCGAGGCAAATCAAGCGGCAGTGCGGCACTTTTTCATTTTGTTTTGCCATGGACTGAACCGAACCGTAACGGCCCAGAGAGCCCAGAGGCTGATATTGGGCTGGCTTGTCCAAATAGAACAGTACCAGTATTGGATTAGATGCAATGCAACCCACTAGAAAAAAAGCAACCTGTTCAACAATATAATCAGCCTAGCCCAATCACCTGATGAGATCCGTTGTGGTTGGGCTGGGTTTTCATTTCAAGCAAAAAGAAAGAGGGAAAAAGAAGTCACATAAATTGTGCATTCTGAAGAAAGTGCCACAAGCTGCAATCAACGTTCTGTTGAGGGTAAGCACGCACCTGGATTTCTTCAGCACTGCACTGTGCTTGCCCTCCTTGAACTTTGGAGGTAGTGTCCTCATGCGATCGATGGAGGCCCTCAAGTATGTCCCGGTCTTCTCGTTGTCGTTGACTGCCATGCCCACGGCAGCGGAATCCTCTACCGTGTTGCCCGCTCACTGACCGGTGGCCCCAGGGCCTGCGTGCAATACGGGCAACATGGCAGACGAACCTGCTTCTCCGGACGACCACTCCATCCGTTTTCGGCCTCCTACCCACGTCGCTAGACACCACTGAGGCTTGTGCCTAGGTGTTAGGGCACTCGGCCCTCAGGAGTCAGGCTGAATCAACGTTGTGAATCCTTCGGGCGAGCAACAACCCGGTATAGAAGAGCTAGTGCAACTTTGACAGATTAGATGGAGATCAAACACTATCAGATTTTGTTATGTTCAAAATGTGCATTAACAGATACACACCTCTCGCAAATGCAACTACAGCAATTGCTATCATCTTGCAAAATAAAATAAATGGGGGTTCTAAAAAATCATCAAGTCTTATTTAACTGATGTTACAGGAATACTAATAATTGCAAATCCTCCAATTATTTGGGACTAATTGAGTAATATAGGCATAAAGAAAATGCACGAACTGAAATAAATTTTTACTACTTCGTCGAGACATAATTTTTACATCAAACGTTGCCAAGGAGGAAACACCCCGCCACCCACACGTAGAGCGTCAAAGACTCTTAGCGTAGCTCCAATACTTGGCGTTGCAGCATAATGAATAACAAAAAATATAATGCCCTATCTCGTGTGAAGTGTCCACATACATCTAAAAATATCTCAGCGATGACGATGAAAAATACCAACTTTTCCCTAAATAAAAAGTCCTTTGAAGGGCTGAGGCAACCAAGGCACATTAACCCTACTCATTTTTGCACATACTCTTATTCCATCTCTTTCGTGCTCTTGCTTTTATATTTATTTCTGAGCTTGATGAGCGCGCTCTCAGAGAGGGCTTTCGTCGTCTTATATCTTGTTGTATTTGTCGGTACCCTCCAACAAATTTAATAGGGAAAATTATCCTGCAATAATGTTTGTTGTAGTCTAACACATGCAAAATTTATTAGTTTGCATATACCTCTTCACAGTTTTGACTGAGCAGCGTGGCTCTTATCTAGCCTCCTCATTGTTTCAAATTCTTCATCATATTATAGTTACCACTTTCTTGGATATGTGATACTACATAAATTTACCTTATCAACACCAACAAACATGAAAATGTAGTGTTCTAAAAAGCACGGAAATCTAGTGTGCAAAACATAGAGAAAAAAGAAAAAGATTATTATATGTGTTATTATACTATTAATGGGCATCGAGTTATGTATAGAGGGCTGCCAAAAGCAATATGCCGTGGTCAACACCGCAAGAGCGCATATGGCAACTTATTATAAAACTTGCAGGCGTTAGACTGTAATAAGACTTCATACAAATGCATATATAAAAACATTCCCAAGTTGTAGGTAAATGTTTGCAAATTTTGCAGCATATAAGGCCATTGACTCAGTATATCTCAAATATTTTGCGAAGATTTTGTACAAAAAACATATAACAACCAAACAAAATAGTTTTAGTTGGAGCCCTCGTTGACTAAGAATTCGTCTACTTTTTTAAATATATCACGTCATATAAAGAACTAGATGTAAATGAGCAACTTGCACGTCATATGTCTACGCTTGCGTAAGCATCACCAACTAAATGTTTGTGCCGTTGCGTTTAATCCCAAAGATCGGGGCGTTGTATCAAAATACATGCTAGATCGTCATTGCATCAAAATGCACTGTTGCATCTTAAACTTTGTATCAACATATCTTGTTTATATTAAATCTTATTTTTTTGGATCATATGATCCATTTCAAATAATTTCAGAATTTATAGCCACGAGTGGGATAACATTTTTTTTCAAAATTAGATTGTTGTTAAAAACTCTAAAGGGAACAAGAGGTGGAGTTTATCGATAATTGGCCCATTTCGATCTCTATAGACCTCCTCGGAGCCCACCCACAATTATATGTTTGTGTGTTTCAATCACCACACTCTCTCCACTTATTATTGGCTACTGTCAGATTTTCTTGCCACTCGTTAGGCTACTCTCAATAGGAGTTTTAATTGTTGTTTATTTCCTATTGTGTCACATAAGTAACAAGACCGTTTAAAAAAACATAAGTAACAAGACATTTATTTGTCAATTGAAATAGCTTAAACAATGTACAGAAGACATAAAGGGTGTTGTAAACAATATACGCATTGTTTCGTCTAGATGCAATACTTTTCATCTCTCTCCCCATTTAACCTCAGCCACACCATCTTAAATACTAACATGATATTTTATTTAATGAGAATAAAACTCCCTTTAGATATAGCCTTACGGCATTTTTAGTTGTGCGAGCTTTCAATTTCAAAAAGGAAAAAAAATGTTGGCATTAAACCAGCGCAACAACCGAGATAGCAAATTTGCACAGCCTGCTAACCTGGGAACAATCCAAATTCTAGTCCCCAATGCATTTTCATCGCATCAACAAGCATCCGGTCGGTCACCTCAACTTTGAACCACTGCTCAAATGTGATATTTCAAACACTCAATGTGATTGATCCACGACCGCTCCATGATATCTCCAAACCGCTGCCGAATAATAATTAGTTGCATTTTCGGGCCATTAAACTTTGGCAAGCACCGTTGCCGGATCATTAGGGTCGACGGCGTTGTGACGTTATGTGCACGTAAAAAACCACGGAACAAAGCGCATTATTGAGCCCTCAACAACCTTGGTTTGCAACAGTCGAGAGTGGGGAGCAACAACCCTCGTTTCTCCCTTTCAGGGTTGGTGAGGCCGATCAGCTCGGACCCGCTTCTTGGATCCGTCGACGGAGCAAGGATGAGCGCATGAGCTGGCTTTGCTGCTACGTGACCGCAGCGGAAACGGGTAGCGTTCGCGGCAGCGCCAGGACACCCAACCGTTAGTTGCTTCGAGCTGGAGGAGTGATCCAATGGTGGCGCTGCACGTACGCGCGCCATTGGCTGATGAGACCGAAATTCAACGCTGCCGTTCCGCCACCGTAGAAAGACGGCGTCACAGCTCGCAAATGGTTTCCTGTACGTGGTAGGGATCGCTGATTCTTTGATGTGACACTTTGGTGGCTTTGTTGATAGCATCAAGGGGTTGGTAAGAGTGTTGTATACTTGTAAATATGCCAGCTAATATGCCATGCTCAGACTCTAAGAGTTTGCAGAAATCCACAGAAAACAGTTTATTTTAAAATTTTGATGGAAGTTGTTAGGGAAAAATTCTTGCGGGAATGGAATAAAAATGGCCGCGGATTAATCAAGCGGGTCAATGAGTTCCGCCACGCTCCAATACAAATGGAGCCTTCTTTTTGTGTAGTTGGACTACCTGCACTGCAAAGGCCTCCACCGTACCCCAATCCATTCACCAATTCCAACCAAGAGCGAGCCAGCGCACACTGAATCTCAGCTTAGCTCAACAATGTCAGCATACACAGACAGACACCTGCGCGCACATAGTACTGTCGTTTGATTGTTTTGTCAATAGAGAAAAAGTAAAACCAGAAAAGAAAAATGATCTCACTTTCAGATCCACCGCACACCAAACCAGTCGCCAACGTGATTGGTTGGGTGGTTAAGACGCGACCAGGCTCTCGGCATGCAACATGTCGCTGATTGGATTCCCGCATCGAGCGTTCAGCCTGTATGCGCGCATGCAAAAGCGGCCGCTGGGCCTGGCTATGTGGAAACGCGAATCAATTCCGTTTCTTCTCAGCCTGGCTCGCTCGGTGCAACTTGGGCCTCAACGCTTGCATGCGTGTCTCTTGCGGGGTGCAGTCAGTTAGCTTTTGCCTAGTCAACCAAACAACGTCCTGAACCAACCTAGCTTTTACGGACCTGCAAACCAATCATGTCTAGCTGCATGCATCAGACCAGGCTCCCGCTGGCTTGGTTCCGACGCTCAACCAGGACCAAGCTATCCACCAAACCAATCACGCCCCAACTAACCCACCAACACCCGGTCTCACCTAAACGCTAAACCCCCCTGCTCCTCCGTTGCTATATAACCGCCTCCGCCGCGCTCCGTTTCCCTCCAAGAAGAGCCTCCAGAGTCACCAGCTCTTCTTCCACCAGCACACCACCACAGCTTCAGAGCTTGTCACATTTCCTCAGCCGATCGAGATGGCGAGCAACACGGCGATCGTGGAGAGCGACCCGCTGAACTGGGGCAAGGCCGCGGCGGAGATGACGGGGAGCCACCTGGACGAGGTGAAGCGCATGGTGGCGCAGGCCCGCGAGCCGGTGGTCAAGATCGAGGGCTCCAGCCTGCGCGTCGGCCAGGTGGCGGCCGTGGCCACGGCCAAGGACGCCTCGGGCGTCGCCGTCGAGCTGGACGAGGAGGCGCGCCCCCGTGTCAAGGCCAGCAGCGAGTGGATCCTCGACTGCATCGCGCACGGCGGCGACATCTACGGCGTCACCACCGGGTTCGGCGGTACATCCCACCGACGCACCAAGGACGGGCCCGCGCTCCAGGTCGAGCTGCTCAGGTGATTAACTTAACTAATCAGGATTGCATCTTTGTTTACTGCTGCTATGGTCCTGCTGCACTTGTGCAGTGTAAGTACAGTGGAGTAGTTGCTGATTAGTGCTTAGTACAACGTTTCATGTGCGTGCGTGATGTTGCCGTACGCGTGCACTGGCAGCGACCGGTCGGTCGTTGCAAGTTGCAGTTACTAGTGCGGATGCGTCTGTCAGCTCACTATGACTGAGATTATTTACAGTGCTGAAAGCTCTGTTTTTCTTATCTCGACGACACTGCCTGCAGGCATCTCAACGCCGGAATCTTCGGCGATGGCTCCGACGGCCACACGCTGCCGTCCGAGGTGTCACGCGCGGCCATGCTGGTCCGCATCAACACCCTGCTGCAGGGCTACTCCGGCATCCGGTTCGAGATCCTGGAGGCCATCACGAAGCTCATCAACACCGGCGTGAGCCCGTGCCTGCCTCTCCGGGGCACGATCACCGCGTCCGGCGACCTCGTCCCGCTCTCCTACATTGCCGGCCTCATCACCGGGCGGCCCAACGCGCAGGCCGTCACCGTGGACGGCAGGAAGGTGGACGCCGCCGAGGCGTTCAAGGTGGCCGGCATCGAGGGCGGCTTCTTCAAGCTCAACCCCAAGGAAGGTCTCGCCATCGTGAACGGCACGTCCGTGGGCTCCGCGCTCGCGGCCATGGTCTGCTACGACGCCAACGTGCTGGCCGTGCTGTCGGAGGTGCTCTCCGCCGTGTTCTGCGAGGTGATGAACGGCAAGCCCGAGTACACGGACCACCTGACCCACAAGCTGAAGCACCACCCGGGGTCCATCGAGGCGGCGGCCATCATGGAGCACATCCTGGCGGGGAGCTCGTTCATGAGCCACGCCAAGGAGGTGAACGAGATGGACCCGCTGCTGAAGCCCAAGCAGGACCGGTACGCGCTCCGCACGTCGCCGCAGTGGCTGGGCCCGCAGATCGAGGTCATCCGGGCCGCTACCAAGTCCATCGAGCGCGAGGTCAACTCGGTCAACGACAACCCGGTGATCGACGTGCACCGCGGCAAGGCGCTCCACGGCGGCAACTTCCAGGGCACACCCATCGGCGTGTCCATGGACAACGCCCGCCTCGCCATCGCTAACATCGGCAAGCTCATGTTCGCGCAGTTCTCCGAGCTGGTGAACGAGTTCTACAACAACGGGCTCACCTCCAACCTGGCCGGCAGCCGCAACCCGAGCCTGGACTACGGGTTCAAGGGCACGGAGATCGCCATGGCGTCCTACTGCTCCGAGCTCCAGTACCTGGCCAACCCCATCACCAACCACGTCCAGAGCGCGGAGCAGCACAACCAGGACGTCAACTCCCTCGGGCTCGTCTCCGCCCGGAAGACCGCGGAAGCCATCGACATCCTCAAGCTCATGTCCGCCACCTACACCGTGGCGCTGTGCCAGGCCGTGGACCTGCGCCACCTCGAGGAGAACCTCAAGAGCGCCGTCAAGAGCTGCGTCACCGCGGCGGCCAGGAAGACGCTCACCACGTCCCCCGACGGCGACCTCCACAGCGCGCGGTTCAGCGAGAAGGCGCTGCTCACCGCCATCGACCGCGAGGCCGTGTACGGCTACTACGACGACGCGTGCGGGCCCAACTCGTCGCTGATGAGGAAGATCCGCGCCGTGCTCGTGGACCACGCGCTCGCCGACGGCGAGGAGGCCACCGCCGCCATGTTCTCCAAGATCACCAAGTTCGAGGAGGAGCTGCGCGAGGCGCTGCCCCGGGAGATGGAGGCGACGCGGGTGGCGTTCGAGAACGGCGCCGCGCCGATCGCCAACAGGATCGAGGCGAGCAGGTCGTACCCGCTGTACCGCTTCGTCCGCCAGGACCTCGGCGCCGTCTACCTCACCGGCGAGAAGCTCAAGTCCCCCGGCGAGGAGTGCAACAAGGTCTTCCTCGCCATCAACCAGGGCAAGCTCATCGACCCCATGCTCGACTGCCTCAAGGAGTGGGATGGCAAGCCCCTGCCCATCAACTAAACGTAGCGCGAAAACTCCAAGAGGATCGGAGGAGAAGAAGACCCCATATCGTACACGAAAATAAACAAAAGGGAGGAATTCAGGATTCTGAAGACTTCTTAGAATTGCTTGCGCAGATTATATGTTTCTTTTTGCATTGTCTTTTCTTTCCATTTTGAGCTTGCCTCTACATGTAATCGTTTATCCTGTCTGTTGTCTTAGATCGTTGTAGTGCGGTGGCGTGCAGTGTGCATGGCCTGGCACGCAGCTTTCTCATATCTCACTGTATTTTGAAAGTAAAGTATACCAATACAGTATTTGATTACTACTAAACATGTTGCGAACGTTTTCTGTTGGTACATACATGATCACCAAACCACCTGAACTTGTTTACTGGGCCTGTAACTTTATTCTTGTCATCAGATTCATCACTTCAAAATTGGCTATTTCCTGATAGAGACCATCATACTGAGTTATTACTGACTGATAGGGCCATTGAGGCAACTGGACGAGGTTTTTGAGTTGGACCAGTCCGGACGCTGAACTACCGATAGCGACACAAGTCCTTTGCTCGTGCTAGGCAGCAGCAGAACACAATTGGAGATGGCCCCACTCCTACCAACCACGGGAGTTCTCCGTATGCACCATCATGCTCTGGTGCTTCATATTCAGTCAAACCGAAATAGATATGCACATGATGACATGAGTCGCCCCGTATTTCATCATGGTAAATTATTTGTAGTGTTGATCATTGGCAGTCATAACGCGGATAAAGTTTTCAGAAGTTTATCCAAGTCTAGCACAGAACACGTAACGCATCTTTGAGACTGAATGGACGGAGGAAATGTAGTCCACCATACCATACCCATATCTAAATGTCATCCCTGCTGTTACATCTTTTGGCGCATCTTTGACTCTGTAGTAACAACCCACGAGCAGTCAAAGATGCGCCAACAATTTTCCAATCTACAATCAGACAATGAAATGCTTAAAAATCTCGATGTTTCTCCTGTAAAAGTTTTGTCAAAGTAAGGAATGAAGTGTTAAAGTGTAGGAGTAAACTTTTTACAGTCAAAAAGACTAAACGCAAACTGATCCATAGACTAGTCCCCGAGTTAGGCTTGGAGGTAATAACTCAGTTACTCTGAGGGGCCGAAAGCGTTGAATGCACGAGGGAAGTAGGCACATTAGGCGACGATCATGCACAATTACACTTCTCCAAAAGGACCTTTTTGTGTTTTGACCATTTTCCGTCTGTAAACACTTGGGATTTTTAGTTGACATTTAGTTGTATTGAAAAATTCAGGGATTCATTATGTAGTTTCCGAATGTCTAATAAATTAAACGAGCACTTTTGGAGCAGAAAGTCATAAACCATGCACCAACCGTGATAGCTACTTGGGTAGTTCGATCACCACGAATTCAAAAAAGAACGAACACGAGCACCTAAAAAACTGACATCGATACCACCTAAGAAATAAAGCACACTCTAACTAGAGGAAAACATAGGAGAGGACAGAGCAGACTGTTCCCTTTGGTTGTTCTTTCAAGTTTCAACAATATCTTCTGTCCTTGGTCAAGGAGGAAGCTCCGAGATAACCACATTTCCGAACACAGTTTCTAAAGAAAACACATGAAACAGTGGGCAACGGAGAAAACACAATGTACCATAATCTAAAAGAGAGAATGCAGAAGTAGTAGTATGAATTTTCTGACGAGTTGATTTGAAACCGTAGCTGCTTAAAAGTAGGTGATTTTGAACAGGTTAGAAATCCTACGTGTGGATAAAAGTATAAAAGTTTTAGCTGACAAAATGATGTTTGACTGTCAAAATACAGATTGTCTGTCATGCAAGTTCTAATCCCCTACTGTATACCAAAAAAATTACTCATAGACCGATTGCATATGCCGGGGACCAGTGGCGAGTCCAGGCTGGGCCTTGGGGGTGGGCCGGAAGTATGTTGGGCTGATGGGGGTGGGCCGGAAAATAGAAAAAAAAGAAAAATTCTACTGTTCATAGATGCTACAGTGCTAAAAATAGATGTTGGGCTGAATCTGGGGTGGGCCGCGGCCCACCCGGCCCACCCCTTAGACTCGCCACTGCCGGGGACAGCTAATGTTTGGTCAAGAATCATGTGCTTCCATCTATAATTCTCCTATGAACAAACGACCACGTCCTAAACCCATAAAGAATTCTGCTTTCCTTCGTTCAGACGAAATGGCCAGAGCATGGAATGGTTCGTGGTACGGCACAATCAAGCTGCTAGAACATGTACGGCAAAAGCTTTGTTTGGCGGTGAATGCATGACATCCAACGAGCAGGCAAGCACGTATTTGCCATCTGCCAAGTACCATATGTCGTAATATATCTATGAACAATCCACCGGCGTGCGCATGATCACACTGGTGTCTCGACAAAACCGAGCAATTAGAGAACTCGAGGCGTTGAGGCATCAACATTGCACGGATTACTTTGGCACCACAAAGGAATACAATATACGAGACGGCAAGATTCTCCGTTTTGTCAAACAGGACGTGGGATACTGGGATCTCAGGGATCTGAAGCAAGTTGAGGAACAAAGAAAGAGCATTCTGTTGGGTCCGCGTGCAGCTCTGAAACTGAAAGATTTCCTATAGCAAGGTCGTCGTCACCTTGAAGGTGTTTAGTTGTCTGCAGCACGATGCATGTGGACCGTTAGTTGTCCTAGCATTAAGCACTTCCTTTTCTAAAAAAAATTAAGCACTTGAGGGCATGCGACATGCTCGCATGCAGCGCATTTCGTGGTCTCGCCGCAAGGCTGGATTGATTCCATTTCCCGGCAGAAACAAAATTAGCACACAGACATGGACAGAACAGACGTCTTACCGGGATGAATTAGTGGTACAAGCTGAATTAGTAATGGCAGGCGATGGACCCGCTGGCAACTGTTGTTGCGCGGTGATTTTCAGTTACAACAGATGTGCAAACTACAGATGGGAAAGAATCGTATACTAGCATGGATCAGGATAAATAAACAGATAAAGCAAAGCAGCTGAGATCTGAAAGGTGCTGCTTCTTCTTAACCATCCTCATTAAGCAAAATAATGAAAAGGGCATGTTGCTATCATCTACCAAACAAAGCTCTGCTTAGGGTCTAGTCAGGCTAGTGAGGAACAAGGCTCCCTCGAGAGAGGTAGGTGAGGAAAGCACCGGTTTGACCTCAGCCTTATTGGATGGATGGATGGATGAATACTAACCTGCGAAAGTTAGTTTCAACCACCACACTCCACTCCACTGGTGATGAGTATGCGAGGTAAGAGTGGTGGTGTAGTTCAACCGAATTCGTGTAAAAATGCAAGGAAAAGAATGATTGCTCAACCAATCTTGTACCACTTGATTACCAACAGGCGTCAGGTGGTGTGGGGTTAGAGTTCGTTGGTCCTTGAGGAGGCTCACAGCAGACCACCCAACCTCTTGTGTCCACATATCTTAATTGTGTTTCCACAAACATACTCATTTCTGCAGGAGAACACAGGAAGGTACTCATTCGGTTGCACTATGGAAGGCGTTGTTTTACTCCACTAACGAAAGTGATGAACACACATGGTGTGTTTGGAAAATTGTTGGAGACAACCGGGGGTTCAACCTCATGTGGGCAAACAGTTCGTACCTCAATTTTTGTTCTTGAAGCTGCGAGGAATAGGAAATCCGCCGTCAGTTGAATTATTATGCTAGTTGCCGTGCTCTGGAGATAACCCTGTATTGGGCCCAATTGGTGGAGCTGCTGGGCCGGTTCTTGTCTGCACCACGCGAGTCCGACCCACGAGACGCGACAAAGCCTATTGGGGCGTACTGGGCCCCTTTTTATGTCTCTCAACGCTGGCGCATACTCAGACTGGTGCCGTGCTGCAGCCGTCCTCGCCGGAGACAGCGCGACGCGTTGACTGGTGCGTCAACGGCCCAGCTGGCACAACGACCTGCCGATCCGTGGGCCAAGTGGGTCGGGTTCTGGAAACACCAGTCAGAGAAAAAAGCGAGTGGGACCTGCTCGCGCGCGTGTCGCGCGACGTGTTGGGCCTGTCGCCATATGCGAACCGGGTTCTCGTCTCTTCTTCTTCTCTGCTCTGCAAGTGTCCCGGCGCCGCCGAACCGTCCGTACTTTGCCGATTCCGAATTCGGCCCCACCCATCAGCCGCGGATCCCGCGCGCCCGGCCGACGAGGAAGAAGGAAATGGCGAGCAGCAGCTACGAGGGCATCCTACTCGGGATGGGAAACCCCCTTCTGGACATCTCCGCCGTCGTCGACGAGGCCTTCCTCGCCAAGTACTCGGTTCCTCCTCCACCACTTTTCTCCTCAACTAATGATCTCTGCATCTTACCACCGCCATCCCTCTTATATTCGTCTGCACC
The DNA here is from genome assembly GCA_007726485.1 of Eragrostis curvula. Classification (NCBI taxonomy): domain Eukaryota; kingdom Viridiplantae; phylum Streptophyta; class Magnoliopsida; order Poales; family Poaceae; genus Eragrostis; species Eragrostis curvula. The sequence continues at coordinate 17,031,301 of RWGY01000031.1, forward strand.
TCTGAAACTCTGAACTGTCAGTCCGTAGCACGCGACTGAAGCCACCGCCAATATGCAGAGCACCCTTTTTTTTTTTTTATAGAGATAAGCTACTTAAATAACCAAATCGGTCCAGTTGCTGATTCCTTTTTATTACTCCCTGTCTAAGCTGGGATCCGTGAACCTTGCAACTGTGCCAGTTAACCAGAAGTAGTATCTGTCTTGGATTGGCCCATGCTTTCTCGATTGCTTGTTCGGAACTAGTAGTTAGGTAGCAGCTGAAGTCATCACGAGCTTATTGACACGTTTCTCTCTGCACTTGTTTTCTAGGTATGATGTCAAGCCGGGCAATGCCATTCTCGCTGAGGAAAAGCACTTGCCCATGTAAGTTTCTTTGCCCCTTCTCTTGCATTATCATTTTTGTTGGCCTGTTGTCATGAACCGAAAATGGAAAACAAAATGTCGGTATTGTCACATTAAGCATGCCAAGTTTATTTTGAATTTTGTATGGTCTGATATATTCAAAGGTGGAAGTTAGTAACTTCATATCAGAACGGCATAACAGATAACTTTGTTATATAACAGCAAACGGGCTCTATACAAATGAATAACATAGCTCAAATATACAAAAAACGGTGTAGATATGTGATCGTCTGGATTTCTGTGTTACCAGGTATGATGAATTGGCAAGCAAGAACAATGTTGAATACATTGCTGGAGGTAATATCACTACACACCATAAGAAGTCCATGCACAAAGTACTCACCTCTTTTATTTATTGTGTTCACATCTTTCAGGAGCCACTCAAAATTCCATCAGGGTTGCCCAAGTAAGCTCTGAACATACTAACTCATCAACATCTAAAGCTATTGGCCTAGGACTAGTTTTCTTATAGTAATCGTCTCAAAAAAAAAGTTTTCTTATAGTAATGAAAAACTAAATGATGGGAATCTTGATTGCTTCTCAGTGGATGCTTCAAATTCCTGGTGCGACAAGTTACATAGGTTGCATAGGGAAGGACAAGTTTGGCGAGGAGATGAAGAAAAATGCGCAAGCTGCTGGTGTTAATGTAAGTCAAGTTCCCTTTTGTTAATTTCTTTTCTTCGTCATGCACGGGTGCATCAGTCGTTGCACTATCAGTGACTATAACTGTATAACCTCACTATCTATTCAACCAGGCCCATTATTATGAGGATGAGAATGCTCCGACAGGCACATGTGCTGTCTGTGTTGTTGGTGGTGAAAGGTATGCTTCCTAATACCGCCTGCACTTCAAGGAATGAAGCTTGATTTTTAAGCTTTTTTATTCTACCTGTAACCAGATCACTTATTGCAAACTTGTCCGCGGCAAACTGCTACAAGTCTGAACATCTGAAGAAACCTGAGAACTGGGCACTTGGTAAGAAAATGGTCGCTGGACTAGAGCTCTTTTGTGAATTTTCACCTTTATTGTCTCTCCATAGAGACAACGTTCAACATGTAGTTTGGAAAAAATGGTACATATATGTTGTGCACTGCTCCGATTGCCCATTCTGCTTTACAAGCTACAGACTTCTTCCTTTGGATGTTGAGTATCTCACACGCATTTGTAATATTTTATGGTTTTGCACATAGATAAACTTTTGAGTGAAACCAATATAATGTTATAATTTTGAGTAGTGCTCATGCAAATGTCCCAAATAATAACTGAATTTGGTTATCTAGAACTGTCAATTGAAAAGTAACTTATTGTTACATAATCCGTCTTGTCCTTGGGAACATTTTGTATTTGTGGTTCACCTTTTTTTCTTTCCTTCATGTGCATTGGAGCACTGCAGATGCATGCAGCTCAACTCCTTGTGTAAACATTAGTTCATTTTCTATCTTTATGTAAGAAATATAGCACCTTTCAGTACCCACAGAGCTTCAAGTCGTTGCCATCAGTTTCTTATGTAACCTCTCTGCTGCTTATTTTCGTACAAAGTTTTTTCCTTGAGTCACTGCTATCAGTTTCTTACATACATACCTGCTACTTAGTTTTGCAAGTTTTTTCATTTGGTGGACCGTGTTTCTTAACAATGTTTTGCACTGACTGTAGTTGAGAAGGCAAAATATATTTACATTGCTGGTTTTTTTCTCACGGTGTCACCGGATTCTATTCAACTTGTTGCTGAGCATGCTGCTGCAACTAACAAGGTAAAATGATGCTGGTAAATGGAGCGATTTTTCTAATTTTGTTTGTTTTACCTTGACTAAAATGTTTGCAGGTGTTTTTGATGAACCTTTCTGCTCCCTTTATCTGCGAGTTTTTCCGTGATGCCCAAGAGAAAGCTCTTCCGTAAGTACTGGATGCATAGTGATGTTTATTATGCTACCTTTATGTGGTAGCAGTGCATTTAAGCCTAGGTTGTGGTTTCAAGCTATGCTTCAGCTCTGGTGTATGTTAGTTTTTTCCGCTTCATGCTTATCAATGTGCTTTCTGTTACTGAACATAGGTACGTGGACTACGTCTTTGGAAATGAAACTGAGGCAAGGACATTTGCTAGAGTTCATGAATGGGAGGTAATAACTCATGTGTCATTCTATCCATTGTCATTTCCATTTGGTTTTGTAATGTTTTAATTATTCTCAAAAAAAAATTGTAGACTGAGAATGTTGAGGAGATTGCTCTGAAGATCTCACAACTGCCTAAGGCTTCAGGGACACATAGAAGGATTACTGTGATCACTCAAGGTCGTGATCCAGTAGTTGTGGCTGATGATGGAAAGGTAAGTCTCCTGCTTTTAGTGGCCCTCTTGGTTTCACAGCAGACTACATGACAGTATGACATTGCTATAGTAGTATAGTTGTAATGATTGTTTGTGTTCTGTTCAAAACATCTACAGATTATTTGCGCACATTGTCAGCCTTGACGAAGTTGAAATTCACATTGTGCTTATATCTTGCTACTTTGGGTATATGTCCTCTGATTACCGGTACTTAAATATCACTATGCGTGCAGGTGAAAACTTATCCCGTGATCCTTTTGCCCAAGGAAAAGCTTGTTGACACCAATGGCGCAGGTATTCAGTAGTTTTTAGTAGTAATATTGAATGAACAGTTTACCTTTATAATGCCATGCTCTGTTTTACTGAAAACTCCTTAAACCTTTGCCACTCCGTTAAACAATCTAATTGCCTATGACAATTGAGGAATTTTGCGTATGCTTCTGAATCCTGAAATTTACGCATGGATTGTAGGTGACGCCTTTGTTGGAGGCTTTTTATCTCAACTGGTTCAAGAGAAAAGCATCGATGACTGTGTCAGAGCTGCTTGCTACGCTGCGAACGTTGTCATCCAGCGTTCTGGCTGCACGTACCCTGAAAGGCCCGACTTCAACTAGAGCGATTTCAGTGTATACGGGGAGGAATAAACTGTAGGCAACAGGGTTTTATGACATTCTCTGTATAATTTTCATCTCAACAGATCCTGCCACATCGTCTGAGTCAATGTTTACGGCACGTTTGTGGTGTCACTTTCTGCAATTATACAGGTCAAATGCTGTTGAATGCATCACAAGCTTCTTCCTTCACGCGTGTTATATTGACAAGCTTGCTTGCGTAGTACCTCAGTTCAGGCAAAAACAGCCACTGGCTGAAAGCTCACACCATGAAAAATACCTAAAGGAGCGGTGTGTGGTGTCAAAGCATGACTAATTGGCAAAATGCTAAACTGTTCTGGGTTTCAGCTAATTAAACTGTTCAAAGCACTTCTCATGGTGCATCCTTGAAGAATCGAATACAGATTATGGAACACCATGACTAATTGCCAACATGCTAAAATGGCCTGCAGGCTACAGCCCTACGCCCTATACACCTGACAGCATTTCGTGTCAAAGCATCATTTCTGGAAGGAAGGAACTGCACGCTCGTCCTAAACAGAAAGTACAGAAAACACAGGGAAGACAGCACAGCAGGGACACCGACGCCGGCATGCGCTTGCCGCCCGGCCGGCAGACGCCGTGGTCAGATGCACAATGCCAGCCTCCACTCCCGCTCGGCGTGGACATGGCAGAGCACGCCGAGGAAGATGTCCTCGTCGCAGGGAATGCATAGCCTGGCGTCCGCGCCGGCGAAGTCGTACTCGTCGCGCGCGCGGTCCAGCAGCTCGCGGAACAGCGGGTGGTCCAGGCACGACACCCTCACCACGTACCGCCGCAGCTCATCGCCGACGTACACCACCGTGTGGCCCCGGGGCACGTCCCCCGGGATGGCCTCGCCTCCGGCGGCGTCAACGCCGTCGAGGGGAGCCCAACCGCCGGCGATCGCCTGGGCGGCGGCGAGCCTCTTCCAGGCGTGGAGGAAGGCCCTGAGGAATCTCCTCTTGGATGCTCCTGCCTTCATGCTACTATAGCTTGGATTGTATATGTCAGATTGTGTATGTGGCTCTGTTCTTGGCAGTGCAGTGGCTTTATATACAACGTACTGGGCTTGGTGTGCCTTGCTGTTTGCGGATTGGTAAATGCTGACCGTTTAGTCTTAAGGTTTGTGCTATATGTACATGTAGATTGTTAGTAGAGTGAGCTGGAAAGGCGCTTGAGCGATGTTTGAGAGGAGAGGGGTTTGGATAATAGCTCGAATATAGGATGGTCCTCTGATCTGTTTCTGGACTCTGGAGGCAAATGACGCGCACACGTAGGTCTAGATTGTAGCCATGCAACTTGCAAGTTGTTCCCAACCGCCATGTGGATTCCTTCCGTTCGTCACACATCGTTTGTGTGCGCAGGTCTACTTGCTTGGCGCCATTTGATGTGTCAAAGGCTGGTGAGTGGTTGTGCTACACATGTTTTCTAGTTTTCTTGATATGTTTCCAACTTCGCATTGATATCCGTTTTCTGAAGAAGAGAAGCCGCGTTCAGTGCCAGCCAGAGACACAATAATCATGACCGTGGATATGACAAAAAAACGAAAACGCCAAATACCGCACATGCAAAGAAAGCCAAAACAGTCGTATTCGATGGAGTGGTGCGTATATGTCGCGGAAGCTCAGCCATTGCCGCCATCAGCAACTTGGCACGAATATTGGAACGCTTGTGGTTGACAACGCAATTGGGACATCGCCTTCAGATAACAGTACACAAGGAGGCAAGCGCTTACGCACTTGTCGATGACATGTAGACGGTACGCGACGTTTGTAGTCCTTCTGTCCTCGGCGCTAGTGGCATGTTTATCTGGTTGGGGAAGAAGTGACGGGCAAAGGATTCGTCAAGTACAGACGATCGACGAGAGAAGATTCTGGGCCCTCTTCTTCTCCAATAATGGGAGGGAATGGAATAACGAACTCCGCCTCGAAGTTGGCAATGAAGGGAGTTATAGATTCTTGCACACATCGCCTTTTTTTTTGAGTTGTGCACACATCGCCTTGGTTGGCCCTTGGGAGGAGGATAAGGCTGGCCGTTGCGTTGTACGGCTGCAGGACGAACGGAGAGGGGCCGCTCGCGCGGCCACATTGGTCGGGGTGACGACGGCATTCATTGCGTTG
>RWGY01000031.1:17037778-17240357 GCA_007726485.1 Eragrostis curvula
GAAGTCGACCGGAAGATCGCATGCCTAGAACACCGTTTCTTCAGCTTCAAATACTCCTTGATGTCTTCATTCACTGAGCAACAAACAAAAGGTGGTTTTGGGTCCGCGTGAGTACATAGAGTACTCAGCAAGTGGGGGAAAGTATGACATGTTGGCTAAAAGCAAGAAAGGCTAACAGGGGCTCATTTGCATAAATGCAGTTAAGTAAAATATTTAATAAAAGCACTCCTATTTACTAGGTGATATATATCTCCAAACGGCCAAGGTTACTCCACCTTGCCAAAATTAAGGGTTCCAACCACCCTGTACGTCTCTACAGGTTACTCCACCTGTACCCAATCATAGTTACCCCACTGTGATTGCCCATCCAACCATTCCCAACTAATCGTGTGAGGGTCCATGCCGCTCTTGACCGTGAGCACGGCTGTCATGACAGTTTTCACTCTGCAGAGGTTGTACACATTTCCCCACGAGTTGTGATTCCGTCCCCTGTTACCAGGTGGACTAAAGTCTCCTTTATGCCGATGCCGGCCAAGCACATGCACACTTCCTTAGGTGTGCGGCCAGGAGATCACAACAAGGCTTTTCCACAGCTTCCTCCAGCTTGCACATGCCCACTAAGGTTCCACCGATAGGGGAAGTATACCCTTGACCCCTAGAGGCCCCCTCTTGTGCCAGATGGTTCCGAGGAGTAGCTCTCCTATCCCCACACATCTCTCTCCCGACGATTCCAGCATACTCGCCTTCCTCGCACCGCCGTTTGGCACGCACAGAACTGGTCTCTACAGTGTAATACGCCAGGCCGCGCCCATTCTTGGACTCGTGGTTGTACGGTTTTCATGGGTGGTCGCTCCATGAACCGGTCCTTAGATTTAGGTGATTAACAAAACCAAGGGACTGCCGGTAACCCCAGCACAGCCCCCGAGCTGCCGGTAACCCCAGCACAGCTCCCAAACTATATCACCCAAATCCCTAGCTCCAATCATGTTGCTAAAGAATTACCGTTAACCCTCATGTGACGGAAGTTCTGTTAATCAAGTTACAACATTTCCAACCCAACATACAGCAAGGCTAAGCAATTCTACCCATACACAAATAAAGGTAACTAAGGCGACAAGGAAATGATATGACAACAATCTAGTAAACCCTACACATAGGTTCGCATTCATTTGACTCAAGCATGCAATTTTATAAACAAAACATTTATAAACTTGGATACAAAATGCATCAAGGACACTTGCCTCTTTGTAGTATTGTTGCTCAGTGCGCGTAATTCCTTATCTTCAATGTCTTCGTATGATCCTCGATCGTATTTATCCTATTCGCGCATACAACAAACAAAATAAACAAACAATAAAACACAATGCATGGCTTAAAACCAGAGGAGAAGGGTTATACAAGGACTATGGTTGGATTGGTTAGATTGCGATGAGAATTTCGGCGAAAGAATCACTTGATTCGAAGTTACGAGCAAAAAGATATTGTTAGATAAAGATTGTGAGGACTAAACTACGATAAAACCTATGTTTTGGAGCTCATGTGCAAGATATCAGTGGCTGCAAGAACTATGAGCTTGATTAACTAGAACTACAGGGAATCATATCAGAGATGAATGAATACCGAGAAATCAGAACAAGAGTTTGGAAATATTAAAGAATTTTGATGAATATATCAAAACTACACAAGATGGAGTGAACATACTATTTTGAGCTAGTAAGATTTCAGATAAAAGGGAAATGAAGACTGCATTTGCACCGGTAAAAAGGACTGGAGAAAGCTTGCTCATCCAAGACTATGCACAACGATGAAATATTTGAGTAGCGGTGACGATGATCGGCGAACATCGACCACAGCCTCGAGAAGCGAAATCGGTGTCCGTGGTGTTTGGTTGAGAGGGAGAGAACATCCTGCAGAATGTGGAAAAGCACACTATAGTGTTATGGTGGTTTCTGGATGAGATCAATCGACGTAGCGGCAAAACAGCGCTGATTCTCCCCAGGATGCTGACAGGCGTTCACAGACAGCATAAAACAAAAGTGCATGTTCCCGGAGATTGGATGCTGGTATTAGGATCAAACTTAAACATACGTGTTTACAGTTATGTGGCACATGACAATGACATGGTGGTTACGACTGGAAATCACCTGAGGTGGAGATCGAGAAGTTAGATCACAGAAAAGTCATGTGGCGGTAGTTCATACGCCAACCACGTTCCTCGAGGCGTCAGGAAAGATCTTGACACAAAACCCTGTGATGGCAGACATAACTTGATGGGACACAACACAGTATGGAAAGGACATCGAGGAATCCTCTGAATTTAGAAGAATCAGGAGAGAATTACCGTCATGCGCGCTGGGCGTGTGCAGAATAGAGAACAAAGGTTATTGCGAGGACAATCCTGGTAGCATCGGGACTCCAATAGCGGCGATATTTTGATATGTTGTAGAGAACAATCTGGCGCACCTTCTGGCCAAATTTGAGAGCATTCCGTTGTCTGTATCACTGGGAACGTCGATGCCAAACAGGGACGGAATGCTGGACACGAACAGACAGGATCAGAGGGGACGGCGAATCAGATTACTGATTCATTAGAACTCCTCTGACCGTGAATTTTGGATATGATGTAGAGGACAAAGAGTAGCATCACATGGTGAAACTTGGGCGCATTCCGTTGGCTGGTTCAACGGGAACGCTGATGCCAATGGAGGACGCCATGGCTGGACACAGCAGAGCAACGAAGGTTAATTCGTGGTTACTTGATGGGAATGAAGAGGAAGGGTCAGGGGAGGTCGTCAGCCGGCACAAGGGACGCCTAGGCATGCTTCTGTAGGTCCAAGAGAGGGAGATGAGAGGGCAGGGGTGAGAAGAAAAGGCCAGGCATGAAGGAGCTCGGGTAATTACCATTACAACAGCAGTTTTCATTTCTCTTTGATGGTACTTGATGGAGAGTGAAGAGGGAACGGTTTTGATGCTTGTTGGGGTGTGGCGCAGGTTTTATTGTGCACAAAATAGGAGCTGAATGTGCTGCGCTGTGGTGGTGTTTTGCTAGTGCGCTGCTGCTGGTTAGCCATGGGGAAGAAAAGAGAGACCAAGGAGAGAGAAATAGAACGTGGAGACAAGGCAGGAAAAGTTCAGTGCAGCTGCCTTGGTTGCAGATCATGGAAATAAAGGAAAGGCTTGAGAAAAATGAAAGAAGGAAACAAAGAGAGAATAAAGAAAGTTCGGGTGGGATATTTCGATAAGATTTATGCCGGCTCGAGGTCCATTTAGTAAGGGGTATTTTCTGGTTTATAAAATAATCAAAGCACTCAAACCATTTTAAAGAAAACACAAGAAATTCAAGTCAAGCATTTTCAAAGTTGTAAGACAAACTAAAATTTTGCTTATTTAAATATTTTCATAATCAAACCATTTTAAGTAAATCTTTGAACTAAAATAAAAAAAATCATTTAAGGCAAACATTTGTTAAGCCAAAATAAATTAAATTTAAATACAAATTAAGAAAAACCTTTAAAAATATTGAAAATTAGCATGTAAAGTTGGAAAACGGTTCACATCCCAAAATAGGAAATTTTTGGGGTGTGACATGCTCTCCATACTCTCATGATCAAGATCACGTACACATTCCACCTCATATGCTATACTTCTACTCTGGAAGTTAGCAACCATGTCATGCCATCCACCAAAATAAATACGCTCCTCATCATTTATCACCTCTCTTGAAATATCAAAAGTAGGCATGGCTATGCAAAAGAAAGTAAGAAAATAAAAGGTGAGCATGATGAAAAGAAAGAGACAAAATCTGCTCTCATTTTGAGCATGGAAAAAGAAAGAAGAAAAGATAGCCATGCCCAAAATACAAAATAAAGAGAGGTGAACAAAAATAGGAGTAGTCACATACACCACCATCCACATATACACACTTGCACATCTTGATCTACGATTGTATGGCTTGCTATCTCCGTGGATCCACTCTTTTGGTTTTGCAGAATATGAATGCAAGTATGCCTCTTTGCATATCCTACCTTGAGCTCCACAAAGGCTTATTAGATATAGGATGAGGCAACACACATGCCTTGGTAAGGGATAAAAACACCACTTGAGCGACTCGAGAGTATCACTAGAGGAACTTGATTTTATTCTTGAAAATCTTTTTGAAAACCTCCGGAGAATAAAAGCAAGACAAGGGATGAGAAAATAAATGCTCCATACACCATTCTCTCTCTCAACCGCCCAAGGTAAAGTATAAAGCAAAAGCCCCATAAGGATTAAGGGAAAAGGGTGAGTTACCATGGCCAACTTATTCAACTCAAGGATGAGTATCTCTGTTATAAACTTGGTACCTTTGAGAAGTAGGCATTGTAGCAACTCCTGATCAACAACCTAAAGTCATACTTCTTGCTCGGGATGAGCAAGGGGTAAGCTTGGGGGAGTTGTTGACGGTCGTTACGGATCAATTTCAACCGTCAACTAGCTCAATAAATAAGAAGGATTGGACATTTCTTACAAGCATTTTATTTAGAAATAATCTATTTCCACATGTACCTCTAGATTTTAGTGTGCAGGTGGAATAAGGGAGAAATCCAGGTGAAACCATGCCCCAAGGCGACGAAACAACACTTTTACAAACTCGACGTTCGCCGCGGGAATACAACTCCAAGACAAAAGGGCAAATATCGTCAAAGTCCAACACAACCAAGGCCTAATGCACCTGGACCAGAGAAGAAGACCCAGAGGGGGAGCCACCTGCCAAAGCCCAGCCCAGGTGGGGCCAGGCACAGGTCGGCCGACCTGGCAGGGTGGCCCCCTGGGCCCATCTTTTTATGGCGGTTTGTAACCGACCTCTGGAGGTCGGTTCCCCCTGCATTAAATGCCACCAACCTCAGGAACCGCCTCCAGAAACCGACCTTCAAGACTATAAATAAAGGGGTACCCCCCCTCCTGGAAACACACACACACACCACAACAGAAGGATCATTCCCTCCTCTCCTCACGCTAGAGCTAGAGACTCTTCTAGGTAGTGCTAGGCTGAGTAGTGGGCTGCCTCATTGCTCCCAAAGTCTTGTGGAGAATTGGGTATAGCTCTTGTATCCTCTCTTTGTAAGACTTGTTCTTCGTCTAATGGAATGCATTCGTTCGTATAGTTGTTATGTGCTTAGTAGTTTGATCATGATCTTGCATGAATGTTCATCGTTCGTTCATGTTTGTTCATCGCTCGTTCATGTTTGTTCATCGTTCGTTCATCGTTCATCGATGATCGCTAGTAAACATACATCGAGCGTTCCTTGTTCGTTCATGCTTGATTATCGATTATTCTTGCACGTACTTAATTGATCGTCGTTCGTCGCTCGTTCTTGAGCGACGAATGCTTATGCATAACTTAGTGCTTGCTTTGACCCTTTTGTTTAACTCATGCTAGTTAGGCTAGTTGTTCTTATGTTTTGGCATCGGGCCTCTCTGTCCTGCAAAGGTGCTCTAGATTTATCACCCCGTCGATCCGAAGGGTTGGGGGTGCCTCGAGGGATCTAGAGTTGTGGTTAGTGACGCCGGCATGGTGCTGGGGTTGTCTCTCCACCCTTGAGTATGTGCGTGTCCCACGGTTTGTAGAGGTAGGTGGCAGGAAGTGACAGCCCTGTCCATCCAAAGGAACCCTCCACGTTTGGGCACGGCATAGGAGTATGTAAATGCGCCGGAGTCGCGGGGCAGACCCTGCGTATGCCGGACCTCCCGAAGTTGCCTAGACATAAGACGCTTGCTTGCGCTTGCATGATCTTAGATGATAGGTAGAGGCCTTGCACGCTCTATGAATGTTGTACCTTAGGAGGAGTAGTTCACTAGTCTAACTTAGCATTGCTTAGAATTGTCTCTCGCCCTTTATTAGAGAGAGTGGGATACCTTTGTGTGTGTCACACTATCCTCAACTATTGAACCTTACCCCTGTTTTGGAATGTGGTTATATCATCTATCATTTGTAACACCATGAACATAAGTACTCTTGTCAACCATGTCTTCCCTTGGGAAAATATAAATACGATACCCTTGGAATACTCTCGGGTGAAATGCTACAACGGGTTATCCGTCCGCTTGCGGATATTCAATTAACATGATAAACCTTATAATACATATCTAGTACTTGTTACTAGACGTGGATTATTTGGTTATTAGTGCAAGTGACTCAAACCATAACCCCCGGCGTCTCCCGCGGTCGCGTATTTTCTGCGTGACCGTAAGAGACGCCAACAGCGAACAGCCCAGGAATACCATGATATGCATGCACACCAAAATTCATAATTTTTGGATGAACAGGAAAGGGTATAGGATTTCATTTAGGTTTTCTTACCCTGAATTTTGTACAAAAAGTTACTAAACATATAGCAATGTTATTGCAAGTATCGATAGAGATATTGTCGCAAGGATTCCAGGAAAACTTGTTTCACATTTTTATGAGCCATACTTTATTTTCTGTAGATTTTTAAACAAAAACCTGGAAATGGAAAAACGCTGAGCCAGTCAGATCTGGGCAATACCAAGGGCTACACAGATAGTGCGGCACACCGGATCACGCGCAGCCATACAAGATCCAAATCGAGCTGGAGGTCGTCCATGGCGACTACGCTCGCTGGAGGCAGGCGGCGGCTCGCCGGGACAGCCCAAACGGCGACGAAACTCGCCGTGGAAGGTATCTACGTGACGAGGGCACTAAGGGGGATCCATTTGAGAGGAAAAAAGCGACGGGAAAGCATGGAGATGGACGGCATCGAGCGGCGGCGGTTAGCCGAAGTTCGGCGAGGTCGTCAGTTCGGTACAATGCACCAAAAATCGAGGGAAAAAATCGAGGAGTTGACGAGGGTCTCACTGTGCGATGAGGAATTGACGACGAGGCATGCACCATCCCCGCTTGTGCCGTCCCCCTCTAGATCCATCGCGCTTTGCCTCCTGCGCGATCTGATTCGAATCCGTGCGGGTGCATCGCTACCATTGCTGTTGCATCGTCGTCGATCCATTGGCGCTTGTTCCGCATCTCGCGCAGCCGCCATAACCTGGAAAAGGAAAGAAAGGCGATCCATCTCGCGCATCTCCACACGGAGGCTGCCGCCGCACGTCCTCGCGACCCGCCGCCTCGCCCAGATCCCTCCTCTCAGCTATGGTTGGGGGCTTCTCGCTTCTCTCTGTCTCCTCTGGAACAATCCTTCCAAGAATCGATGAATCGATGAAGAAGAATGGTAGTGAATCAGGTTGAAGAAGAAAATCAATTTAGGAAGGAAAGGTGACCGGCAATCACGCGTGTGGGGGTTACGGCGAGGTGGGAATTGCGCCCGGGTATCAATCAGCGCGAGGTGAAAAAAGTCATCTGTGCGTCATCTTTTTTGGCCTACAAATGACATAGCGTCACGCCATCCTTGTGGGCCCGCTGGTGGGATTTGAATACGGCAACGTGCGACGGTATTTAAATTGGGTTCCCTTTTGATCAAAGGTTGATATTAAGATGGGTATAATCTGGTAGGTCAAAATCATTTTCCTCCAAACTAGTTCTTTAGAGGTTTAGATAGATTAATTTCTCAAATTTACTTAATAAATGTCTATTTAAATTGTTAGCTAAACTAAATATACTTATATCCAACTTTATTCTAAACCCTTAAAGAACCAGTTGCGAGAAAAATCGGTTTTACCCTGCCAGATGTTACCCACCTGTATATCAACCAATGATTTAAATCCCACCCCCTAATCACAGCCGCTAGATCAAAAACATGGACTCACCAAGTCACCAGATTGTCACCGAATTGTCACCGATAACACAATTAACACACGTTTCATCCCCGCCTCCTCGCGCTAACCACACCCAAAAAAACTGTACCCGCACCTGCACCCACCACCGTGAATGGAAATTATGGAATGATAGCCGGTCTCCTTCCCGAATTAATGCTCTCCTTCCAAATCAAAATAATGTTTGAAAATTTTAATACTCTCCTTCCAAATCAAAATAATGTTTGAAAATTTCGGAATTAGCAGTTTCCTTCGTCGACGGCGGGCGTGGTGGTGTACTCGCCGGCGTCCGACGTCTTCTTCGTGCCCGTCATGGAGGTGTGATCCGGTCGTGGAGTCGACGAGAGCTCGACGCGCGCTGCCGACGACCTCGAAGCTCGACCTCGACGCGCGACCTCGACGCTCGCCGCCGCAGACCTCGACGCGCGACCTCGAAGCCTAGACAAAGCCCCGCCGCCGACCTTGACGCTCGCCCCGCCGCCGACTTGACACTCGCCGACTTCTTCTCTTGCTGCAGGTAGCGCATGTCTCCCACGTTTCCAGGTTTGATTTGATTCACGCTGAAGGGCGCATCTCATTCTTCATCTCATTCTACACAATGGATTAGATTTGTGTTGAATTTTCGTTTTGTCGGGTTACAACCTGCTGCTCTTTTAATCTGAAATTCCTATCACCACGCTCGATCTGTTGTAGTCACCTGCTCCTCATCGACGACCCTTTCCTTGGTGCAGCGGATCACCTTGAGTGGCGTCCAGTTTTACCTTGGGAGGATTTTGACGAGACAGGGGCACCTGATAGCTGTTGCTTCCCCCCTCTCAATTTTTCTATCTCTAGCTGGCGATGGCGGCACGACGGCTGTGAAGCAAGGTCCAGCGCATTTAGGTTCCCGTGGATCCGCTACCCTGAAGCTGCAAAAGGGCAGGCTCTACCTCTTCGTGGAAAACTACGGATGGTGCGTTGAACAGGTTGATTCTCACTAGTACAATGAGGGCCTTTAGTGGCGGTCGTTTTGGCCTAGCAGTGGCGGACAAGGCAAGCGCCATTGCGCTAACGCCACTGCTAGGTCCCGGGTTCGGTGGCGGACGGATCGTCCGCCACCTCGAGACGAAGACGGTGGCGGACGCTGACGCCACAGCGTCCGCCATCGAACCAACGATAGGGGTGGTGGACAAAGATGACGTCACCGTGTCCGCCACCTGTCAGGCGCCCAACAGAGGCGGTAGAAGTGACGTCACCGTGTCCGTCACTCGACTGCTGATGTCACCTCATCCGCCACTTGGCTCGTTCGAGCAGTGGCGTTTGACGATGTCAGCATGTCCGCCACTGCTGGCTCATGACAGATTCAAAATTAATCTGAAATTTCAATTTAACCAGGCCACCAAATTCAAAATCACACGCATTTCAAATATTTCATCACAAATCATCATAGATCATCACAGAAAGACATCAAACAAGTAAAGTTCGATAATAATAACCAAATATCTGGTAACAACACAAGTTCATCCCTCCATATATACAAAAACGACACAATTGTTCATGGGGCCAGAAACCGCACATCCTTCACATCCTTGTCATACACCCAACTATAGTCTATCTTGTTCCTTTGAGCGGCAATGTCATCCTTCCAATTTTGCTCAATTGTGGTCTGTTGATGACTTATAGCTGCTTTCCCAGTCCAAAAACATAAGTCTGGAAATTGTGCCAACTTTCCCTTTGGATCAAAATAATCGCCGTCGGGGTAGATAAGGTGATGCATGATGAAGCGACATATCTTTGATGTGAAGCCATATAGTGAAGCGTCGCTGAATCCAGCTAGCCCTTTCTTAGTAGTGTCCTGCACACATGACAAAAACACACATCAAATTTGCATTAATGAAAACAAACATTTTAATTATATGCAAAAGATTGTAAATATATGCAACTAGTACTTACATGTTTTGTCGGATCTTCCCGGGGCAAATGTGTAAACTTGTTATGCACGGCCAAGGATAGCCAGTCCATCACGTAATAGCCACAATAGTTAGTCCTTGGAGGTTGTTTTCTACACTGAAAAAACAAATGCAACTGTTGTTAGTGTTTTGTTCGCAATATAACAAAAGATTATAGTAAAGATGAGAGCTTAAGAATTTATATGGATTTTACCGGGAATTTCCAATTCCAACCCATTTTGTGTGGCCGTTTCGGATTGTGCTTCCCTCCAAGATTCTGAACGTAATGCTGGTACCCTCTGTTGCAAAAGTAAACGACTTTTAGATAATGAACATAAAGAATCAGTATATAGATAACTATACCCATCATTTATTACTTCTCAATGACTTTGCAGAACATGTCGTATCTCTTTTGGTCATAGTTGAGGGAGTCGAATACCCAAACCCTTCCTTGCTTGTGGTTTATTATGAAACAAATCCAGTGATTACTACATAAATAATGATGTATGTCAGTGTCATAGGTTAGCAATCAACAATGACAACAAAAATATTTGCCCAGAAAGACTTACTCAAAGTTATAAGGGGCCAAGATGGCATCTCTGTCTTCCCACTCCTTCATGCATTTACCTATATAGGTCGAACATGTCGTTCTTCTATTCTCAATCATTAGGTCAACAGTTCTTTTTCGCTCTTCTTTAGACATATTTGCGTAAACAGGGGATTTCTCGTCTATCTTTGGGGTCAGGTGTCCTTGGGATATCAGATGCGGGTGTAGGATCCCATATTCTTTTTGGTCATAGTGGCAACAAATCCTAGACAAGAAAATGCATCAGTAATGCTTAATAGTTTATGTTCTTGGACAATGGAAAGACTGAAAGCACTTACATGCACCAAAGAATTATCATTGTCGCGTCGATTGCATCGAGACGATAGATGTGATGGATATCCACAAATGGCACATCCATATCGAAATCCTCAGTGTTGAAAATCTTTTTCCCAGGAACCTTGCACGGGATATTCTCAATGTTTAGGGCACAAGCTTTAATGTACCAGTCATGAAATCTCTGCATTACCCAGTCACACTTTGTAGCGAGGAAGCTGAGGGGAACGAGTGGCATGCCATGCACATATTTGGGAAAATCGTCTTGTTCGTAATCCCAAGAACCTTCTGGGACACCAGGCTTCATTTTGCGTTTCACCTGAACTGTCGTCACCTTAGGTGTCTCCTTCACCTTCTTGCCCAATCCATGAAAGAAAGCTGCAACAGCAGCAGGATCAAAGGGTAAATTTTCCGCTTCTTCTCTATGAGATCTTATCACCTTAGGAAAAAGGGGTGGGAGATCCTTGCCTTTCACAATGCCGGCAGCGTCATAGGTCCCCTTCTCTTTGGTTCTTGATTTCAGCTTGCTACCTTCATTCTCCTTGTCCTTGGTTGGTGATGGTTGAGGCGTAGGAGCACGCGATGTCTTGGTACCCTCAGGCTCGCTGACCTTGGTCGGTGACGGAGGCGGCGAACGAGAGTGAGTAACCTCAGACTCCTTGTCCTTTATCTGTGACGGAGGCGGCGAACGAGAGCGAGTACCCTCATCCACCTTGTCCTTTGTAGGTGACGGAGGTGGCGAGCGAGCCATACAGCAATCTTGTTGTGGCGGCAAATGAGGCACAACGTCATTGTCGACATCAGCCCCAATTAGAGCAACAGGTGCCAGAGAGAGTGCAACTGGACTCGGAGACACTGTGTGTATCACGATATCCCTCCTGTGCCATGCAACAAAATTGTTCACAGCATCTTCGAGTGTCTCGATCCCCTCTTTCTCATCCGGGTAGTCAAGCTCCTCCTTGAGAAATTTGTCGTCAATGACCCGGCCAACAAACACCCTCGCACACTCTTTCGGCATTTGAACGGTGTGCAGTTCACGATCAGGATACGCAGTGCCTTCTGCAACCTTGAACTGCCGAGTCTTCCCTTTCCTCTCCATTGTCACCATGAGAGAACATGGTGTAGCCTCAATGATATCGTCCACCGGATACCTCTGAGTATCGGCCGGGCTGGAGCCAACGCTGCTCGGAGCTTTTGGTTGGGTTTGGCTACAAGTCTGTTGCGGGCTTTCGGTACTCAGATTGATTTCCGGTACATGCATTGGTTGGGAGTACTCTAGATTGAGCTTCATAAACCTAAAAATGTTCTTTTGGAATTCCTCGAAAGATCGTTCTTCCAAGGTACAATTGTCGACCTCGGGCTCAACAATACACCGCGCTGTCGAAGAGAGTCCTCGTGTCCGACCACGATGTTCCGCAGTCTGAAGGGCAACGGTTAGCTCTTGATCCGCTTCCTTTCCTTTCAGCTTCTTCGCCTTTTGCGTTGCAGCAAAGGCTCTGGCTCGCTCCAACACAGCCGCCACTAGGGAGTTTTTTGGGACCAACTGCCCGTTACCAAGTTTCTTTAGCCGTGCAAAGAGCCAGTTTCGAGTCCTGACGGTGCATGATCCAAACTCGCTTTCTCTTCCAGCTTTGCGGTCTTCTTCTTCTTGCCTCCTCCATATTGGGATCTTGGCCTTGTAACCACCAGGGCCAAGATTATGATGGAGCACGTTCTTTTTATTCATGGCAATGAAAATTTTGCTCAGCGCCTTGAACTCATCTGAGCTCCTCGACTGGACAAATGCTCTCCAATCATCAGGTGTGATGAAGCCAAATTGCTCGAACGGGCTCTGACCCTTTTTGATGTAGTTCTTGTCCAGGTTGTGCCTGAATGTATGGAGGCACTTGGCCATGGTCTTCAGAGTAGCGACCTTGCCTGCTTCAAGAAATTCATCTGGGAAAATGTATTTTTCTTTCATAAACTTCCACAATCGTTCCTTCTCTTGCTCATCAACCTTCTTCCAGTTCGCCCAGATGATCTTCCCTTTCTCTCTGACAAAGACCCCGCAGTCATTCCGCCAATTTGCCAAAATTCCCTTCGGCTCGATTGGCGACCCATCTTTGTCCAGCTTCTCTACTTTATGGATGCCTACACTCAGTTTATTTCGCTTCCTGAGTCCTTTGTTTTTACTGCCTTCAGATGAAGTTGTCGGAGCGGCAACTTCCTCTGTAGGCACTATGGCACCCTTTTCAACGAACAAACGTCGTCGTTTGCTTCGCCGAGGCTAAATCTCCTAAATGCAACATCAGAAGTTAATTCATTGAAACAATTTAACTTCTTTCGTAGTTGATGTCAAAAGACCCGCTACCTCATCATTCGGATTGTAGTCGGGGTCCACGGGTCCGTCAGGACGCTGCCTTTTAGCACACGGAGGGTAAGGCGGCGAGGGCTCCTCATATTCAGGAGATGACTCGCGACCGCCTTCTTCGTTATCACTGGGAAGCTCTTCATACAAAGTCTTGTCGACGAGTGCCTCCTCGTTCTCTTTGTCCATTTCTGTGTTTTAATCACAATTTTATTAGTTCTTGTTTTCTTGCGTACACTACATATTAATGTAAAAAAAATTATTGTCGGCATGGCATCAGAATGAGGATAGCATTATCATTATGCAAAAGGTAGACTTCCCAGAGTCGCGCGGCATGTCAAGCCAAATGATTTTCACTTCGCACCAACACGACACGTCGACTCTGGGAAGTCTACCTATGGCTATCCTATTTCATCATTTGCCAAAAGGGAATGAAAATTTTGCTCTCAGGGCGGGTTGCCGAATTAACAGCCATCCAACGCTCTAAGGTCCTTGACTCGAGTAGCAACATGTATCCAATATCGTACGATATGGTCCACGTTGCCACACACGCCTCGCTTAGTCCGCACTCATCATCGAGCAATGGTCTCAGCATGTAACGAATATCAATGCAGTAGTACAAATATCTCAACATAAAAATGAAAAAAGACCATCACAGCTGGAGCACAAATATCAGTGACAGAGGAAGGAAAGGGAAAAGGAGGAGATGAATAACAGAAAAATGATCACCAGCAGCACTTATACTTTTTTCGCGGCATTATGATCACAGTTAACATAAATCTGGCAGAATCAATTGGAGCCCATCATTTTGGGCACAGCAGCACAAACACATGAGCAGGAGCATCACTAACTGCAAAAACACATGACCACTAATAGGAAGAACACATCTGGAGCCGAGGGCAAGATTCAGGCAAAATTCAGAGCTAAGTATCAGCAGAGCATGCAAAATGATCACAGTTAAGCTAAATCTGGCAGAATCAATTGGAGCCCATCATTTTGGGCACAGCAGCACAAACACATGAGCAGGAGCATCACAGTTAAGCTAAGTTTCAGAAAATTTCGAGCACATCATTTCAACAATTCTAAAGACTAACACAGGGTCCTTGTTTTATTCAGCCAAGAGCATCACTAGCAAACACTAGGAGCAGGAGCACCTAACAGGAGCAGCAAGAACACATCTAGGCTTCATCAATTCCATTTGCATCACAGTTAACAAAAATCTAGGGGAAGAGGGGCGCACCTAACAGAAGCAGCAAGAACACATCTAGGGGAAGAGGGGCACACCTGGAGCAGGGATTCCTTGACCTGGAGGTAGAGGACAACGGCACGGCAGCCCACGGACGGCGGCACGGGGACGGCGAAGGCTTCCGGGACTGGCTGCTCAGGGAAGGAGAGCTCAGGGACGGCTCGATGAGCTCGGCGCTGCGGCGAGGTCCGCAAGGAGAGCAGCGGCGAGGTCCGGGAAGCCGAGCTCGGGGACGGCTCGACGAGCTCGGCGCCGCGGCGAGGTCCGGGAAGTTGAGTTCGGCGCACGAGCTCCGCGAGGAGGGCGGCGGCGAGGTCCAGGAAGCCGAGCTCGGGAAAGGCACCACGAGATCGGGATGCGAGCTCGGGGATGGCTCGACGAGCTCGGCGCCGCGGCGAGGTCCGGGAAGATGAGCTCGGGGACGGCAGCTCGAGGACGGCAGCTCGGGGACGGCGGCTCGGCGACGGCAGCTCGGCGAGAGGGGACGGCAGATCTGGGGGCGTGTAGGGCGGCGGCGAGGAGGGCGGCGGCGAGGAGGGCGGCGGCACGAAATTTCGCCAGCCTGACGGCGTCCTGCGCGAAATCTACCGGGTTTAGGGTTTAGGGGCGTCGCCGGGCTGGTTATATAGGAGGAGGACGGGGTGGCGGACGCGGATGACGTAATCAGAAAGAGTGGCGGACGGGTGACGGTAGAGCCGTCCGCCACTTTACAACGTAAACAATAGTATTTAAAAAACCCGAAGCCATTCATACCTGAAAGTCTTGACATCCCAGTGGTAAGGCAGCCGGCTTCTATCCTTGAGGTGTGGGGTTTGATCCCCCGCCCACCATTTTTTGCAATAAATGGTTTTAATATTTTTTTCTAGTTACACATTTCTTTAAAATTAGTTGATAAATATATATCATATATTTTTCCATTATTTCTTTATTATTATAGATGGTTTCATTATTATATACTATACATCTAAAGTTTGCAAAAAAAAATGGTTTTAATATTTTTTTCTAGCTACACATTTCTTTAAAATTAGTTGATAAATATATATGATATATTTTCCCGCTATTTCTTTATTATTATAGATGGTTTCATTATTATATACTATACATCTAAATTTTGCAAAAAAATTGTTTTAATATTTTTTTTTCTAGCTACACGTTTCTTTAAAATTAGTTGATAAATATATATGATATATTTTCCCATTATTTCCTTATTATTATAGATGGTTCCATTATTATATAGAAGTACTATATATGGTTTTATTATTATTTCCTATATTATACACTATTCATCCATAATAATTTAATTATAGATGGTTTCATTATTATATACTATAGAATGTTTCATTATTATATACTATATATGGTTTCATTATTATATACTATATATCTAAAATTTAACATTTAAAATTCACATCACAATTTCAACATATGAAATAGGATGATAGGTAGTACATAAATAAAGGGAGTCTCTCATTAGTATCATATATATTACAAACACACGATAATTAAAATTAAATAGGATACATCACACTCATTAACACCACTAATTAGCCTTGAACTACTTTTCCTTTGCAATCTGTGCGGAGGTACGGCACCACGGGTGAATAGTCTAGTGTTGTTTCGATTAGAGCTATCCGTGTTGTATCTGCAAAGAAGGGCACCTCGTCAAACTGGTTGTACTCTTCTTCATCTGTAACATTCTCAATTCCTGCGATTCTTCGTTTTCCTGACACAACAACGTGCTTTTTTGTGGCGGGGTCAGGTGTATAAAACACTTGTGCCACATTTTCAGGTAGTATCCAAGGTTCATTCTTGTGACCAACATTTTTTAAGTCAACGATTGTGAAGCCGGAATCATCCACCGTTACTCCTTGTGGATGCTTAACCCATATACACTTGAAGATGGGGATACGTAAAGACAATCCATAGTTGAGTTCCCAAATCTCTTCAATGTATCCATAATATGTGTTTTTGATTCCCTCACTATCCTCTGCAAATGTTACTATCCCGCTGTTTTGGCACTGGCTCTTATTGTCCTTTGCCTTGGTGTAAAATGTGAAGCCATTGAAGTCAAACGCTTGCCATGACGTAACAAGACTTAGTGGACCATGTGCCAATAGATGCATCGTTTGTTCTTGTGTTGTTTCACCAGTTGGTATGTTTAGTTCCTTCAACCAGGTAATGAAACAACGCTTCTGCTCTCTCATGATCAATTCCTCAGACATGCCTTCATTTTCTAATCGAAGCTGTTGCAAGTGTTGTTCAACGTATGGTGCGGCAATCTGCAACTGATGCAAGATGGTGAAATGTGCTTCTTTCACTCTTTCAAAATTCTCATCATTGAAGGTCTTCCTTCCTTTGGTTCCTTTACCAATGAGCCTTCCCTTGTGCCGTGACACTGGAACACCTATTGGTTTCCCATCTTTCATGTAATCATTATAGCACTCCAACACCTCCTCTGTTGTGTATCCCTCTATCATGGACCCCTCAGGACTTCTTGGATTGCGCACATAGTTCTTCATAACATACATGTAACGCTCAAACGGATACATATAGTGAAGGTGAGATGGCCCAAGAACAAGTATTTGATCTGCAATGTGGATCATATAGTGCTCCATGGTATCAAAGAAGGTGAGTGGAAAGCACATCTCGAGTTGGCACATAGTCTCTCGCATTTGTTTACGTATGGTCTCCAGTTCGACAATGTCGATGACCTTTTTTGATACAGCGTTAAAAAAGTGGAACATCCGTGTAATGACCATCCTGACATACGGGTGTTTGATAGCCCTTGCAGCGATGGCGAGGAACAGAGAAAGCATCATATGACAATCGTGCGTGTTGTAGCCACTTATCTTTAAGTCAGCCATTGAGACAAGATTCTTTACATTCGTTGAGAAACCAGTGGGTACCTTGATGCTGCGTAGGCACTTGCATATTTCTTTTCTCTCCTCAAGGGTCAGGTTATAGCTGGCCGGTGGAAGATAATACTTCCCATTAGGCCTTTCTTGAGGGTGAAGCTCTGGCTTTATTCCTTGCTTTTGCAGGTCTTTCCAGGCGTTGAGCCCGTCCTTTGTCTTACCAGGAGTGTCCATCAGGAGACCTGATGTGCTATCGAACACACCCTTTGTGACATGCATAAGGTCGATTGCATGACCAATCTCCAACTGTTTCCAATAGTTTAAATAGCGAAAGAAAATCGACTTCTTCTTAAAGATTGCATCCTTTGGAACTTGATCGGATTTCTTCCGCTTTCTTCCCTTGATCGGCTTCCCGTGAACTACCCGGTAAGTCTTGACCAGGTCATATACAAATTTGCCATCGCGAAGTACTGGTGGCGCATCTTTCTCCTCTGTACCATCAAACTCTTTCTTCATTCGACGATATGGGTGGTTTTTTGGTAAGAATCGTCGGTGACGCATGTACACCAACTTACAGAAATTAGGAAGGTACACAGATGATGTTTGGTCGACGCATACAACGCATGCCGCCTTCCCTTTTACCTGCCCGGTAAGGGTTAGGCGAGCAGGATTGTCATTGATGGTAACAAAAATAATTGCTTTGAGGTTAAAGTGCTTCTGACGGTATGCATCCCACACACGGACCCCCACTTCCCACAGCTTCTGCATGTCTTCCATCAACGGTTCTAAAAACACATCTATGTCGATGCCAGGTTGTTGTGGGCCCGATATAAGAATACTGAGCATTATATACTTTCTTTTGTGGCACAACCATGATGGAAGGTTGAAAATGCACATTAACACTGGCCAAGTACTGTGTGGGTTCCTCGTTAGACCGAAAGGATTCATGCCATCGGTACTCAAACCAAATCTCACATTCTTCGGATCGCTTGAGAACCCAATGTTATCAATATCAAACTTTTTCCACTGTCGGGCATCCGCAGGGTGGCGAAGTTTCCCGTCCTTCTTACGCCCATCTTTGTCGGCATGCCAAGTCATGAGTTTAGCATCTCTTGAGTTTGAGAACAGACGCTTCAAGCGATCGACTACCGGTAGGTACCACATCACCAGTGCCGGAATTTTTCTGCCATCATCCGCATCATCTTCACCATGCTTTACATGACTGTTTCTGTTCCTCTTCTGTCCCTTCTTCTTGCCCTGGGTCAAACTTTCACCGTCATCGTCATCAAACTTTTTGTACCGACTCGCGTTGCAAGTTGGGCATCTCACCTTATCTGTGTGTTCTTTACGGTAGAGGACACAATGGTTCGGATAGGCGTGTATTTTTTGTACGCCCAATGTCAATGGAGACAACAATTTCTTTGCATGGTACGTGCTAGTGGGCAAATGATTTGGTTTCGGCAACATATTGCCTAACATCTCCAGCAAGCTGTTGAAGCTAACGTCTGACCACCCATTGCTTGCCTTCAATGTGAGGAGTCCAAGAACCGAGTGCAACACCGTGCAGTCCTTGTCACACCCTTTGGATTCCTCATAAAGAAGGTCCCTCGATGCTTTATGCAATGTTTCTACGTTATCAAAGCCTTTATCTTTGTGATGGAGCAGATCCTCATGCTGCATGTTGCGCAACAATTCTTCTACATCGATGCCTTCAGATTCGCGAGTTTCATCATCCCCGGTGTTGCACTGATCGTCATTATAGCGATCATTGTTGGGTTGTGCCCTTTCTCGGTGACCACTGCCTTCAGCACTCTCCTGCTCGTTGCCGGCTTCTCCACTATCTGATGTTTCACCATGTCTTGTCCAGATTGAGTAGTTGTCCATGAAACCATTGTCCAACAAGTGCTCACGAATGATTTCATGGTCTTCAAACAGTATATTATTCTTGCATTTCGTACAAGGACAATATATAGCCCTTGTCTGCTGACGTGAAGCGTGAGTCCTTGCGGCTATCACAAAGTTGGTGATTTCCTGAAAATAGAGTAGCGGGTCTCCTCCTCCTCCATCGTACATCCAAGATCTATCAACCATCTGCAATAATAAAAACAAAATTAAACAATGTAATAAAAAAATATAGAGAAAATATTAAAAAAAGTAAATCAATTTCCCCCTTCCCTTCTCTCTCATGCATATGCAATCCAAAATTGGATCTACAAAATTCGAATAGGAAACCCAAAGGAAAAGCACATAGGACATAGAGGGTTCATAAACAACATAGGATCTACTAAATCCCCACCAAAAAACCAATGGAATCACCTCAAATAAAGCCAAAAAAGTTGGAAACCCTAGGTAAACTTTATCCACAAAATTAACCCTCAAATTGGCATCTAAACACAAAAATAATCCAATGGATTGCTAGGTTTTACCTTCTAGAACAACTCCTGAAAAAAAAAACGAGATCAAAACCTTCCCCCCTTGTTTTCTAATTTTTCCCGGCCGCCGTACGGACATGAACCTCGAGTCCAGCCCGATACTGTTCGGGGGAGGAAGAACCGCGAATATATATTGTGCCGACTCGGTGGCGGGCAAAATGATGTCACCACTGTCCGCCACCTTTGCTTCACAAGAAGTGGCGGACGTACGTGACGTCAGCCCGGGTGGCGGACGAAGCTGACATCACCATCCGCCACTCTTGCCACGGGGAGAGGTGGCGGTCGCCCGTGACGTCATCCCGACCGCCTCTACTAGACCAAGTTCAGTGGCGGACGCTGTCGATGTCACTTCTACCGCCACCGAACTGGCACCTGGATGATTGCATCACTCCGTCCGCCACCTGTAGGTGCTACAGTGCCCGAGCCGTGGCCTGCAGTGACGCTGGGCCGTGCGTCCGCCACTAAACTTTTATGGCCTGCGTCACTGCAGGCCCTTATTGTACTAGTGTCTACCTCTTCATTGTTAATCTTTTCAGTAAAGAAGGCTGCACCCATTTTAAAATGATGTGCATCTGCAGAACTTGTCACTCCATTTGTCTGAACATTTGTTATCAGCTTGAAAATTATTCAAATGGATTCAGAAGTACGTTTGCTCGATCTACAGGAGCATGAGGTTGCAATATGTCTGTCCATTTTTTGCAATATGTCGAAACTGAGATAGGCCATGTTATTTCACGGCCATTTTTGCAAAGTGACCTGTAGCTGTGTAGCTGATGGAGAGGAGATACAAGACTAATCCTTTTTTGTTGTTTTCTGTATGCAGCTTTTTGTGAACTTGTTAGCATGAATTGTTCTGCCAGAGGTATGTCTCTTGATTTGCTGTCAAGACGTACTATATCCTAATCAATAATTTATCTTTTGATCCCCAACTGATTCATAATATTTTCGCTCATATTTATCTTAGTTTCTCTTTGTTCTCCAAATACTGGATTTGTTACATGACATCAGGACTGCAGGAGCATTCATGGTCATTGCAATCTCTAATTTCCTTTTTTTTACTGTTTCTTTTGATCCCCAAGTGATTCCTATTAATTCCGCTCATATTTATATTAGTTTATCTTTGTTCTCCAATTTTGGATTTGTTACTTGACATCAGGAGGAATGGTGGTCACCGCAATCCTTAATTTTGGATTTGTTCTCCAACTATTTGCTTTGTATAATGAACAAGTGTCACACCCGATTTTTATATAGTATAAATCGAATGCATTCTACATGTATGCCAGGATCTGTTTTATCATACATGTAGCGACATCATAGTGATACACAGTTTTATAGCGAATAAAACAACTTAAATAAAAACAAACCAGAGTTCTAAACACAGCAGCGGAAGAAGAAGAAACTCCAGGGCGCTCCACAGGCAATCGACTGGCGGCAACGTGACCTTCTGTGCGTCGTCTTCATTGTAGTCTTTGGCTTCCCCACTGAGAAACATTTGATAATTGTGGAGGAAAAAGCAAGCGTGAGTACATGCCGTACTCCGCAAGTGTAGGAAAGTATGACATGCAGGCTTATATGAAAGAAAGGCTAATATAGGTCAATAGCAGAAAAGCAACTATAACTAAGACATAAAGCACCTATATTACTAAGTGTGATGATCACCCTCAAAACCAACCAACAACAGCTCACCAGGTTCCCACCACCTGGCTACCAACTCATCGGGTTCCCAGCACCCGACTAACAACCAACCAAACCACCACCAACTAATCATGAATAAGTCCAGGCTTGCTCGTGACCGTGAGCACGGCTGTCAAGACAGTTTTACACTCTGCAGAGGTTGCACCACTTTACCCACAAGTCGTGATTTCATCACCCGTCGGTGACTAAAACCTCCATTATGCCACTGCACACTTCCTATGGTGTGCGGCCAGGAGATCACTACGAGGCCTTTACAAAGCGCTTCCAAATCCTGTATGCACCCGCTAAGGTTCCACCGCTAACAGCATATGGAATCCATTTTACCTCCGCTGCAGAAGCCCCCTCTTGCGCCACTAGACCACCGGATGGTGCACACAGAATAAGGAGACATCTAATTAATTGGCCAAGCTGTTCCATAGCAGTCTTGTGATGGCGCGGATATGCCGGGTTACATGCTCCATGAACCGGTCCTTAGAATCTAAAGCAGGTACAAGCACCAACCAAAGTCTCGTGCACGACGGCACCATACCAAACAAATCATCCTACTTAGATTCCTATTCACCATGTTTCTAACCTTTACCATTCCCAATTAGGTTGCATAGATAATTAGTCAAAATTAAGGACTCGCATCCCAGACATCAGCAGGACTAAGCATGAATCTACCCATGACACCACTATCATCTACCACAACCAGGCGACAAGGAAATAGTAAGGAACAGGATAATGACACATAGGTTTCATATTAAACGCAATGCATGACTAAACTAGAGGGAGAAAGAAATAGGATCAACATGCGTCAAGGACACTTGCCTGCTCATATAATGCTGCTCAGTGCTCTTTTCTTGCTCTTCATGTTCTCATACCGCTTCTCCACGTCATCGTCCATTCGTATAAACTATCGATAAAAAGAAAAGGCACAAACAAATAAATACAGTACACCAAACAGATAAAGCACATCATAAAAACACTATGGTTGGATAGATCATTCTGCAACGAAGATTTAGGCGCAAGAATCACCTAAATCGGAGCTAGGAATAAAAAGATATCAGCAATTCAATGTAACAAGGTATTTCTGAAAATTGAATAGAAAATCTGTGCACAGAGAATGAAAGAAACATGCGCGTTCCCATCAATTAGCTGCATGTTTTGGAACATGGTTTTCACAGTAATTTGCCTAATGGTGTGGAACACGTCAAACACAGGAGGATTGGGTCATGGGTTCACCTGCGAAGGAGATCGATCAGTTGTATTGTGATGGGGTCGTGCAGCGACAGTTACTGATGGCATCGCGTTCCTGAAGACACAAGAACAGATCTGGACTAATCCTTCTGCAATAGTGATAAAGACTTGATGGAACACACCATGGATCGGAAATTGCATCAAGAAAGGCAACAGGTTGGGCAGAACATGGAGAGAATTACCGTCAGATGCGCTGGACAGATTCCAGAACAGGGAGCAGTCGTCATTGCGAATCAGATCCCCGTCGATTCAGGTCACCTCTCGGTGTAATATTTGGATGTGTTGTAGAGTAACTCATGGCGCACATGCTGGTGAAATTTGGTGGTATTTGGTTGGCTGGATCGTCGGGAACGTTGATGCCAATCGGCAGCGGCATGGCTGGGCGCGAGAGTGGCGGCAGCCTGGCGGCGTGGAGTGGGTTTGAGGGCGTGGGGAGGACGTGGGGGAGGTGCTGGTACTTATAGAAGAGGTGGGGTTGGTGGGAGAAAGGAAGGAAAGAGGGGGAAATAAAGGGAAAGCATTAATTCATTGTTTAATGCTCATTTTCTTTCCTTTTTGAATGCATGCAGTTGGTGAGCTGATATTTTTGGGTTCGGACTGCTGCGGACCAACAAGAAAAAGAGTTGGGCTGGCTCGGAAGAAGATGGAGGATGGCATGTGGATTTAGAATCAAGTGAAATAAAATGGAAAAGAGAAAGAGATAAATAAAAGATGAGAAATTGGAAGGAAATGATATCGGGAAACGAGCGAAAATTAACAAGGATTTGTCCAACCATGAAATTCCTTAACCTATTCTATAATTTTATAAATTCATTTTGCATTACATAAAACAAATTCATTTAATTTTCTCACAGAAGCTAGAAAAAGGCTTCATATCCCAAAATAGAAATTTTGGGGTGTGACAAAACTACCCCCCTTAAACGAAATCTCGCCCCGAGATTTGGGTGAACTAGAGAGTATGAAAGGAAGAGCATAGGGTGATCCTAAGGTTTTGACTTGCGATTAGCTACCCCCCTTAAACAAAAAGTTTTTTGTTTCAAAAACTACACACAATCGTTTGCTAACTCGTGAGATTCAAGGGTTGGTTTTCACTCAGTTCACAAAGGGGCACCTAAATGAGTGAAATGTCGTAATCGATAAGGTTTCCTTTGAAGAGATCCTCTTTCTTCGCCGATGATGTTGTACAGAAGTCGATCCTCGTCCTTTCTAAAGCAGATCTTCATCTTCATCACCGAGGTGCATCGAGGGGTCCAAGAAACGTCCATTCTAACTAAGGTCACGTTCCTAGAGTCGATTATAGCTCTGATACCACTTTGTCACACCCGATTTTTATATAGCATAAATCGAATGCATTCTACATGTATGCCAGGATCTGTTTTATCATACATGTAGCGACATCATAGTGATACACAGTTCTATAGCGAATAAAACAACTTAAATAAAAACAAACCAGAGTTCTAAACACAGCAGCGGAAGAAGAAGAAACTCCAGGGCGCTCCACAGGCAATCGACTGGCGGCAACGTGACCTTCTGTGCGTCGTCTTCATTGTAGTCTTTGGCTTCCCCACTGAGAAACATTTGATAATTGTGGAGGAAAAAGCAAGCGTGAGTACATGCCGTACTCCGCAAGTATAGGAAAGTATGACATGCAGGCTTATATGAAAGAAAGGCTAATATAGGTCAATAGCAGAAAAGCAACTATAACTAAGACATAAAGCACCTATATTACTAAGTGTGATGATCACCCCCAAAACCAACCAACAACAGCTCACCAGGTTCCCACCACCTGGCTACCAACTCATCGGGTTCCCAGCACCCGACTAACAACCAACCAAACCACCATCAACTAATCATGAATAAGTCCAGGCTTGCTCGTGACCGTGAGCACGGCTGTCAAGACAGTTTTACACTCTGCAGAGGTTGCACCACTTTACCCACAAGTCGTGATTTCATCACCCGTCGGTGACTAAAACCTCCATTATGCCACTGCACACTTCCTATGGTGTGCGGCCAGGAGATCACTACGAGGCCTTTACAAAGCGCTTCCAAATCCTATATGCACCCGCTAAGGTTCCACCGCTAACAGCATATGGAATCCATTTTACCTCCGCTGCAGAAGCCCCCTCTTGCGCCACTAGACCACCGGATGGTGCACACAGAATAAGAAGACATCTAATTAATTGGCCAAGCTGTTCCATAGCAGTCTTGTGATGGCGCGGATATGCCGGGTTACATGCTCCATGAACCGGTCCTTAGAATCGAAAGCAGGTACAAGCACCAACCAAAGTCTCGTGCACGACGGCACCATACCAAACAAACCATCCTACTTAGATTCCTATTCACCATGTTTCTAACCTTTACCATTCCCAATTAGGTTGCATAGATAATTAGTCAAAATTAAGGACTCGCATCCCAGACATCAGCAGGACTAAGCATGAATCTACCCATGACACCACTATCATCTACCACAACCAGGCGACAAGGAAATAGTAAGGAACAAGATAATGACACATAGGTTTCATATTAAACGCAATGCATGACTAAACTAGAGGGAGAAAGAAATAGGATCAACATGCGTCAAGGACACTTGCCTGCTCATATAATGCTGCTCAGTGCTCTTTTCTTGCTCTTCATGTTCTCATACCGCTTCTCCACGTCATCGTCCATTCGTATAAACTATCGATAAAAAGAAAAGGCACAAACAAATAAATACAGTAAACCAAACATATAAAGCACATCATAAAAACACTATGGTTGGATAGATCATTCTGCAACGAAGATTTAGGCGCAAGAATCACCTAAATCGGAGCTAGGAATAAAAAGATATCAGCAATTCAATGTAACAAGGTATTTCTGAAAATTGAATAGAAAAGCTGTGCACAGAGAATGAAAGAAACATGCGCGTTCCCGTCAATTAGCTGCATGTTTTGGAACATGGTTTTCACAGTAATTTGCCTAATAGTGTGGAACACGTCAAACACAGGAGGATTGGGTCATGGGTTCACCTGCGAAGGAGATCGATCAGTTGTATTGTGATGGGGTCGTGCAGCGACAGTTACTGATGGCATCGCGTTCCTGAAGACACAAGAACAGATCTGGACTAATCCTTCTGCAATAGTGATAAAGACTTGATGGAACACACCATGGATCGGAAATTGCATCAAGAAAGGCAACAGGTTGGGCAGAACATGGAGAGAATTACCATCAGATGCGCTGGACAGATTCCAGAACAGGGAGCAGTCGTCATTGCGAATCAGATCCCCGTCGATTCAGGTCACCTCTCGGTGTAATATTTGGATGTGTTGTAGAGTAACTCATGGCGCACATGCTGGTGAAATTTGGTGGTATTTGGTTGGCTGGATCGTCGGGAACGTTGATGCCAATCGGCAGCGGCATGGCTGGGCGCGAGAGTGGCGGCAGCCTGGCGGCGTGGAGTGGGTTTGAGGGCGTGGGGAGGACGTGGGGGAGGTGCTGGTACTTATAGAAGAGGTGGGGTTGGTGGGAGAAAGGAAGGAAAGAGGGGGAAATAAAGGAAAAGCATTAATTCATTGTTTAATGCTCATTTTCTTTCCTTTTTGAATGCATGCAGTTGGTGAGCTGATATTTTTGTTTTCGGACTGCTGCGGACCAACAAGAAAAAGAGTTGGGCTGGCTCGGAAGAAGATGGAGGATGGCATGTGGATTTAGAATCAAGTGAAATAAAATGGAAAAGAGAAAGAGATAAATAAAAGATGAGAAATTGGAAGGAAATGATATCGGGAAACGAGCGAAAATTAACAAGGATTTGTCCAACCATGAAATTCCTTAACCTATTCTATAATTTTATAAATTCATTTTGCATTACATAAAACAAATTCATTTTATTTTCTCACAGAAGCTAGCAAAAAGGCTTCATATCCCAAAATAGAAATTTTGGGGTGTGACAACAAGTCTTTGAAAACATTCTTAATAGATCATGCATCTTTGAGTCTTGAACTCTGAATTTGCAAAAAACTATTAGCATTCCTCTAAGCTTGTCCATAGGTTATATGTTAATATATAGTTGCCAGTAGTTATATCATTCTTCATTTTTATTTTTATTTTGATACTTAAGATTTATGTTTGCAAAGTACATGGATACATTGATTTTCTGCATGCAGTTTGTCAACAACTGATATATGCTGGGGAGGGTGCTAAGGATATGATGGATAGGTCATGCTCTGGTTTACCATGGCATGTTAGCCTTGAAGCGGATAGACAAAGTATTAAAATGGAGTCACTGGTTGCCTGGTATTTCTTATTTCCATTAGTTCTTCGTTTATGCCGGTATCTAAAATCTATGTAACCTGCAGAGTTTAAGGTGAGCCGATGTGCAGTGTATTCACCTTCTTGCACAGCTTTCATTCATCAAAATTAAGGCCTCATACTCCTGCAAAAATTTTCTGTTAGATGATATCAGTAGATCTGTTGCAGTGCTAAACATACAGGCCACAACTTGTTTTAAATGGTTTGGGAAATAGTTTTGGAGGGAACCGGTCTTAAAACCCGTATTGTAAGTAACATTTATAACTGTTCAACATTAAATTAGTTTTGTTGTGAGATATCTTGCTTTTATATGTAGACTCCAATAGTACTATAGTAATGTGTTCAATATTAAAAGGCTTTACATGACGATTCTGTAATTTCTTTTTTGTCCACTTTCTATCCCTTGATTTTCCGCGCTTTAAGGGATGTCTTTATCATTGAATCTGTTTAATGTCATAATGCACATTGTCCTGTAACCAAAGGGTCAATGGTTCAGTTATACATGCATCTGGTTTTCTCTGGAAAAATTGGGTTGCAATGTTTGTGCTACTACAAAGCCAAGTACCTGATGCTTGCACACTGATTGCACTTCAAGATTGTCATTGCTTTCAAACATTATTTTTTAATATCTATCAACATATGCAGTGGATATATACATGAGGTGCTACTTCCCTCGATAACCAGAGTCCAGGTCTTTAATACATAGTGCTGTGGTAGTAACTTCCACCCCATAATCATTTGTGTTATTTTGTATACCCTAAAGTAGAATTCCGTATATTGGAGCTCTTTGTTGTGATTGTTCCATATAGATATTGTATTTTGAGTGTCTTTGTGTGCATGCAAGGAATAGACTAATAATCAGCTTTGCCTGTTCAACCAGTTGGGTAATAAGGAAGGTTTTTAGTATGATTGTTACTTTATCTGCCGTAAATATTGTGTGTTCTGAAGTTTCTAATTCGTATATGACATTTTATTTGATATAATACCAATTATTTTAGTATAGTTGGACAGCTGAGACGTCTGCAGCCTATTGGTAGTCTGGGAGTCTTAGAAATGTGTTGATCACTTGCCAGCTTGTTTCTGTTAATTCGTTTTCTTGTGTTGTTCCTTGCAGACTTCATCATAGTACATGAAAGCCCGCATACTTGGTGCCACGGTGCAGCCTGGCAGGACTGAATTTATTTT
Organism: Eragrostis curvula; assembly: GCA_007726485.1. Taxonomy (NCBI): domain Eukaryota; kingdom Viridiplantae; phylum Streptophyta; class Magnoliopsida; order Poales; family Poaceae; genus Eragrostis; species Eragrostis curvula. Next base: position 17,065,634 of record RWGY01000031.1, read on the forward strand.
CAGTTTTCTCCAAGCAAGACCAGGATATATTGCATCTAGGAGTGCATACAATCCTCGTCGTTTTGAAGTACCTGCAATTAACCATGCATGCTTCGCTGATGTAGTTTATTTTCTGATAAAGGTTTTTATAATGAAATTATAGTGCATTGGGAGGGCTACCATGTATATGTAAGATTAATATTGAAGGAGATACATTCCAATTGGCTCAGATGCAGACGTGGGTTTTGCTAATAATAATTTTATTTAGACTTATCAGATTCTTGAGCTTGTCGTGTTAATGTTGTTATGGTACTTAAATGCAATGATGTGTCAGAAGTGTGTTTTTTTATGATACGTACACGGTACATTATATTATTTTTATTTATGATAAAGTCCTGCCAAGTGATATCATTTGAGACACGTGCGTGGCGCACGTGCATTTTCACTAGTTTACTTCAGGAGGCCAGGATACGTCAGGTTGGCTTTTCTTGTGTTTTCTCTACTTCTGTTTTGAACGACCGCAGTTTTCCAAAAATAATGTTTTGGCATGTTCTCAGACGTATAGGTCAGCGTGAGAACGGTGCGAATTGTCGCCGGCTTGACGACCGGCGTGAAAATTTCACCAAAATCCACGCCAGCGCCCTACGTGAATTCGTGGACGACCCAGCTGGCCTTCTATCACTCTCGAGATTTTCACTGGGCCAAAATCAAACTGGCCTGCGATCCAAAAGATTTTGGCTCATGGTTACATCATGCTTGCAGCTTCGGCATTGTTGTTAGCCCCAAAAAAGAAAGCTATGTTCTTCCTGAGTCACGTATCAATTATCGTTTTTTGCAAACACTAAAAGAACTTTGTGTCAGAGATCTGTAGGATGAGGAAAGGTTCAGAGTCTTAGTATCAATTATCATTTTTGCAGATGGAGTATGTAGTAACTTGCAAATGTGGCGAGCAGAGAACAAACATTACAGGCTGTAACGGAAGAAACTGATTCAGCTAGAAACTGTGTCTGAAATTCTGAATGTATTTTGTACATAACTACATATTTGCATACATCACGGGCCGCAAGTGCCCCAGCGTGTCGAATTTGTGATGGAGAGTACATTATATATTTCAAGTCACCTAGCATAATACGAACTTCCTGGATTAATGGGCATGATAGCACCTTCCTGCATAGGATACCCAGTAGTAGGAACATCTATTTCAAAGCCAACAGTTGATGCACCGCTAAGAAGGCTTTCAGACTCCATTTCTGTAACCTGCACCCAGGGATGCAGCGAAAGCTTTCTTAGCCTACCGAGCTCGTCCGCGACCTCCTTCATGGTAGGTCTGTTGGCACCGCACATGTCCAGGCATTGCTTGGCTAACTCTGCGAGTCCCCTGATCAGTTCACTACTCTCCTGTCCCTGTATATGGCTCGCCAATAGTGCATCAAGGCTATTCTCCTTCATGGCTGACAGGAAATTCGACGAAAGGCTTCTCTGCGCCTCAGGCCCGTCCAGCTTCAGTGGCACCTGGCCGGTGAGGACCTCCAGAAGGATAACACCGAAACTATAGACATCGCTCTTGTCCGTCAACTGGCATGTTTGCATGTATTCAGGGTCGAGGTAGCCGCAGGTACCTTGAACCATTGTCACATACTGCTCTTCGTCGGATGGGGCAAGTATGGAGGCTCCGAAGTCTGACACTTTGGCCATGTAGCTGTCGTCAAGAAGGATGTTGGCAGTCTTTACGTCGCCATGGATGATTGGGGGAGATGCGTACGAGTGCAGGAAGTTGAGTCCTTCAGCGGCTTCGTGAGCAATCCGTAGCAGTGTGCTGAAAGAGATCTGCAGCGCTCGGTTCTTGCCGTGGATAAGCTCATACAGTGTGCCATTTGGGATGAACTCGTAGACCAGCATCGGGACATCCACTTCAAGACAGCAGCCCACCAGCTTGACGATGTTCTTGTGATTGATTTGAGAGAGTATGAGCATTTCCTGACCAAATTCTTTCTTTTGCCTTTCGCCGATCAACGAACATCGCTTGATCGCAACAGGCATGTTGTCCTTGACCATCCCTTTGTAGACTGTCCCGTTGCCTCCTCTCCCAATGACTCTGCTCTTATCATAGTTGTTTGTGGCTTTTATGAGCTCAGCTTCAGTAAATACCGTGAAAGAGAGGCCTCTTTCTGACTTCATCTTCTCAAACAAAATTAGGCCTCCATGTTGGCTAAAATAGTCCTGCTTAACTTTGTTTAGTTTCCTCTTTTGAAGAACCATGTATCCGGAGAAGGAGAAAATCATGAGAACAAAAAACCGACTGTCACTCCTGCATAAAAATATCAGTTGTCAGGAAACCTTGTCTCGTAAGATAAGTGCAGGCCAGTGTTAGTCAGTCTGGATTGCCATGACAACTAAATTTAGTTTCTTAATATATTAGTTATGCTGATGTTGGGGCGTTACCTATTATTAAGCTGGTGTCAGGGTTGCATGAGTTGCTCTGCTTGGAAAACTTTCTTCCTGCTCGACAAGAACACCGGTACCCTCCTATTGTGTTGTGGCAGACGCCACCTGGAGGGCATGGGTTGCTGATGCATTCATTGACATCTGCAGTGACATGAGTAAACCTAATTAAGTACGGCAAACTCAAATGTCCAGAGGCTAATTAATCACTATATTAACAGAATGTATATCCACATCGGCGTACGTATAGCTAAGAAGAATTATACCTCTGCATCCATCTGGAAGATAGGGGTTGCCTTGGTACCCTTGGGAGCAGTTGCACACGTACCCCGGCCCGTTGGCGGAGTCCACGCACTTGCTGTTGCCGCTGAGGCACGCGTAAGTCCCCGTCTCATTCCGTCTCGCGACCTCGCACGACGACGACGCCGTCCCGTTCCTTATCGCCCAGTCAACCACCAGGGGTGCCTGCCCGGCGTTCGTCTCGTTAAACTTGGTTGTGCTGATGTAGGCGGCGCTGAAGTTGAAGGACGCCGACTCGATCAGCATGGCGTAGCTGCACCGGCTGAACCTCCAGGTCAGGCTCGTGTTCAAGCCCACGTCGAAGCCGACTTGGTAGTAGTCCATCCCCCTGGGTATCGCCGTCTGGCAGCAGCCAATGCCGGAGCAGGTGCCATCCGTTACTTGCGACAATGACCGCTCGGTGCACGTCGAGACGCAGCCGCTCTGGTAGCCCGTGCCGTTGCTGTCGGAGATGTAGCCGAGGGTGTTGCACCCGATGACGGTGAACTTGTTGAGGACGTTCGAGAAACGGTAGGGAGAGCCGGTTGCGTTGAGCGATGGGAGCCCACCGAGGTCCATGCGCCGGCTGGAGGTGTTGTAGCAGTATGACCCGATGTCGCCCAGCATCCGGATTGTGCTGTCAGCCAGGGAGATATTGAGCAACTCCAAATCACCGATGAACGGCTTGGCGAAGCCATCTTGGACTTGGCAGCTGATGTCAAAGGATTCGGACAGCGAGCAGTTCGTGCCGATGCCGAAGGGGTAGTGTATCTCCACATTGCCGCACTTCTTTTGACATTCAGGGCTAGGAATGGCAGTAGCAGGGGCATGCTGTGCCGCAAGCACAAGTAGAAGACCAAGGCCAAGCCGCAGAATGCACATTTCCATACTTCTCATCTGGTTAAATAGAAAGTATAAAGCATTATTGCAATGTTCAATTTAATGGTCGCATTGGACGACGTAACAATATTTGGACACTTGTGGGAACATCAGGAAAAATACAAGCCGATTCCATCAAAGTGTAATGGCATTTCTGGTGGATTTTCTTTTTGTCGTAATTTCTTTCCTTTCTTTCCCACCATTTTTATTCTTTTGCGAGATACCAGGTTCTTGGTGGATCAGGAACTTTGCTCAAGCGAATGAGTAAACTTGGCTTTGTGAGGCTAGTTCAAAGTTGGTTTTGCTGACACGCCACCAATTGCAAGGAATGCAAGCTACTGAGTATATCAGAGGATAAAACAGTCTTCTCAATGCTTGGGAATACATTATCTGAGCAAGCGTCTCGTTCATCTAGATGACTAACCTTCAACAGTATGCAGAATTGCAGATAAATGAACTAAACGGTAATCACTAAAAAGAGAGAGAAGATCAAACGAAACGGCAGAATAATTTGAGTAAAAATTGATCTGAAATGTAGGGAAATTTCAGTTTTCGTGGAACAGAACATGTACCTTTGGGGGTTTATTTTGCCGCGAGTGGGTTGTCTTCCCCAGGAAGCCCAGCGGGGGAATCGAACCTTGGAGATTGCTTATCAAGCTGTTGTTTGTGTTCTAACAGAAGAAATCACCGCATGCATGTAGGCTGTACATATACGAAGAGCAAAGCTCCTCGTCAACAGGTATAACGGGTCAACACACACACACACGGAAAACAAAAAAAAACTAGGTATACCGAGCCATGCCACAAAGTCTATAGCAACTCTGATATGTACAAAGTGATGCCTGCAAATATATTCTCTAAAGAACTCAGCAGGAACACATCAACATAATTAAATCGACACAATTCGTGCAGTTGTTAATTTGATTGTTTTACACTCATGTACTTGCCGATTCACTCATGACGGTATAACTTCTATGGTTGCGGGTTGATTTTGTACTACCAATGGTTATGATCATTAAACTAATACTTCCTCCATTCTTTTTTATATGACATTGGTTAGCTCAAATTTGAACTAACCAACGTCATATAATATAAAAAACAGATGTAATAATACTTTATAGATCATGAAAAAGAATTTTACAATCAAAATGTGACCGAGACAAAAAAAAAAATTAGGTGACTTCTTCCTCCACCTGATGTGCCAACTGTCGCGTGGATACCGTCGGCAGATCAATCAGCAAGTATTCTTCAAACAAAACTATTTTCAAAGAGGATAAAATCTTTCTACACCCTTTTTTCCTGGCCTGACTCATGGTGCGCATGCGTTCATACTACTATTCCCTTTTTATATCAATTATACGGTTGATCGAAACTAGTGGAAAACCTGAGTACGTTTTTTTTTTCTCCTCACATTTGTTAGTCAAATATAATCTACCAGTAGCACGTTGAGTAGAATCGTTCTCATCGCAAATTGAGCGGAAGTAAGTTTTTGAAAGCTTCTCTTCACTTCACTTTTTTCTGACTGAAACTGACACGTGTTCTGCTTTTTTTATATATTATTAAGGTCCTCTTCACTTCACCTGAGCGCGGGCACTTGGAAGAAGTCTCCACCCAACAATGCGACCACGTGAAGCAGCGAAGTTCTGTTGAACCAAAACAACGCACCCCATTCCAAAGGTTTCAAAAACTGTGGAAGAGGCGAAAACCACTGTTTAGCAGTTCTCTTGAAAACCACAACAAAACTACACAAAAGGGGAATTTGACTTTGAAAGGTTTGAGATTCAAAACCGCGCGGTTTTTACGATAAATCGTGCAAAACCCGTGAGAAAGCCGCATTTTTTATGAGAAACCGTGTTGGGAAGGGGAAAAAAAGAAAAAGTGAAACTTTTTTCCCATAATTTTTGCACGTCCTTTGCTGATTATTTACAATAGTACAGTGAGTTACAATAGACCCAGTTAGAACTACTCACATGCATGGACCAATTGCAATATCTCACAATTGCAATTTTCCTTGCATCCTCACATGTCAGACATACATCTAGTTAGATTTACAATGTGTGACTAATGTGTCCAGCCATCTCTACTCACTGCCTTGGAATTCCATAATGAAATTGGGCGTCTAGGTGGCCAAATTTCCAACAAGATCGTCTACTACTTTGTTTTTTCTCCTTTTTCTTCCAACATTTTTTTGGCAGGCGAAACTTACGATTTTCCATGTTCTTGTTTCACAAATGGTCTTCATTTGTCGAGTACTACCCGTGGGATTTTTTTTGTTTCAAATTTTGTCAAATTTTCAAAAAAAAATAAAAATTCAAATATGAAAACTGCCGAACCGCGCATACCACTCCACCACGGTTTCAGCTAAAAATATGGTATTCATGCAGTTTCTTGTGAGACTGAGAAAACCCTGACCCCATCTAGTTGCGATATGAAAATCCAATAGTGAGATGCATGGCGCCCGTGTGCAGTTGTGATTTGAAAATCCAACTGTTTGTTCCCTTGAAAACAAGAAATCCATTTTTTTTCAGAGCGAGTGTACTCAACTGGTTAAGTTCTTTGTGTTGAAACCAACTCACCCGGATTCAAGTCTCAGACTTTACACGGTGTTGCATATTTACGACTATTTACGGTGCCTGTGACCACTTGAATATCAAGATCAAGCCGGCTCAGCCTTTCGAGGCCCTCATTGAGGTACGGTGTGTGTGTGCGTATGTTTATAGGGGTGAGTACCCGTGCATTTATTTTATTTTTTTTGCGGTGAGTACCCGTGCATGATTGTCAGTGTTTGTGTTTGTACTGTTCTCACGGTTACATCATGCTTGCAGCTTTGGCATTCTTATTCCTTGGAGCTCAAAAAAATAAATAAAAGGCTATGTTGCTGATGGAAGGATAGAATTCACAGAATGATTAATTAATGGATTAGAGTTGAGTAGATATATATAGAGATGGGGAGCCATCATAGCAGGTCCAAGTACACGGCATGGCCCATGCGGCCAATATTCTAACCCTATCACAAATATATGTCTAACAGTTGCTCCTGAGTCACGTATCAATTATCATTTTTGCGAACAACAAAAGCTTTTCTGTGTTAGAGATATATAGAATGCGAAAAGGTGCATCAGAGTCTTTAGTATCAATTATCTATGTAGTAACTTGCAAATGTGGTGAGCATAACAAACATTCAGGCTGTAAATGAAGAAACGGATTCAGATAGAAATTGTGTTTGAATGTATTATACACAGTTTGACATTTTATATATTGCACCCATCACAGGCAGCAAGTGCACCGGCTTGTCGAATTTCTAATGGAGATTACATCATATATTTCAAGTCACCTAGCATAATACGAACTTCCTGGATTCATGGGCATGATCTCACCTTTCTGCATAGAATACCCAGTAGTAGCAACATCTATTTCAAAACCAATAGTTGATGCACCGTCAAGAAGGATTTCAGACTCCATTTCTGTAACCTGCACCCAGGGATGCAGCGAAAGCTTTCTCAGTCTACCGAGCTCGTCCGCGACGTCCTTCATGGTGGGTCTGTTGGCGCTGCACATGTCCAGGCATTGCTTGGCTAACTCTGCGAGTCCCGTGATCAGTTCACTGCTCTCTTGCTCCTTTATCTGGCTCGCCAACACTGCATCAAGGTTATTCTCCTTCATGGCTGATAGGAAATTTGACGAGAGACTTCTCTGTGCCTCAGGCCCATCCAGCTTCAGCGGCACCTGGCCTGTGAGCACCTCAAGAAGGATTACACCGAAACTGTAGACATCGCTCTTGTCGGTCAATTGGCATGTCTGCATGTATTCAGGGTCGAGGTAGCCGCAAGTACCTTGAACCATTGTGACGAACTGCTCTTCGTCTGATGGGGCCAGTATGGAGGCTCCGAAGTCCGACACTTTGGCCATGTAGTTGTCGTCGAGAAGGATGTTGGCAGTCTTCACATCGCCATGGATGATTGGTGGAGATGCGTACGAGTGCAGGAAGTTGAGTCCTTCAGCTGCTTCATGAGCAATACGTAGCAGTGTGCTGAAAGAGATTTGTAACGCTCGGTTCTTGCCATGGATAAGCTCGTACAATGTGCCATTTGGGATGAACTCGTACACCAGCATCGGAACCTCCACTTCAAGACAGCAGCCCACCAGCTTGACGATGTTCTTGTGATTGATTTGAGAGAGTATGAGCATTTCCTGGCCGAATTCCTTCTTTTGCCTTTCGCTGATCAACGAACATCTCTTGATTGCAACAGGCATGTTGTCCTTCACGATCCCTTTGTAGACCGTCCCGTGGCCTCCTTTTCCGATGATTCTGCTCTTGTCATAGTTGTCTGTGGCTTTTATGAGTTCAGCTTCAGAAAATACTGTGAAAGAAATACCTCTTTCTGACTTCATTCTTTCAAACATAAGTAGGCCTCCATGTTGGTTAAAATAGTCCTGCTTAACTTTGTTCAGTTTCCTCTTTTGAAGAATCATGTATCCGGAGAAGGAGAAAATCATAAGAACAAGAAAACCGATTGTCACTCCTGCATAACAATGTCAGTTGTCAGAAAACATTTTTCTTGTTAATTAGATAAGTACATATCAGTGTTTGTCTGTCCGGATTGCGATACCTAAATGTAATTTATTAATAATTTAGTAACTGATGTCAGGGCGTTACCTATTATTAAGCCGGTGTCAGGGTTGCATGAGTTGCTCTGCTTGGAAAACTTTCTTCCTGCTCGACAAGAACACCGGTACCCTCCTATTGTGTTGTGGCAAACGCCACCTGAAGGGCATGGGTTATTGATGCATTCATTGACATCTGCAGTGACATGAGAAAAGATAATTAAGCACGGCAAACTCTATGTCTAGAGGCTAATTAATCATTATACTACTATTTGCAGAAGAACGTACGTCCACGTCGGCGTACGTAGTTAAGAAGATATATCCGTACCTCTGCATCCATCTGGAAGATAAGGGTTGCCTTGGTACCCTTGGGAGCAGTTGCACACGTACCCCGGCCCGTTGGCGGAGTCCACGCACTTGCTGTTGCCGCTGAGGCACGCGTAAGTCCCCGTCTCGTTCCGTGCGGCGACCTCGCACGACCACGTAGTCGTCCCGTTTCTTATCGCCCAGTCAATCACCACGGGCGCCCGCCCGGCGTTCGTCTCGTTAAACTTGGTTGTGCGGATATAGGCCGCGCTGAAGTTGAAGGACGCCGCCTCCATGAGCATGGCGTAGCTGCACCGGCTGAACGTCCAGATCTGGCTCGTGTTCAAGCCCCTGGCGAAGCCGACGCTGTAGTAGTCCACCCCCCTGGGAATCGTCGTCTGGCAGCAGCCGATGCCGGAGCAGGTGCCGTCCGTTACGTCCGACAACGACCGCTCGGTGCACGTCGAGACGCAGCCGCTCTGGTAACCCGTGCCGTTGCTGTCGGAGATGTAGCCGAGGGTGTTGCACCCGATGACGGTGAACTTGTTGCGGGCGTCTGAGAACCGGTAGGGAGAGCCGCTCGCGTTGAACCTCGAAATCCCACTGACGTCCATGCTCCGGCTGGAGGTGTTGTAGCAGTATGTCGCGATGTTGCCCAGCACCCGCATCGTGCTGTCGGTAAGGGAAATGTTGAGCAGCTCGAAGTCGCCGATGAACGGTTTGGGGGTACCATCTTGGACTTTGCAGCGGACGTTGAAGCTTCTTGAAAGGGAGCAGTTCGAGCCGATGCCGAACGGGTACTGTATCTCCACATCTCCACACTTCTTTTGACATTCAGGGCCAGGAAGGGCAGTAGCAGGGGCATGCCGTGCCGCAAGCACAAGTAGAAGACCAAGGCCAAGCCGCAGAATGCACATTTCCGTACTCCTCACCTGGATAACTAGAAAGCATAAAGCCTTATTGCAATGTTCAATTTAATCGTCGCATTGGAGGACGTAATAATATTTCGAGCGCTTGTGGGAATGTCGGGAAAATGCAAAGCCAGTTCCATCAAAGCCAGTTCATATGATGGATTTTTTTTCTTTTTCTTTCCTTTTTTCCACCCTTTTTTTTTTGAGAGAGAGAGAGACCAGGTTTATGGTGGATTAGGAACGAACAATTCAAAGCTGGTTTTGTAGACATGCCAACTATTGAGGGATGCAGGTCCTATATCAGAGGACAAAACAGTCTCGGGAACGCTTGGGAATACATGAGCTGAGCAAGCGTCTCGTTTGTCTAGACGACTAACCTTCAATCATATGCAGAATTGCAAATAAATGAACCAAACGGCAGAATAATTTGAGTAAAATTGATCTGAAATATAGGGAAATTTCAGTTTTCGTCAAACAGAAAATGTACCTTTGGGGGTTTATTTTGCCGCGAGGGGTTGTCTACCCCAGGACATCCGTCGGGGGAATCGAACCTTGGAGATTGCTTGTCCAGCTGTTGTTTGTGTTCTAACAGAAGAAATCACCGTATGCATATAGGTTGTGTATATACGAAGAGGCGAAGAGCACAGCTCCTTGTAAACAGGTATAACGAGTCAACACACAAGAAAAAAGAAAACAGGTATACCGAGTCTTGCCACAAAGTCTATAGCAACCCTGATATCTACCAAACTGATGCCTGCAAATATTCTATAAGGAACTCGGCAGGAACAAATCAACATAAACCGACACGATTAGTTGACATTCAAATTAATCTTACGGGACAAAAAATGTTGGACTGGACATCTTGTATTAGAACAATTCAGCAACTCATTTTTTTATGAACTTTAGAACATTCAACCATTTACGTATCAGCAATTTTCTTTCAAGACGAGGAGTGAGGAACCAGGGGATTCTTCTTAAGGGTTTCTCTCAACTCTCAGATTACTGAAATGTTGTATTGTGTGTGTGAGTTGTACTGTGTAATCAAAAAAAATATTGAAAAATGTTGGTTATCTTTAAATCACTTTTCAACCGTAAAAACCTATTCGTGCAATTGTAAATTTTAATTGCTTTTAACACTCATGTACTTGCCTATTGACTCGTAACAATATAACTTTTATGGTTGCGGGTTTATTTTTACCACCACTGGTTGTGATTATTAAACTACTAATACTTTATGTTTACATGAAAAGAATTTTACGATCAAAATGTGACCGAGACAAAAGTAAAATTTTGGGTGACTACTTCCTCAACCTGAAGTACCAATTGTTGGGTGGACACCGTCGGCAGATCAATCAGCAAGTATTCTTAAAAAAAGGTATTTTCCAAGAGGATAAAATATTTCTGCACCTTTTTTTTTCCGGCCTGACTCATGGTGCACACAAGTTTATACTAGTCCCGTTCTAAAAATATACGATTGATCAAAACTAGTGGAAACGCTGAGTACGTATTTTCTCCTCCTCACATTTGTTAGTAGTCGATCTACTTTGTGGCACGTTGAGTAGAATCGTTCCCATCACAAACTGAGTGGAAGTTTCAAGTTTTCGAAAGCTTCTCTCCACTTCAACTTTTTTTCCCGGAAACTGGCAGGTGTTTCTGCCTTTTATTAAGCTTCTCCGATCCTCAGGTTCATCTGAGAAATTAAAATATCACGGGAACTTGGAAGCAGTCTCCACCCAACAACGTAAGCGATGGCGCGTGAAGTAGCGCGGTTGTGTTGGTGTTCTCATTCTTTGGAGAACCAAAACCGCGCACCCCATCCGGCTGCGTTTTGATTATCCAATTGTGAGGTTCTTGACGCAGCAGTCACGCCGTATGCGGTTCCGGACGTGATTTGCTCTTTTTTTTTTTTTTCTTTGAGACTACCCCGTTGGGGCAACTGCGCCGGCAGGCCGGAATAGCGTTCGCCCACATAATGGGCTGAGAGGCCGGAACTACGAGCGGTTCCGGGCCGGCTAAGCCCATATCTAACCACGCCGTGCTATGCGATGGCCGTGCTCTGAAAGGGGTCTTGGTCTAGTAGGTTAAGGCATCCAAGTAGCATCTTTAAGGTACTGTGTTCGACTTCCGGTAGGAGCGAATTTTATAGGATTTAACGGCATTTATGCTTTCAGCGGTAGACGATGTGACCGTCGACAGCGAGGCGTCAGTGGTGACTTCGGGAATCTGAAGAATTGCCGGCTCAGTCTTCAAAGATGCTCATAGGGGTAGGGTTTGCGTATGTGCCTTCATAAAGGTTAGTGTGCGTGCGTTGTGAGTGTCTGAGTTGTACTGTGTAATTTCTTAAAAAAAAAATGCGATGGCCGTGCTTGTTCTAAGGCCGTGCTGCCATCTCCCCCGGCGGCGACGCCGCTTACCGACGTGGAGCCTTCTTCGACCGCTTGCTCCGGTGTCCCGATGCTCCAGGGAGTGAGGAGCAGTTCCGGAGCTTCCTTGCAACGCAATGAATGCCGTCGTCGCCCCGACCAATGTGGCCGCGCGACCCCTCTCCGTCGTCCTGCAGCCGTACAACACAATGCAACGGCCGGCCTTATCCTCCTCCCAAGGGCCAACCAAGGCGATGTGTGCAATAATCTATATAACTCCCTTCATTGCCAACTTCGAGGCGGAGTTCGTTATTCCATTCCGCTCCCATTATTGGAGAAGAGGAGGGCCCGGAATCTTCTCTCGTCGATCATCTGTACTTGACGAATCCTTTGCCCATACTTCTTCCCCAACCAGATAAAAATGCCACTAGCGCGGAGGACAGAAGGACTACAACGTCGCGTACCGTCTACATGTCCTCGACAAGTGCGTAAGCGCTTGCCGCTGCCCTTTGTGTACTGTTCTCTGAAGGCGATGACTCCTATTGCGTGGTCAACACATGCGTTCTAATATTCGTGCCAAGTTGCTGATGGCGGCAATGGCTGAGCTTGCGCGACATATACGCACCACTCCATCGAAATACGACTGTTTTGGCTTTCTTTGCATGTGCACTATTTGGCGCACTCGATCGGTTTTTTTGTCATATCCACAGTCATGATCACTGTCTCTCTGGCTGGCACTGAACGCGGCTTCTCTTCTTCAGAAAACGGATATTATCTATATGAAGCTGGAAACATATCAAGAACACTTGAAAAATTGTCTAGCACAACCACTCACCAGCCTTTGACACATCAAATGGCGCCAAGCAAGTAGACCTGCGCACACAAACGATGTGTGACGAACGGAAGGAATCCACATGGCGGTTGGGAACAACTTGCAAGTTGCATGGCTACAATCTAGACCTACGTGTGCGCGTCATTTGCCTCCAGAGTCCAGAAACAGATCAGAGGACCATCCTATATTCGAGCTATTATCCAAACCCCTCTCCTCTCAAACATCGCTCAAGCGCCTTTCCAGCTCACTCTACTAACAATCTACATGTACATATAGCACAAACCTTAAGACTAAACGGTCAGCATTTACCAATCCGCAAACAGCAAGGCACACCAAGCCCAGTACGTTGTATATAAAGCCACTGCACTGCCAAGAACAGAGCCACATACACAATCTGGCATATACAATCCAAGCTATAGTAGCATGAAGGCAGGAGCATCCAAGAGGAGATTCCTCAGGGCCTTCCTCCACGCGTGGAAGAGGCTCGCCGCCGCCCAGGCGATTGCCGGCGGTTGGGCTCCCCTCGACGGCGTTGACGCCGCCGGCGGCGAGGCCATCCCGGGGGACGTGCCCCGGGGCCACACGGTGGTGTACGTCGGCGATGAGCTGCGGCGGTACGTGGTGAGGGTGTCGTGCCTGGACCACCCGCTGTTCCGCGAGCTGCTGGACCGCGCGCGCGACGAGTACGACTTCGCCGGCGCGGACGCCAGGCTGTGCATACCCTGCGACGAGGACATCTTCCTCGGCGTGCTCTGCCATGTCCACGCCGAGCGGGAGTGGAGGCTCGCATTGTGCATCTGACCACGGCGTCTGCGCGGCGCGCGCGCGTGCTGGCGCCTGTGTTTTCTGTTTAGGATGAGCAGTTCGTTCCAGAAACGATGCTTTGTACGACATGCTGTCAGGTGCATAGGGCGTAGGGCTGTAGCCTGTAGGCCATTTTAGCATGTTGGCAATTAGCCATGGTGTTCCATAATCTGTATTCGATTCTTCAAGGATGCACCATGAGAAGTGCTTTGAACAGTTTAATTAGCTGAAACCCAGAACAGTTTAGCATTTTGCCAATTAGTCATGCTTTGACACCACACACTGCTCTTTTAGGTATTTTTCATGGTGTGAGCTTTCAGCCAGTGGCTGTTTTTGCCTGAACTGAGGTAGTACGCAAGCAAGCTTGTCAATATAACACGCGTGAAGGAAGAAGCTTGTGATGCATTCAACAGCATTTGACCTGTATAATTGCAGAAAGTGACACCACAAACGTGCCGTAAACATTGACTCAGACGATGTGGCAGGATCTGTTGAGATGAAAATTATACAGAGAATGTCATAAAACCCTGTTGCCTACAGTTTATTCCTCCCCGTATACACTGAAATCGCTCTAGTTGAAGTCGGGCTTCTCAGGGTACGTGCAGCCAGAACGCTGGATGACAACGTTCGCAGCGTAGCAAGCAGCTCTGACACAGTCATCGATGCTTTTCTCTTGAACCAGTTGAGATAAAAAGCCTCCAACAAAGGCGTCACCTACAATCCATGCGTAAATTTCAGGATTCAGAAGCATACGCAAAATTCCTCAATTGTCATAGGCAATTAGATTGTTTAACGGAGTGGCAAAGGTTTAAGGAGTTTTCAGTAAAACAGAGCATGGCATTATAAAGCTAAACTGTTCATTCAATATTACTACTAAAAACTACTGAATACCTGCGCCATTGGTGTCAACAAGCTTTTCCTTGGGCAAAAGGATCACGGGATAAGTTTTCACCTGCACGCATAGTGATATTTAAGTACCGGTAATCAGAGGACATATACCCAAAGTAGCAAGATATAAGCACAATGTGAATTTCAACTTCGTCAAGGCTGACAATGTGCTGCAAATAATCTGTAGATGTTTTGAACAGAACACAAACAATCATTACAACTATACTACTATAGCAATGTCATACTGTCATGTAATCTGCTATGAAACCAAGAGGGCCACTAAAAGCAGGAGACTTACCTTTCCATCATCAGCCACAACTACTGGATCACGACCTTGAGTGATCACAGTAATCCTTCTATGTGTCCCTGAAGCCTTAGGCAGTTGTGAGATCTTCAGAGCAATCTCCTCAACATTCTCAGTCTACAATTTTTTTTTAAGAATAATTAAAACATTACAAAACCAAATGGAAATGACAATGGATAGAATGACACATGAGTTATTACCTCCCATTCATTAACTCTAGCAAATGTCCTTGCCTCAGTTTCATTTCCAAAGACGTAGTCCACGTACCTATGTTCAGTAACAGAAAGCACATTGATAAGCATGAAGCGGAAAAAACTAACATACACCAGAGCTGAAGCATAGCTTGAAACCACAACCTAGGCTTAAATGCACTGCTACCACATAAAGGTAGCATAATAAACATCACTATGCATCCAGTACTTACGGAAGAGCTTTCTCTTGGGCATCACGGAAAAACTCGCAGATAAAGGGAGCAGAAAGGTTCATCAAAAACACCTGCAAACAATTTAGTCAATGTAAAACAAACAAAATTAGAAAAATGGCTCCATTTACCAGCATCATTTTACCTTGTTAGTTGCAGCAGCATGCTCAGCAACAAGTTGAATAGAATCCGGTGACACCGTGAGAAAAAATCCAGCAATGTAAATATATTTTGCCTTCTCAACTACAGTCAGTGCAAAACATTGTTAAGAAACACGGTCCACCAAATGAAAAAACTTGCAAAACTAAGTAGCAGGTATGTATGTAAGAAACTGATAGCAGTGACTCAAGGAAAAAACTTTGTACGAAAACAAGCAGCAGAGAGGTTACATAAGAAACTGATGGCAACGACTTGAAGCTCTGTGGGTACTGAAAGGTGCTATATTTCTTACATAAAGATAGAAAATGAACTAATGTTTACACAAGGAGTTGAGCTGCATGCATCTGCAGTGCTCCAATGCACATGATGGAAAGAAAAAAAGGTGAATCACAAATACAAAATGTTCCCAAGAAGGACAAGACGGATTATGTAACAATAAGTTACTTTTCAATTGACAGTTCTAGATAACCAAATTCAGTTATTATTTGGGACATTTGCATGAGCACTACTCAAAATTATAACATTATATTGGTTTCACTCAAAAGTTTATCTATGTGCAAAACCATAAAATATTACAAATGCGTGTGAGATACTCAACATCCAAAGGAAGAAGTCTGTAGCTTGTAAAGCAGAATGGGCAATCGGAGCAGTGCACAACATATATGTACCATTTTTTCCAAACTACATGTTGAACGTTGTCTCTATGGAGAGACAATAAAGGTGAAAATTCACAAAAGAGCTCTAGTCCAGCGACCATTTTCTTACCAAGTCCCCAGTTCTCAGGTTTCTTCAGATGTTCAGACTTGTAGCAGTTTGCCGCGGACAAGTTTGCAATAAGTGATCTGGTTACAGGTAGAATAAAAAAGCTTAAAAATCAACTTCATTCCTTGAAGTGCAGGCGGTATTAGGAAGCATACCTTTCACCACCAACAACACAGACAGCACATGTGCCTGTCGGAGCATTCTCATCCTCATAATAATGGGCCTGGTTGAATAGATAGTGAGGTTATACAGTTATAGTCACTGATAGTGCAACGACTGATGTACCGGTGCATGACGAAGAAAAGAAATTAACAAAAGGGAACTTGACTTACATTAACACCAGCAGCTTGCGCATTTTTCTTCATCTCCTCGCCAAACTTGTCCTTCCCTATGCAACCTATGTAACTTGTCGCACCAGGAATTTGAAGCATCCACTGAGAAGCAATCAAGATTCCCATCATTTAGTTTTTCATTACTATAAGAAAACTTTTTTTTTGAGACGATTACTATAAGAAAACTAGTCCTAGGCCAATAGCTTTAGATGTTGATGAGTTAGTATGTTCAGAGCTTACTTGGGCAACCCTGATGGAATTTTGAGTGGCTCCTGAAAGATGTGAACACAATAAATAAAAGAGGTGAGTACTTTGTGCATGGACTTCTTATGATGTGTAGTGATATTACCTCCAGCAATGTATTCAACATTGTTCTTGCTTGCCAATTCATCATACCTGGTAAGACAGAAATCCAGACCATCACATATCTACACCGTTTTTTGTATATTTGAGCTATGTTATTCATTTGTATAGAGCCCGTTTGCTGTTATATAACAAAGTTATCTGTTATGCCGTTCTGATATGAAGTTACTAACTTCCACCTTTGAATATATCAGACCATACAAAATTCAAAATAATAACTTGGCATGCTTAATGTGACAATATCGACATTTTGTTTTCCATTTTCGGTTCATGACAACAGGCCAACAAAAATGATAATGCAAGAGAAGGGGCAAAGAAACTTACATGGGCAAGTGCTTTTCCTCAGCGAGAATGGCATTGCCCGGCTTGACATCATACCTAGAAAACAAGTGCAGAGAGAAACGTGTCAATAAGCTCGTGATGACTTCAGCTGCTACCTAACTACTAATTCCGAACAAGCAATCGAGAAAGCATGGGCCAATCCAAGACAGATACTACTTCTGGTTAACTGGCACAGTTGCAAGGTTCACGGATCCCAGCTTAGACAGGGAGTAATAAAAAGGAATCAGCAACTGGACCGATTTGGTTATTTAAGTAGCTTATCTCTATAAAAAAAAAAAAAAAAAAAGGGTGCTCTGCATATTGGCGGTGGCTTCAGTCGCGTGCTACGGACTGACAGTTCAGAGTTTCAGAGGTGCAGACGAATATAAAAGGGATGGCGGTGGTAAGATGCAGAGATCATTAGTTGAGGAGAAAAGTGGTGGAGGAGGAACCGAGTACTTGGCGAGGAAGGCCTCGTCGACGACGGCGGAGATGTCCAGAAGGGGGTTTCCCATCCCGAGTAGGATGCCCTCGTAGCTGCTGCTCGCCATTTCCTTCTTCCTCGTCGGCCGGGCGCGCGGGATCCGCGGCTGATGGGTGGGGGCGAATTCGGAATCGGCAAAGTACGGACGGTTCGGCGGCGCCGGGACACTTCCAGAGCAGAGAAGATGGTGGCAGCACGGCAGGAAAGAGAAGAGCCGAGAACCCGGTTCGCATATGGCGACAGGCCCAACACGTCGCGCCACACGCTTTTTTCTCTGAACTGGTGTTTCCAGAACCCGACCCACTTGGCCCACGGATCGGCAGGTCGTTGTGCCGGCTGGGCCCTTGACGCACCAGTCAACGCGTCGTGCTGTCTCCGGCGAGGACGGCACGGCACCAGTCTGCAGTATGCACGATGCCAGCGTTGAGAGACATAAAAAAGGGCCCAGTACGCTCCAGTAGGCTTTGTCGCGTCTCGTGGGTCGGACTCGCGCGGTGCAGACAAGAACCAGCCCAGCAGCTCCACCAGTTGGGCCCAATACAGGGTTATCTCCAGAACACGGCAACTAGCATAATAATTCAAGAGCAAATTCTTTATTGGGTACTAAAAAAATTCGCGGTTGCTTTCTTGGCCCAATCTGAAAAAAAGTTCCCTTTATGACCCAAAATGCTATTTTTATTCCTTTTTTGGCCCTTCCGTCAATTTTAAGGGTTAACGGTGTTAAATGGGTGCTGAAATGACCATTTTGCCCCCGGATTGAATAAAAATCTAAAAATTGCAGTTATTTCAATTTTGTGTCAAAATAATGCCGAAATACTGCTGAAATAATGCCAGAATTTTGTGTACTAAGAAATCTTAAACAATTATGTTTTTCTGGAATTTCGGAACAATTAAATAATTTTAAAAATATTTTTTTACACTTTTATTCAATCCAGGGGCAAAATAGTCATTTCAACACCTATTTAACGCCGTTAACCCTCAAAATTGACGGAAGGGCCAAGAAAGGAATAAAAATGGCGTTTTGGGTCATAGATGGAACTTTTTTTCAGATTGGGCCAAGAAAGGAACCGGAAATTTTTTTAAGGCCAAATAAGGAATTTGCTCATAATTCAACTGACGGCGGATTTCCTATTCCTCGCAGCTTCAAGAACAAAAATTGGGGTACGAACTGTTTGCCCACATGAGGTTGAACCCCCGGTTGTCTCCAACAATTTTCCAAACACACCATGTGTGTTCATCACTTTCGTTAGTGGAGTAAAACAACGCCTTCCATAGTGCAACCGAATGAGTACCTTCCTGTGTTCTCCTGCAGAAATGAGTATGTTTGTGGAAACACAATTAAGATATGTGGACACAAGAGGTTGGGTGGTCTGCTGTGAGCCTCCTCAAGGACCAACGAACTCTAACCCCACACCACCTGACGCCTGTTGGTAATCAAGTGGTACAAGATTGGTTGAGCAATCATTCTTTTCCTTGCATTTTTACACGAATTCGGTTGAACTACACCACCACTCTTACCTCGCATACTCATCACCAGTGGAGTGGAGTGTGGTGGTTGAAACTAACTTTCGCAGGTTAGTATTCATCCATCCATCCATCCAATAAGGCTGAGGTCAAACCGGTGCTTTCCTCACCTACCTCTCTCGAGGGAGCCTTGTTCCTCACTAGCCTGACTAGACACTAAGCAGAGCTTTGTTTGGTAGATGATAGCAACATGCCCTTTTCATTATTTTGCTTAATGAGGATGGTTAAGAAGAAGCAGCACCTTTCAGATCTCAGCTGCTTTGCTTTATCTGTTTATTTATCCTGATCCATGCTAGTATACGATTCTTTCCCATCTGTAGTTTGCATATCTGTTGTAACTGAAAATCACCGCGCAACAACAGTTGCCAGCGGGTCCATCGCCTGCCATTACTAATTCAGCTTGTACCACTAATTCATCCCGGTAAGACGTCTGTTCTGTCCATGTCTGTGTGCTAATTTTGTTTCTGCCGGGAAATGGAATCAATCCAGCCTTGCGGCGAGACCACGAAATGCGCTGCATGCGAGCATGTCGCATGCCCTCAAGTGCTTAATTTTTTTTAGAAAAGGAAGTGCTTAATGCTAGGACAACTAACGGTCCACATGCATCGTGCTGCAGACAACTAAACACCTTCAAGGTGATGACGACCTTGCTATAGGAAATCTTTCAGTTTCAGAGCTGCACGCCGACCCAACAGAATGCTCTTTCTTTGTTCCTCAACTTGCTTCAGATCCCTGAGATCCCAGTATCCCACGTCCTGTTTGACAAAACGGAGAATCTTGCCGTCTCGTATATTGTATTCCTTTGTGGTGCCAAAGTAATCCGTGCAATGTTGATGCCTCAACGCCTCGAGTTCTCCAATTGCTCGGTTTTGTCGAGACACCAGTGTGACCATGTGCACGCCGGTGGATTGTTCATAGATATATTACGACATATGGTACTTGGCAGATGGCAAATACGTGCTTGCCTGCTCGTTGGATGTCATGTATCACCGCCAAACAAAGCTTTTGCCGTACATGTTCTAGCAGCTTGATTGTGCCGTACCACGAACCATTCCATGCTCTGGCCATTTCGTCTGAACGAAGGAAAGCAGAATTCTTTATGGGTTTAGGACGTGGTCGTTTGTTCATAGGAGAATTATAGATGGAAGCACATGATTCTTGACCAAACATTAGCTGTCCCCGGCATATGCAATCGGTCTATGAGTAATTTTTTTGGTATACACTAGGGGATTAGAACTTGCACGACAGACAATCTGTATTTTGACAGTCAAACATCATTTTGTCAGCTAAAACTTTTATACTTTTATCCACACGTAGGATTTCTAACCTGTTCAAAATCACCTACTTTTAAGCAGCTACGGTTTCAAATCAACTCGTCAGAAAATTCATACTACTACTTCTGCATTCTCTCTTTTAGATTATGGTACATTGTGTTTTCTCCGTTGCCCACTGTTTCATGTGTTTTCTTTAGAAACTGTGTTCGGAAATGTGGTTATCTCGGAGCTTCCTCCTTGACCAAGGACAGAAGATATTGTTGAAACTTGAAAGAACAACCAAAGGGAACAGTCTGCTCTGTCCTCTCCTATGTTTTCCTCTAGTTAGAGTGTGCTTTATTTCTTAGGTGGTATCGATGTCAGTTTTTTAGGTGCCCGTGTTCGTTCTTTTTTGAATTCGTGGTGATCGAACTACCCAAGTAGCTATCACGGTTGGTGTATGGTTTATGACTTTCTGCTCCAAAAGTGCTCGTTTAATTTATTAGACATTCGGAAACTACATAATGAATCCCTGAATTTTTCAATAGAGTAAAATGCACTTCAGGTCCTTAAATTATTGACAGATGGTCATCTAGGTCCATAAACTCTCAAAGTGTCCACCTAAGTCCTTAAACTATTTTTGGATAGTCATTTAGGTCCATAAACTCTTAAGTGACCCCCTGAGTCCACAAACTATTTATATTGTGTCAACTAAGTCCATTTTTTAAGAGACAAAAACATTTAACCTGGACATAACGACTGAAGACATATGGCATGTAGGTCTTTCTTTTTTTTCCAATCCATCACGTGCCGCATTAAGTACGTACCCACTACTCGCACTGCCACATGTGACGATAGATGAGGTAGATGTGAACCGTGGAGTCATCTAAATGAGTGTGACTATACTTCTATGAGCCATGCATGGAAGGAAAACAAAAGTGACCCTACTTCTATGAGCGACCTCGCGTTAGGAGAGACAGGTTGGAGGTGAGTGCATCAACAGTGATGGCGCCACCCCTTCAAAGTAATGTTACAGTGAGAATCCCAATGCCAGGTCCCTTGCATCGTCAATCTCGATGGATACTTCGACGATGTGTGACGACAATCAGCTTGTTAGGCTTGCTGCATTGCAGCAGATGCGGTTCAACAGCTATAGTGTTCCAGTTATTTCTTCAGCATCCGCTACAGTGTTCGCAGTTATTTCTTCAGCAATCGTTACAGTATAACAGCTGCGATTCAGCCTACTGAACAGGCCGAATATATAATTACTTCAAGCGAGGGTAAGATGCTAGTAAAGAAAAAGAAGTGAAAAGCCTATGTGCTAATATGTCTCCTAAATAGTAAGAGTTTGTGGACCTGATTGACACAACATAAATAGTTTATGGACCCATGTGAGCAGTAAAGAGTTTATGGACCTAAATGACCATTCAAAAATAGTTGAAGGATCCAGATACACACTTTAAGAGTTCATGAACCTAGATGACCGTCTGGCAATAGTTTAAGGACCTGCGGTGCATTTTACTCTTTTCAATACAACTAAATGTCAACTAAAAATCCCAAGTGTTTACAGACGGAAAATGGTCAAAACACAAAAAGGTCCTTTTGGAGAAGTGTAATTGTGCATGATCGTCGCCTAATGTGCCTACTTCCCTCCTCGTGCATTCAGGCCCCCTTTGGAACGCGGGATTTTTTCCTATTCCTGCGTTTTTCCTGTGAACAGTCAACTGATTCCTGTGAAATTCCTGTACAATTCCTGTGAAAATCCTGCGTTCCAAAGGGGGCCTCAACGCTTTCGGCCCCTCAGAGTAACTGAGTTATTACCTCCAAGCCTAACTCGGGGAGTAGTCTATGGATCAGTTTGCGTTTAGTCTTTTTGACTGTAAAAAGTTTACTCCTACACTTTAACACTTCATTCCTTACTTTGACAAAACTTTTACAGGAGAAACATCGAGATTTTTAAGCATTTCATTGTCTGATTGTAGATTGGAAAATTGTTGGCGCATCTTTGACTGCTCGTGGGTTGTTACTACAGAGTCAAAGATGCGCCAAAAGATGTAACAGCAGGGATGACATTTAGATATGGGTATGGTATGGTGGACTACATTTCCTCCGTCCATTCAGTCTCAAAGATGCGTTACGTGTTCTGTGCTAGACTTGGATAAACTTCTGAAAACTTTATCCGCGTTATGACTGCCAATGATCAACACTACAAATAATTTACCATGATGAAATACGGGGCGACTCATGTCATCATGTGCATATCTATTTCGGTTTGACTGAATATGAAGCACCAGAGCATGATGGTGCATACGGAGAACTCCCGTGGTTGGTAGGAGTGGGGCCATCTCCAATTGTGTTCTGCTGCTGCCTAGCACGAGCAAAGGACTTGTGTCGCTATCGGTAGTTCAGCGTCCGGACTGGTCCAACTCAAAAACCTCGTGCAGTTGCCTCAATGGCACTATCAGTCAGTAATAACTCAGTATGATGGTCTCTATCAGGAAATAGCCAATTTTGAAGTGATGAATCTGATGACAAGAATAAAGTTACAGGCCCAGTAAACAAGTTCAGGTGGTTTGGTGATCATGTATGTACCAACAGAAAACGTTCGCAACATGTTTAGTAGTAATCAAATACTGTATTGGTATACTTTACTTTCAAAATACAGTGAGATATGAGAAAGCTGCGTGCCAGGCCATGCACACCTGCACGCCACCGCACTACAACGATCTAAGACAACAGACAGGATAAACGATTACATGTAGAGGCAAGCTCAAAATGGAAAGAAAAGACAATGCAAAAAGAAACATATAATCTGCGCAAGCAATTCTAAGAAGTCTTCAGAATCCTGAATTCCTCCCTTTTGTTTATTTTCGTGTACGATATGGGGTCTTCTTCTCCTCCGATCCTCTTGGAGTTTTCGCGCTACGTTTAGTTGATGGGCAGGGGCTTGCCGTCCCACTCCTTGAGGCAGTCGAGCATGGGGTCGATGAGCTTGCCCTGGTTGATGGCGAGGAAGACCTTGTTGCACTCCTCGCCGGGGGACTTGAGCTTCTCGCCGGTGAGGTAGACGGCGCCGAGGTCCTGGCGGACGAAGCGGTACAGCGGGTACGACCTGCTCGCCTCGATCCTGTTGGCGATCGGCGCGGCGCCGTTCTCGAACGCCACCCGCGTCGCCTCCATCTCCCGGGGCAGCGCCTCGCGCAGCTCCTCCTCGAACTTGGTGATCTTGGAGAACATGGCGGCGGTGGCCTCCTCGCCGTCGGCGAGCGCGTGGTCCACGAGCACGGCCCGGATCTTCCTCATCAGCGACGAGTTGGGCCCGCACGCGTCGTCGTAGTAGCCGTACACGGCCTCGCGGTCGATGGCGGTGAGCAGCGCCTTCTCGCTGAACCGCGCGCTGTGGAGGTCGCCGTCGGGGGACGTGGTGAGCGTCTTCCTGGCCGCCGCGGTGACGCAGCTCTTGACGGCGCTCTTGAGGTTCTCCTCGAGGTGGCGCAGGTCCACGGCCTGGCACAGCGCCACGGTGTAGGTGGCGGACATGAGCTTGAGGATGTCGATGGCTTCCGCGGTCTTCCGGGCGGAAACGAGGCCGAGGGAGTTGACGTCCTGGTTGTGCTGCTCCGCGCTCTGCACGTGGTTGGTGATGGGGTTGGCCAGGTACTGGAGCTCGGAGCAGTAGGACGCCATGGCGATCTCGGTGCCCTTGAACCCGTAGTCCAGGCTCGGGTTGCGGCTGCCGGCCAGGTTGGAGGTGAGCCCGTTGTTGTAGAACTCGTTGACCAGCTCGGAGAACTGCGCGAACATGAGCTTGCCGATGTTGGCGATGGCGAGGCGGGCGTTGTCCATGGACACGCCGATGGGGGTGCCCTGGAAGTTGCCGCCGTGGAGCGCCTTGCCGCGGTGCACGTCGATCACCGGGTTGTCGTTGACCGAGTTGACCTCGCGCTCGATGGACTTGGTCGCGGCCCGGATGACCTCGATCTGCGGGCCCAGCCACTGCGGCGACGTGCGGAGCGCGTACCGGTCCTGCTTCGGCTTCAGCAGCGGGTCCATCTCGTTCACCTCCTTGGCGTGGCTCATGAACGAGCTCCCCGCCAGGATGTGCTCCATGATGGCCGCCGCCTCGATGGACCCCGGGTGGTGCTTCAGCTTGTGGGTCAGGTGGTCCGTGTACTCGGGCTTGCCGTTCATCACCTCGCAGAACACGGCGGAGAGCACCTCCGACAGCACGGCCAGCACGTTGGCGTCGTAGCAGACCATGGCCGCGAGCGCGGAGCCCACGGACGTGCCGTTCACGATGGCGAGACCTTCCTTGGGGTTGAGCTTGAAGAAGCCGCCCTCGATGCCGGCCACCTTGAACGCCTCGGCGGCGTCCACCTTCCTGCCGTCCACGGTGACGGCCTGCGCGTTGGGCCGCCCGGTGATGAGGCCGGCGATGTAGGACAGCGGGACGAGGTCGCCGGACGCAGTGATCGTGCCCCGGAGCGGCAGGCACGGGCTGACTCCGGTGTTGATGAGCTTGGTGATGGCCTCCAGGATCTCGAACCGGATGCCGGAGTAGCCCTGCAGCAGGGTGTTGATGCGGACCAGCATGGCCGCGCGTGACACCTCGGACGGCAGCGTGTGGCCGTCGGAGCCATCGCCGAAGATTCCGGCGTTGAGATGCCTGCAGGCAGTGTCGTCGAGATAAGAAAAACAGAGCTTTCAGCACTGTAAATAATCTCAGTCATAGTGAGCTGACAGACGCATCCGCACTAGTAACTGCAACTTGCAACGACCGACCGGTCGCTGCCAGTGCACGCGTACGGCAACATCACGCACGCACATGAAACGTTGTACTAAGCACTAATCAGCAACTACTCCACTGTACTTACACTGCACAAGTGCAGCAGGACCATAGCAGCAGTAAACAAAGATGCAATCCTGATTAGTTAAGTTAATCACCTGAGCAGCTCGACCTGGAGCGCGGGCCCGTCCTTGGTGCGTCGGTGGGATGTACCGCCGAACCCGGTGGTGACGCCGTAGATGTCGCCGCCGTGCGCGATGCAGTCGAGGATCCACTCGCTGCTGGCCTTGACACGGGGGCGCGCCTCCTCGTCCAGCTCGACGGCGACGCCCGAGGCGTCCTTGGCCGTGGCCACGGCCGCCACCTGGCCGACGCGCAGGCTGGAGCCCTCGATCTTGACCACCGGCTCGCGGGCCTGCGCCACCATGCGCTTCACCTCGTCCAGGTGGCTCCCCGTCATCTCCGCCGCGGCCTTGCCCCAGTTCAGCGGGTCGCTCTCCACGATCGCCGTGTTGCTCGCCATCTCGATCGGCTGAGGAAATGTGACAAGCTCTGAAGCTGTGGTGGTGTGCTGGTGGAAGAAGAGCTGGTGACTCTGGAGGCTCTTCTTGGAGGGAAACGGAGCGCGGCGGAGGCGGTTATATAGCAACGGAGGAGCAGGGGGGTTTAGCGTTTAGGTGAGACCGGGTGTTGGTGGGTTAGTTGGGGCGTGATTGGTTTGGTGGATAGCTTGGTCCTGGTTGAGCGTCGGAACCAAGCCAGCGGGAGCCTGGTCTGATGCATGCAGCTAGACATGATTGGTTTGCAGGTCCGTAAAAGCTAGGTTGGTTCAGGACGTTGTTTGGTTGACTAGGCAAAAGCTAACTGACTGCACCCCGCAAGAGACACGCATGCAAGCGTTGAGGCCCAAGTTGCACCGAGCGAGCCAGGCTGAGAAGAAACGGAATTGATTCGCGTTTCCACAGAGCCAGGCCCAGCGGCCGCTTTTGCATGCGCGCATACAGGCTGAACGCTCGATGCGGGAATCCAATCAGCGACATGTTGCATGCCGAGAGCCTGGTCGCGTCTTAACCACCCAACCAATCACGTTGGCGACTGGTTTGGTGTGCGGTGGATCTGAAAGTGAGATCATTTTTCTTTTCTGGTTTTACTTTTTCTCTATTGACAAAACAATCAAACGACAGTACTATGTGCGCGCAGGTGTCTGTCTGTGTATGCTGACATTGTTGAGCTAAGCTGAGATTCAGTGTGCGCTGGCTCGCTCTTGGTTGGAATTGGTGAATGGATTGGGGTACGGTGGAGGCCTTTGCAGTGCAGGTAGTCCAACTACACAAAAAGAAGGCTCCATTTGTATTGGAGCGTGGCGGAACTCATTGACCCGCTTGATTAATCCGCGGCCATTTTTATTCCATTCCCGCAAGAATTTTTCCCTAACAACTTCCATCAAAATTTTAAAATAAACTGTTTTCTGTGGATTTCTGCAAACTCTTAGAGTCTGAGCATGGCATATTAGCTGGCATATTTACAAGTATACAACACTCTTACCAACCCCTTGATGCTATCAACAAAGCCACCAAAGTGTCACATCAAAGAATCAGCGATCCCTACCACGTACAGGAAACCATTTGCGAGCTGTGACGCCGTCTTTCTACGGTGGCGGAACGGCAGCGTTGAATTTCGGTCTCATCAGCCAATGGCGCGCGTACGTGCAGCGCCACCATTGGATCACTCCTCCAGCTCGAAGCAACTAACGGTTGGGTGTCCTGGCGCTGCCGCGAACGCTACCCGTTTCCGCTGCGGTCACGTAGCAGCAAAGCCAGCTCATGCGCTCATCCTTGCTCCGTCGACGGATCCAAGAAGCGGGTCCGAGCTGATCGGCCTCACCAACCCTGAAAGGGAGAAACGAGGGTTGTTGCTCCCCACTCTCGACTGTTGCAAACCAAGGTTGTTGAGGGCTCAATAATGCGCTTTGTTCCGTGGTTTTTTACGTGCACATAACGTCACAACGCCGTCGACCCTAATGATCCGGCAACGGTGCTTGCCAAAGTTTAATGGCCCGAAAATGCAACTAATTATTATTCGGCAGCGGTTTGGAGATATCATGGAGCGGTCGTGGATCAATCACATTGAGTGTTTGAAATATCACATTTGAGCAGTGGTTCAAAGTTGAGGTGACCGACCGGATGCTTGTTGATGCGATGAAAATGCATTGGGGACTAGAATTTGGATTGTTCCCAGGTTAGCAGGCTGTGCAAATTTGCTATCTCGGTTGTTGCGCTGGTTTAATGCCAACATTTTTTTTCCTTTTTGAAATTGAAAGCTCGCACAACTAAAAATGCCGTAAGGCTATATCTAAAGGGAGTTTTATTCTCATTAAATAAAATATCATGTTAGTATTTAAGATGGTGTGGCTGAGGTTAAATGGGGAGAGAGATGAAAAGTATTGCATCTAGACGAAACAATGCGTATATTGTTTACAACACCCTTTATGTCTTCTGTACATTGTTTAAGCTATTTCAATTGACAAATAAATGTCTTGTTACTTATGTTTTTTTTAAACGGTCTTGTTACTTATGTGACACAATAGGAAATAAACAACAATTAAAACTCCTATTGAGAGTAGCCTAACGAGTGGCAAGAAAATCTGACAGTAGCCAATAATAAGTGGAGAGAGTGTGGTGATTGAAACACACAAACATATAATTGTGGGTGGGCTCCGAGGAGGTCTATAGAGATCGAAATGGGCCAATTATCGATAAACTCCACCTCTTGTTCCCTTTAGAGTTTTTAACAACAATCTAATTTTGAAAAAAAATGTTATCCCACTCGTGGCTATAAATTCTGAAATTATTTGAAATGGATCATATGATCCAAAAAAATAAGATTTAATATAAACAAGATATGTTGATACAAAGTTTAAGATGCAACAGTGCATTTTGATGCAATGACGATCTAGCATGTATTTTGATACAACGCCCCGATCTTTGGGATTAAACGCAACGGCACAAACATTTAGTTGGTGATGCTTACGCAAGCGTAGACATATGACGTGCAAGTTGCTCATTTACATCTAGTTCTTTATATGACGTGATATATTTAAAAAAGTAGACGAATTCTTAGTCAACGAGGGCTCCAACTAAAACTATTTTGTTTGGTTGTTATATGTTTTTTGTACAAAATCTTCGCAAAATATTTGAGATATACTGAGTCAATGGCCTTATATGCTGCAAAATTTGCAAACATTTACCTACAACTTGGGAATGTTTTTATATATGCATTTGTATGAAGTCTTATTACAGTCTAACGCCTGCAAGTTTTATAATAAGTTGCCATATGCGCTCTTGCGGTGTTGACCACGGCATATTGCTTTTGGCAGCCCTCTATACATAACTCGATGCCCATTAATAGTATAATAACACATATAATAATCTTTTTCTTTTTTCTCTATGTTTTGCACACTAGATTTCCGTGCTTTTTAGAACACTACATTTTCATGTTTGTTGGTGTTGATAAGGTAAATTTATGTAGTATCACATATCCAAGAAAGTGGTAACTATAATATGATGAAGAATTTGAAACAATGAGGAGGCTAGATAAGAGCCACGCTGCTCAGTCAAAACTGTGAAGAGGTATATGCAAACTAATAAATTTTGCATGTGTTAGACTACAACAAACATTATTGCAGGATAATTTTCCCTATTAAATTTGTTGGAGGGTACCGACAAATACAACAAGATATAAGACGACGAAAGCCCTCTCTGAGAGCGCGCTCATCAAGCTCAGAAATAAATATAAAAGCAAGAGCACGAAAGAGATGGAATAAGAGTATGTGCAAAAATGAGTAGGGTTAATGTGCCTTGGTTGCCTCAGCCCTTCAAAGGACTTTTTATTTAGGGAAAAGTTGGTATTTTTCATCGTCATCGCTGAGATATTTTTAGATGTATGTGGACACTTCACACGAGATAGGGCATTATATTTTTTGTTATTCATTATGCTGCAACGCCAAGTATTGGAGCTACGCTAAGAGTCTTTGACGCTCTACGTGTGGGTGGCGGGGTGTTTCCTCCTTGGCAACGTTTGATGTAAAAATTATGTCTCGACGAAGTAGTAAAAATTTATTTCAGTTCGTGCATTTTCTTTATGCCTATATTACTCAATTAGTCCCAAATAATTGGAGGATTTTCAATTATTAGTATTCCTGTAACATCAGTTAAATAAGACTTGATGATTTTTTAGAACCCCCATTTATTTTATTTTGCAAGATGATAGCAATTGCTGTAGTTGCATTTGCGAGAGGTGTGTATCTGTTAATGCACATTTTGAACATAACAAAATCTGATAGTGTTTGATCTCCATCTAATCTGTCAAAGTTGCACTAGCTCTTCTATACCGGGTTGTTGCTCGCCCGAAGGATTCACAACGTTGATTCAGCCTGACTCCTGAGGGCCGAGTGCCCTAACACCTAGGCACAAGCCTCAGTGGTGTCTAGCGACGTGGGTAGGAGGCCGAAAACGGATGGAGTGGTCGTCCGGAGAAGCAGGTTCGTCTGCCATGTTGCCCGTATTGCACGCAGGCCCTGGGGCCACCGGTCAGTGAGCGGGCAACACGGTAGAGGATTCCGCTGCCGTGGGCATGGCAGTCAACGACAACGAGAAGACCGGGACATACTTGAGGGCCTCCATCGATCGCATGAGGACACTACCTCCAAAGTTCAAGGAGGGCAAGCACAGTGCAGTGCTGAAGAAATCCAGGTGCGTGCTTACCCTCAACAGAACGTTGATTGCAGCTTGTGGCACTTTCTTCAGAATGCACAATTTATGTGACTTCTTTTTCCCTCTTTCTTTTTGCTTGAAATGAAAACCCAGCCCAACCACAACGGATCTCATCAGGTGATTGGGCTAGGCTGATTATATTGTTGAACAGGTTGCTTTTTTTCTAGTGGGTTGCATTGCATCTAATCCAATACTGGTACTGTTCTATTTGGACAAGCCAGCCCAATATCAGCCTCTGGGCTCTCTGGGCCGTTACGGTTCGGTTCAGTCCATGGCAAAACAAAATGAAAAAGTGCCGCACTGCCGCTTGATTTGCCTCGCCGGACGCGGTCGTCAGTCGTCAGGTGTCAAATAAAGCGTGACGTCGAATTTATCGGCGGTGGCGCGGGTGCCGGTCGCCGAACCCCGAGCGGCAGATGTCCCAAGAGATGACATTGTGCTGTATTTGGCGTTGCCACGGATCGTAAGTCAGAGCCCGGTCTTTCTGGAAACGGCAACATGCGAGCAATCGAGCAGGGCACGGAACTACGGCGACACCTCTGCGCACAGCTGTTGGTAGATAAAAGAAAAAGGAAGCCTCACCAACCAACGAAAATGTATGTACGCCATGCATCAGCAGCTTCAGAACTGCACACAATCCAGGTCTGAACACCTAAAATCTATCTGCCTCCTGCTCACGCGTAAAGTCGAGGAGATTTATCTGCAAAGAAGTGGCGGCTACTTCCTGGGCATGGCATGACTCTGTGTTCACGTGTGGGCATCTTCCACGCCAGTGTCATGGTGCTTTGGAACTTGCATTCATTTATCTGCACTTTTCTCATGCCTTTTTGTTTCTGCTGGTGACCGGTGTTGACCGTTACTTTGATGCACGGGTATGTGGTGTGGCCCATATAGACCGTGTGGGGATAGTTTGGTATCAAATCAAGCTGGAAAACAACGTATTAGGCTCAAGTGTTGATGCAAATAAGAAGGATGTGAGAGCCCAAAATAACAAAATTAGGCGATGTTACATTTTGAATCCAATGCAATGTCCGTACCAGGTGGGTGGGGCTAGGAAAAAGAGAGGCCGCTTGACGAAATTTATCCTCTAAGATAAGATCGTTTGTCCTTTTGTACCTTGATGTTCGTACTTAGCATGATTTTGACATTCACAAATTTTCTTATTCGTACTGTGTGATGTTCCAATAACATGAGCATCGCCATGAAAAATCATACTATCACACTTTTACCTTTTAACTTACATTCACACAACCTCTGCCTGCCATCCCACTACCAAGCCATGCAAATGGCAAACTTTGGCAACGGTATTGCAGCCTTAAACGAACTTTGCAACCAACTACGATAAAAAAAACAAAAGAAGTATTATTGACTAAACACATCTGGACACTGTCGTGAGTCTTTTCTGAATCTTCCTATCTGTGTATTGTCTTCGCTTCGTCGTCTCCTTGGTGCCTGCGTCCTCTGTTCAGCAGATAGGCAGGGGCTCACCGTTCCACTCCTTGAGGCACTCAAGCACGGCGTCGATGTGCTTGCCCGCGTTCATGGCGACGAACACCTTGTCAACCTCCTCGCCGGGCGACCTAGTCTTCTCCCCGGTCAAGTACTCGGTGCCGAGCTCCTCTCGCACGAACCTGTAGAGCGGGTAGGACCTGCACTCGGTGATCCTGTTGGGGATCGCGGCGGTGCCGTTCTCCACGGCCGCCCGTGCGCCGTCCACCGCCCTCGGCAGCGCGGCGCGGAGCTCCTCCTCGAACGTGGCGACCTTGGCGAACACGGAGGTCTCCACGTTGCGCTCGGCCTCGCCGTTGGCCAGGGCGTGCTCGATGAGCACGGACCGCATCTTCTGCATCAGCGGGTAGTTGGCGCTGCAGGGGTCGTCGGCGTACGCGAACACCGCCTCGCGGTCGATGGCCTGGAGCAGGTCCTTCTCGCAGAATCGCGCGTTGTGGAGGTTTCCCGTGGCGCTGGTGCTCAGCGTCTTCCTCGCCACCGTCGTCACGGTGCTCTTGACGGCGCTCTTCAGGTTCTCCTCGAGGTGGCGCAGGTCGACGGCCTGGCACAGCGCGATCAGGAACGTGGAGGACATGAGCTTGAGGATGTCGACGGCCTCGGCTGTCTTCCTGGACGAGATGAGGCCGAGGGAGTTCACGTCCTGGTTGTGCTGCTCCGCGCTCTGGACATGGTTTGTCACCGGGTTGCCCAGGAACTGGAGCTCGGAGCAGTAGGACGCCATGGCGATCTCGGCGCCCTTGAAGCCGTAGTCCAGGCTGGGGTTGCGCCCGCCGGACAGGTTGGAGGGCAGGCCGTTGTTGTAGAAGTCGTTCACGAGCTCCGAGAACTGCGCGAACATGAGCTTGCCGATCGCCGCGATGGCGAGGCGGGTGTTGTCCATGGACACGCCGATGGGCGTGCCCTGGAAGTTGCCGCCGTGCAGCGCCTTGCCGCGGGACACGTCGATGAGCGGGTTGTCGTTGACGGAGTTGATCTCGCGCTCGATCGACTTGGTCGCGGCGCGGATGACCTCGATCTGCGGGCCCAGCCACTGCGGCGACGTGCGGAGCGCGTACCGGTCCTGCTTCGGCTTCATCAGCGGGTCGAGCTCGCCGAGCTTCTTGGCGAGCATCATGTAAGAGCTCCCGTCCAGGATGTGCTCCATGATCGCCGCGGCCTCTATCTGGCCCGGGTGGTGCTTCAGCTTGTGGGTGAGGTGGTCGGTGAACTCCGGCTTGCCGTTCATGACCTCGCAGAACACGGCGGAGAGGACCTCGGCGAGGACCGCGAGGACGTTCGCCTCGAACAGCACGATCGACGCGAGCCCGGACCCCACCGCCGTGCCGTTCACCATGGCGAGCCCTTCCTTCGGCTGCAGCTCGAAGAAGCCGTGCTGGATGCCGGCGACCTTGAACGCCTCCGCCGCGTTCACCTTCCTGCCGTCGGGCGCCACCGCCACGGCGTTGGGCCGGCCGGTGACGAGCCCCGCGATGTAGGAGAGCGGGACCA
Organism: Eragrostis curvula; assembly: GCA_007726485.1. Lineage (NCBI taxonomy): Eukaryota > Viridiplantae > Streptophyta > Magnoliopsida > Poales > Poaceae > Eragrostis > Eragrostis curvula. The sequence continues at coordinate 17,098,403 of RWGY01000031.1, forward strand.
GGTCGCCCGACGCGGTGATGGTGCCCCGGAGCGGCAGGCAGGGCGTCACGTTGGCGTTGAGCAGCTGCGCGATCGTCTCGAGGATCTCGAACCGGATGCCCGAGTACCCCTGCAGCAGCGTGTTGATGCGGACCAGCATCGCGGCGCGCGTCGCCGACGCCGGGAGCACGTGGCCGTCCTCGCCGGTGCCGAACGCTCCAGCGTTAAGGAACCTGTATGTAGCAAAACGTGCGGAACGGATAGTCAGGAGTCTGAAACACAGAAAATTTTAATCTGCTTTTCTTTTATGAGCCACGTTTATGTTGCCATGTACGGTACTTACCGGATGAGTTCCCTCTGGAGCGCGCCGCCCTCCTTGGTCCTGCGGTGGGAGGTGGCGCCGAAGCCGGTGGTGACGCCGTAGCTGTCGGTGCCGTTCATCATGCTGTTCATAACCCAGTCGCTGCTGGCCTTGACGCGGCCGCGGGCGGACTCATCGAGCTCCACCCGGGCCTCGCCGGCCGCGGCCACGGCGGCGACCTGGGCGACGGTCAGGCTGGCGCCCTCGATCTTCACCAGCGGCGTGCGGTACTCCTCCACCATCCGCTTCACTGCTTCCAGGTGGCTCCCGGAGATGTCCTCCGCCGCCTTGCCCCAGTTCAGGGGATCGGCACGCGGCGCCGCCAGGCAGATGCCGTTGCCGTTGGCGGTGGCGACGTGTCCATTGTTCTCACACTCCATCGTAACGTGCAAGTGATGAGATAGGGAGCTGTAGATGTGTTTGGAAGCTGGAAGCGGTGGTCGGGCGTCTGGAGGAGACGAGACGTGGAGTGGAGAAGAGCTCGAGGAGTGGTAGCAGAGGAAGCAGAGGCTCGATCTTCTTGGAGGTGAATGGGGGCGGGGCGAGGAGTTTAAATAGGCTGAGCGCGGGGTTGGGTGGGGGAACGGGGTTGGTGTGGACGAAGAGGGTGGGGCCGAGTTGACCGCCGGATTGGTGTGCCCCAGTGGCGAGTGGCGCGGACCGGGTGGTGGCTGCGCGCGCCGTGGCGGCCTCGCGGCAGTTGCGCGCTCGCCCGGGAGGGCGCTCTGGCCGCGGCGTACTGGTTGGTGCGCGACGCGCGGGCGAACCGGGGGTTTGGTTTGGTGCGGGGCAGAGGCGAGGAGCACTGCGGCCGCGGCACCCCCCGGGCAGCCACCGCGAGGAGGGCGCACGCCGCGCGCCCGTCGCCGTCCGCGGCGGCCGTGGATGGTGCGTTTTTGCAATTTTCAGGAGACCGGGACTCCTGCTCGAAATTGTTTGGCGCTGGTACTTGGTACTAATGCTCCTGCGCGTATCAGAGTTCAGATCAAAGGCTCCAGCTTCTCCCTGTCATCTCGTAGTTTCGGACTCTGCAAACCGTGTGTTAAACAATAGCATGCAGAACATGTCCCAGTTCTGGATCTTTCATTGGCAAAAAAAAAAAAGAGATGAATATTTTATTTTCTTTATCGTGAAACACAATACAACGTAGACATTCACAAACGTGCATAAGTATGCACTCCTATAAATCATTCGCAAAAAAAAATCACTCTTATAAACACACGCACATACCTTTACCTTTATGAGCATCTTCGAAAAAACCAGATCTTTTATGATCTGAATTAAAAGAAATTCTTAAAATTATAAAGTGGGACTCTGTTGAAGCATGGAAGTTCGAAAACTCAAGCACGTTATATACATGACGACACGGGATGCGATTCTCCTCTAGTTCTTTGGTTGCTCTCAACGTAATCATTAATCCTTTGTAATCTTCTGGATATTAATTATGCATCACATACTTACTCTGGCCCTTATCTATTGTTTTAAATGTGAATTAGTTGATAAAAGTTGTGCTCAAACTGCTACCTAATTGATGCTAAACGGCTTCTATCTCCATCAATTAACGTGCAAATCGTACTGATGCAGCCACATACTCTGTAACTGCATACACCTTGTAATAAGATACAGCTACAAAAATACAGGGCCAAAAATGACCACTTGCAAAAAAAAAATGACCACTTGCCAAAAGCATGAAAGTGGGATCTGCTGCGCACAAAGCAGGTGGTAGACGAAGTATCGTCATGTTGCAAAGGAACTACAGTTGGATGTAGTGCCACGTGTTCCACGGGCAGTGTGAGGCACCACTGCTTCATAGTAGTCAAGCTTCCAGTCACGAATCACCCGATAGAAACTGTTGCTAGACTCGCACTATGATCCTTCAGTATATGCATGTGCTCAAACCTTTGAAAAAAAGTATATCCATCATCCATGTGCTCACTGCATTGGAAGCATTGGAAGCTATGATCGTAGTTGCCATTCTTGGAAAACGCCTAGCTGCCGTGCCGCTGCCGCAGTTGCGTCTCGATGAAGACGACGCCGATCGGCCGATGACGGGTAACTCTGCCGAAGACGATACCCGTTTTGTCATTAGATGGGGACCTTGCATTGAGATTCGAAAGTACACGTGCCATGTGCCGGGGCAAGGTCCTTCGGATTAATGCAGGGGCAAGTTGTGTAATTTTTGTTTCCTTCTTTTCGAGTAGGAAAAGGAATCGGCTTTTGTTCGTTTCTTCCTCGGTCGCGCACCACTGCCGTCCTTCACGGAAATGATGTTGGGATTCAGGTCGAAATGCATGGCTAATTCTGGTGTGAACTTTTGGTCTGGCCATATTAGCGCAATCCTGTCGGGTGACTTTTATTCACTTGACTGACCGCAGCAGGAAATTCTGCGTAATCTTCTCAGAATGTTACGGTCTCTGGTGATGTTCCCCCCAAGTGATAAGTGATCAACAACACGCGCTAGAGACTGGACTAACTGACTCCGAATGCCTAATCTGTAAGTTACACGAGGTTACAGAGCAAGTGCGAAGAGTTTCAGTGTTACGAATGCACTGATCGACAAATGCCGTGAGTAGAAACTGCAGTCCAGATTCTTGAGTATCGTGCGCTGAGTGACACTACTGACCGGCGACGGGCGACCGCATTCTGGAAAAAATCTATTACAGTGCGGTCCAGATTGGCCATCTCGGGCGTGTCCAAATCAAGCCAAGCATTCCTGGCCTGAGCGGGTCGCGCGCAGCGTGTACACGGATAGATAGATGCCTTCACTCTCGTGTTCCACGGCAGGCAGGCAGGCAGGCAAGGCGACGGTGAAGAGTGTCTATCTTTTTATCGAAAAAAAAAAGGATAGATAGATGCCTTCACTCACGTGTTCCACGGCAGCAAGGCGATGGTGAAGGGTGTCGATCCATTGGTGCCGTGGTGGTCACTGGTCTTGGCGTCCTGAGCCCTGACGCCGATAGCTTCACACGGACGAGAGAAACGAAGGGGACAGGGGCATTTGGACTCCTGGTCTCGTGTCTGGTTGCTGGTCGCCTGGTCGGTCATCTGCATGCACACCATGACGCAAGGAACGGCACTGTGAATGCGAGAGAAATTGCCTGGATTATGCTGGTGCATAAGCCTTATCTTTCGAGGGAATTACCTCAACTTCATAAAGAGCAATGCAGCATGGAAAGACATCATCAGGTAGACTATCGACAAGACTTTGAGTGGTCAAGTGAGTCATCACTCACCAGAGACGCATTGCATTTCTGGCTCAAGTCAGTCAGATGCGCACATACTGGCACGATCTTTTTTTGGTCAGGCAGGGGTCTGAGGACTGCATATTCCTTGTTTAAGGCCAGTTCCGAAGAAGACTGTTTCTTGCGCTGCTTGTTGACTGCATTGTGGCAGGGTACATAAACGATACTCCCTCCGTTTCAAATTATAAGCAGTTTTGGGCTTGGGCACAGGAATTAAGGAGAGGTGGAAAAGTGATGGGCGCAGAAAACAATGAGGAGTGAAGGAAGAGAGAGATAGAGATAGACACAGAAAACGATGCATTGAGAAGTGAGAATGAGAGGAGACAAATGCATTGGAAAGCGAGAACTACATCTATTTTGACAAAAAATTTGAATGCTATAACTACTTATATTATGAAACAGAGGGGGTACTTCTTTTTAGAGAGAATTCCTTATTTGGCCCTGTTAAAGTTCGTGGTTCCTTCCTTGGCCTAAACTGAAAAAAAGTTACCTATATGACCCAAATTGCAACTTTGGTTACTTTCTTGGCCATTCCGTTAGTTTGAGGTACTAACGGTGTTAAATGAGGGGTGAAATGACCTTTGTACCCTTAGAGTGAATAAAAATGTAAAATTCAATTTCGGAAGTATTTATTTGTTCCAAAATTTGAGAATAGTATAACTGATCAAGATTCATAATTACAAACTTTCTGAACTAATTGGAATCAAGGTCAGTATAACAACAAATTTAATTCAAACCGTTGAAGTTTAAAAAAATCATGGAAAACTTTAGCAAACAGCTCTGTTCGGTATTTTTTTTAACTCCAAATGCAGATCTCAAATAAGTTTGAGTTCAAAATAAAAGTTGCAGATTGTTCTTTGTTCCAGCTCCACAAAAAATTTCAGAATTTTTTGAGTTAAGGAACAATGACTTTTAATTCGAGCAAGCGAGCAGCTTATTATGGAAAGAAATTCCAGGAAACTGAAAAGGGTAGGATAGTCATTTTATGTCGCTGGGAAGAAGCACTTGACAGCCCAGTGTAACAGATCTGACGGAAGGGCCAAAAAAGGAACCAAAGTTATAATTTGGGTCATATAGGTAACTTTTTTTCAGTTTGGGCCAAGGAAGGAACCACAACTTTTAACAAGGCCAAATAAGGAATTCTCTCTTCTTTTTATTCGTTTTGGCTAGAGCGTGTGGAGAAGCAAACCCATAAATTCTAAGTGGGAGTCAAAACAATGAAAATGCTAATTGGACTCGTACTCTTAATTGCGTGTCAAGTACATAGCAAGTTCGTGTGTTCTTGGTTCATTAATGCTTTACATGGCTCGATATTTCTTTTTGGAATAAAATTCATTTAGTTTTCAGTATTTTTTAATGAGTGAATTTAACAAAACTATAGCAAAACTACAAATTTAAGATACAATTTCATATAATTACTGATTTTGTATCGTTTTTTGTTACATTAATATGTTAGGAACCTTGCTTTCTTGACCAGACGAGTGAGCCCCCTTGAGAGTATGAGAGCAAGAACTCTAATGTATAGTTTTGTAACAAACTCAGCGCAAATTAAACCTGTAGTTTTGCGGTAGTTTTGTTCAAAAACCAGTAGTTTGTGCTCCTTGGCAGCCAGATCAAAGCTTTATGCCAAAATCTAGGGTATGGGCTTACCAGATTCGCAGAAATAAAATGTCTGGCTTCTGACAAGGCAAAATGCTCATTAATTTCCTTTTGTAAGATATTTTAAATCAGCAACACCAAGGCTTCTGAAGCAAAAATGCTCCTCCATTCTTTTTCCCCCTTGTTGGCAACATACGCGTCGGGCTTTTGAGCCTTGCATAGCATTTTATTGTCTTATACCGAGCAGAGCATAACTATTATTCAGAACAAGTGGTGTGCATAGATCTAGGTTGAGCAAGATAGCGACGGCCATGCCATTTCAACTGTGTGATTCGCGTTGAACTTCAGTCGCCGAAACAGAAAACGGTGTATGAACTTTGACCTGAACATGATTGCCAATTACTCATTGAATTATCATTCCTCGGTCAGTCTCGCGTCCCTCACCACCAAAACATATGTGAGTTCAGACTACTGGTCGTTGATTATGTAGCATATGCCTGCCCTGCACTGCATAATATTGGCCAGAGACTCGGAGAGAAATTTCACTTCTTTTATATTGGCACACCCAACAAACCCACCTGCATGTTGCCATATCTGCGCTGTCTTGAACCATTCTCTTTTTTTTTTTTTGAAACTTGTCTTGAACCATTCTCTATTGTGCAGGTATAGCCTGGGTCTCTCTAAAAACAGAAGCTGTTTCCCGGTGGGTTGGTGGCACACGTGCAGCCATATGACTCGACGAGTTCAACAATTGACGGCGAACTTGGTCTCGGGCGGCACTAGCTAATTGCTAATGGCGGCCATCAACGCATTGACTCCCGATCATATGGGCCCCTGAGAGTTCGTTGGCTGGCCGTCGCCCCGTAGCCCCAACATGAGTTCTGTTCCTGCAGAATCCCTGCCAGTGCAAGCGACTAAAAGGTGTGTTTGGTGCAGCTTTTTGCACCGGTTTATGCTGCAGCTTAGTGCATTTTTTGTACTGTAGCTACAGTGTTTTCACTGTTCACTGACAGAATAAGCCACAATAAGCAGCATTTGGGGTGCTTTTTCAGCTTTTTTTCACTGTAGCAACAGTGATTTTACTGTAGCGGCGTGAATAAGCAGGTGAAGAAGTCGGTGGAGAAGCCGTGCCAAACACGCTCAAAGTATCTGGTAAATTCATTTCGGCTCCTGGTACTATTCTAGCTGCCCATTTGGAGCCGGAAAACACAGACAAAAGTTTAGCACATGTAGGTAGGGGATCCGTTTGGACACCACTTCGCGCTTCAGAATCTTGTGCAGACAGATAGGCGGATCGGGATTCCCTGAAGCGGTTCACAAAATTCATGGTACTGTAGCATCGCTACAGTATTTTCTGTGGGGGCGGCTACAGTACTCTGAATTGACACTGTAGCAAATCACTGTTTTAACAGTCTCGGGGCACTGTACAACCGTTCTGGACTGTAGCACGCGTACTGTAGTAATTGATAATTGATCTGGATCGTTCGCCTCAGATCGAACGGTGGAGGAATGGAAAAAATTCAAATTACTGTAGCGCCCCTGAATTTTGTTCTCCACTTCAGGGATCCCCATCCCAGATAGGCTAGCAGCCACGGAATAATCCTTCCGTGGAGACATTCAATGCGTATCGAACCGAGACATGACGTTTGGTCCCTCGATTGCCCATGGAGTATATATATATGTTTTACAAGTACTGCTACTGATGCTATCCACGGCTATCTGCCCCGCCACATCTATGCAGACAACGGTTGGCCACATCTGATCTGACGTGAAAGAGAGCGAGCAAAGTGCACACATCTGATCTGCTGACGACCTACGAGTCACGTACATGAAGATCCATGGAGGAGATTGCTGCATGCGAGCGAGCGGCATCGTTCGTGTCTTTGTCGACCCCATGCATACTGCAGTAGCCAGCACCGTTAACTATATCTTTCTTCGGTTCCTCTTCTTTGAATGCGGGCAGGCAAGCAGGGGCGGCGGCGAGGCCCGGCCGTCACGTCGCTGGCCACTCCGCGCTGGCGCAGAAGTGGTAGGTAGGTATAGTATAGCGCAGCATCGAGCGGGCGGCGACATTGGGGAAGGGTGGGCGTTGGCACGCGGGGCGTCCACTAGTCCCACCAAACACACATGCGGCGCGCGACGAAGGAGAAGAAGAACGGTTGGCGTTCGATATGATCGGGGACACGGTAGGTGCGGCATGCGGTTGGTCGCGCGCGAGCTGGCGATCGACGCCCCTGCTCGCGCCACGGGCCACATGGTTGCACTATGCGCCACCCACACGACGCGCAGGGCCTCTCTCGTCTCGTCGAGTCGACTACTTGGGCGGGTTGGTTGGTGCGTGCGGTCGGGCTGATTGGTTCAAGTTTTTCGGCTCTGATTGGTGACTACTGGACAGACGACGACCCCGCCGGAACAGGAAAGCTCAAGTTGCCAAAAGAAACGAAGCTTTCCGTCAAAACAAAAGAAAAGAAACGAGGCTGTAGCTGAAGCAGTGTGCACATGGATTCGTCTGCGGGCTATGGCCCAACACCTGAACGTAATCGATCGTGAAGTCCGTCTCATGTTTTTTTTTTTTTGAGAGACAAGTCCGTCTCATGTGTACGAGCGAAGCGGGACTAGAGTTTGGATTAGGCCTAGTTTGGATGGGCTTGAGGCCTGCTCCAACCTCCGACGGCATCGAATGAAGCCCGCTAACCCGAGAAACCGCATTTGCTTTTCTTTTTTTTTCTTTCTAAAATACAGCAGGTTCTTTCCGGTTCTTCAAAAGTTTCTACTTCCGACCGTGAATAAGCAGGAGAACCGTACGACAAATGTAAAAGCAAACGCAGCTAAGGAGGCACCCCGGATTCTTTAGCATGACACCATGCTTGTAGCTGTGACCTCTCCCTTCACCAGATGTGATTTGCTAGTCCAGCCGCTTGGTTAAGTTTGGCCATTGGAGCGCTTGATCTTGGCCGATACAGAAAAATCACACAGCTTTCTGACTCTTAGGTCATGTTTATAGCTTCTGCTTATTTTTTTAAATAAATCTTTTTAGTTTATTATAAGAATCAAACTTAACTAATAAGTTGTTGTAGAATCCTGGTGTTATATAACTTATGTGAATAACCTGTGAAATAAGGCCTGTTTGGATCCACCTAAATTTTAAAAATCCGAATTTTAAAAGCTATAGGGGATCCAATCAGGTCAGATTATGCACCAGATTTTAGAATCCAGATTATGAGATTTTAAGAATCCCATAATATTGCCTAACTCAGTTTTTAAGTGATTTTATTTATCAAAAGATCCGCTGCCCATGAATGCTTTTGGATAATTACAATTTGTGCCATCGCTCACCAAAAATATAGGAAGGGCAAGCTGATCATTAACCACCTCAGAAATTTGGATTCTAGATTTTAAAAATTCAAGATCCAAACACCCTTACTCAATTTTTTTTTAGAAATCAGATTATAAAAACTACAGCTAAAATCTAGATTCTTAAAACCTATTGGGAACCAAACACCACCGTTGTGCCAAGCAGGCAAGCAGGACCTTGTACCACGAAGGTATCAACTGAAAGAATGAATACCCAGGCTTGCGAATCCCATGACAATAGTTAAAGAAAATCCACAGAAATTGTGCAGTCAGCAGAGCGTGGCGACAGGGAGAATTCCTGTCAAATGTTTGATATACCAAAGCAATTTAGAAGTAGAATACAAAGAGATTCATCCGTGAACTTCATCAAACAACCAATGAAACTTTACCGAGTCCGACCCGACCAGCACGAACATGGAGATATACTCGGGGGAAAGTCTGATATACACACTTGACTATGCATTCAGGTCGTGCGAGAAAGAAGAACAAATAGCACAACAAGGTACAAAATCAAGGAGAAAAGCTGCAGATGCATGGACTGACACAACATATGTACCACTGGAGAACAGATCAAGAAACGAAGACGGCCGTGCTACTTGAGCTCTGGCGGTGGCGCTGGCGGCGCGAACTGCGGCGGTGCGGCCGCCTCGGCACGGCCGCGGTTCCGGCCGAACAGGTAGCACCCCAGCGCCACTATGATCAGCAGGAGGATCGCCGGGATGGATATCACAAGCTCGAACATGGCTGAGCCTTCCTGCCTCTCCCGCTTCCTCTTCTTTCCTGAAAGACAGAGAGCGACGTCAAGAAGGCAGATAGACACACACGCCCCGCGTGCTGTGGTGGAAGAAACGATAAGCACCGGAACCAGGACGCGGATCGCTATTGCAAGCGATGTGATGACAGGTGGCGGCGGGGCAATTGCCCTGTTACCATGGATAAGAGGCACCATCTCTCAAACCCCATGACATCATCCTTTTAACACCACTCTTTACTGGACTTCTCTCTTCAAAATACAAAACTGCTCCAAATCTCACTTTCCTCTGCCGGTTTTGCCCCTGTGTGCCTGTAACAAGCCCGTGAACTCGAAACAAAATCGAATGCTGAGCTGCGGCGGATCTTGCTCGCCGGCCGAAGTCACGGCCCGTCCCGGAGGGCGCCTCGCCGTGCTCGCCCGCGCGTCATGTATTTTGAGTGAGATTTGGAGTACGGCCGTTTCCGTTTCCGTTTGCTGCTACCTCGCGGAGTCCCGGCCGAGTACGGCTCTGCGCTAGGACGCTCGCATCGCGCGCCGCCGTAGACGGCAACGGCGTTGAAGAGTCTGCCTTAGCCAAAGCAGTTGCCGTACGCTTCGTTTCCTTGTTCTATTCCTCGTCTCGCACCCATAGCCTGTGAAGAGCAACGCATAGGCAAAGTGGAGCACGCCTCCCTTGTAGCTCACGGTGAGCTCATCTTGTCCCCAAAGCTTGCTGCTCCTTTCAATCTTGAATTCAGTCCCGTAGGTAGGTGTTTGTAGAAATTTATTGTTTCAAGTTTTTCTGTGTATCCTCATGATTCCGTAGCTATTTTTCTTCGCTTGTCCACTGCTAGAATCGATCAGAATTGCAGTCACGACTCTGCTTCTGTCCGTTGAGCGAGCGACAGTCGCTCCCCTGCCGACACTGCTGTGCCGCTGCCAGGCGCGGCTGCCGCTTCCACTCTGGCCTCCGCGGCGCGTGCGGGCTCCTGCGCCCTCGCCGTCGCCATGCGCGCCACTCGCCTCCTCCGCTGCCATGCGCGCCGCGCAGGGGCCCTCCTCCGCCGCGGCCATGGCGCATCGGCCGTCGTCTCCTCGATTTGTTTTCCGATTCCAATGGTTGGTTGGGTTCACGGGAGAGAGATGCACTGCAGGGGCAACCTCGGTACAGAAAAACGGGATGTGGTGTTTGGGAGTGGCGTGCGCCTTTCGTTAGTGGTGTTGAGGGGATTGACTGCTTACTAATGGGGTTTCGGAGATGGTCTCCTTTACGAGTGGGGTGAGAGCAATTATCCCACAAGCCTCGACTCTGGATCGTTTCACCGATGGTTTAGCTGGTTAAGTGAAAAGTAAGAAATAAGTTGTTCACCGTTCCTACGTCAGTGAGGCCTGGTTTGTTTGGAAGATGCTGGGAGACGCCAGGAAGGATCGGTGCTTCGACATCCATCCAGCAGGACAAGGACGTTGCAACAACATGCTCCCCTGACGCCTAACCGACACTGCTCGTTGTTCCTTGTACTGCTTTTGGAATTTAGAGGTTTTGGGGGATCTGAACTGTCACTTGGAAAAATAAAAAATAAAAAACCATTCCAACTGAAGGCTCCTTTGTAAACGCATCATATAAGTTATTAGGCATTTGCGACGGACACAGCAATGTCACAAGTCACTGCTTGAGTTACTGATGATACCAAAAATCTGAAACAAGTTGTAAGAATATGGAACATGCTGCATACGAGAATTACGGTATGAATAAACTGTACAACAGTTATGGACAGCACAACAGTTCAACCTTCCACACATCTGATCTAAGTCTTTTCTTCGTCAACAGAAGCACATGAGACTTTTCAGCTTGCAGAGAAGATAAGAAAATAGCCACATCCCACATGGTGATAGCTGTCTAATTAGTTCTTCCCCGGTTGCTTCAGTTAACAACTAATTAAGCAAATGAAATTACACCGGGCATAAAAGTTGAAACCCCATAAACAGATCTCATTTGCTCATGACTATGTACTTCCTTGCATGAGATAGTCCCCTCCTTGGAAAAGTGTCTTCAGGTTACTGCAAGACAGAAAAAATTAATTAGCATTGCATTTTGCAAAGAAAAAAAGAAGAAGAAAGGAAACCATAGAGGAGACATATGCTGTCTTTACTGGTAGTGATGAAGTTATGAGTGTATTAAGAAGCAGTAATTTTGCATAGATCAACAAAAGTAATTGCCGGTGTCACTCAGGGGAAGTTAGTGCCTGGATTTGTATCTGACATCTACTTCATTATATTGATGAATCGCATCACAAGAAAGAAAGGCAAAAAATAATCTGATATCTTATTCATCTTAGTTCTTCACAGGTAACCACTCAAAAGGATCATATGACAACGAGCAATGACTTCTGTAACATTCTTAGATGCCAAATAAATAGTACATCAAACAGAATTTGCTAGTGTGAAGGACAGGAAAATTGTACCTTTGAAAGAACCCCAGTAGATAACGAAAGATGTACCAAAAAAGACAAATCATCAATATATCTAATTATAGTCAAGTCATAACATGTTATAAATTTTTGGTGATCAAACAAGATTCATAACAGCATTTAGAGTGGTAAAACACCACCTCAGGACAAACACTGAAAACCTTTAGATATTTGAATATTCATTGATGCAGTTGGAACAGGTTCCCAACATTCAAAAGTTGTCTTGAATAGAAACATTCCATTCTATAATGTCCTTGGGTAAAGGATTCAGGAAATTGACGAAATTTATTACATAGTTTCTGGAGCAAGAATGGGGGAATCAGCAGTATCTGTGTATAGTCGACTTGAGTTGCCAATGTATATGACATGCACGTTACTGGCATGTACATAATTTGGTATTGCAAATTCAAAAGTGACCTCCCAAATGGCAGCTAGAAGAGCACGTTATAACCGAGGAAGGGTTAGCAAGGCGAATTCACTGTCTTTTACTGAAAAGTGATCAGGATTGTTATCCTAGTTGCCTAGTGCTAACATTCGTATAGGTCTCTGCACCTTTCAAAAAGTGGATTTTTTACACTCCTAGTGTCAAACCAAAATCAAAATCTTACTAGAGTCGGCTAAAGGCCTCTAAATATATTCTCTGCATGTTTGGTTGCTTGGTGCTACAAAAGAAAATCTTACTAGAGTCAGTTCAGTGAACCTTAATTGATGCAATTACACAAAGGAGGCTCAACAATTCTGGTTGACAATGGCAGCAGTAAAAAAGTAACAAAGGATCTCCTGCACAAAAAATAATGAATTGCATGCGGAAAGACCATAAATTCCAATAATTTCAGAGGCTATTCACATAGGATTCGCATATTTATAGAGGTAAAACGAGTAAAAATACTGATCTGGCGGGTTGCTAAATCTATGGATAAATCAGGAGGAGAATAAGAGAAGCATTGGGGGAAGGATACTGAAGAGGTAGCGCTCCCACCAATCGAGCATGTAGAGGCCGATGCTAACATTGTAGAGGTGGATCTTGCGCCCGATCCAGTTCATCCTCGTGCTCCTCGTCCGCCCCGCGAGGCCCGGGACCCGGCACGGCAGACGGCGCCGCAGCTCACCTCCCTCAGATCCGAAAGTAGGTAGCAGCGGACCTGTCAGACTCGGATGTGCAAGAAGATGAACCTTTTGACGCATCACGTTGGACTCACCTAATCTGAACCGTTATTATTAGCTTCAACGCTTCAGATCGAATGCCTTGGGGTCCTCCGGTGTCCGGTCTACTGCGTATGGTTCAGATCGGGGCCAATTCACAAGACACCATTACTAAGAGGTGCCGTCCACCAGATAACATCAGTAAAGGACGCCGTCTGCAAAACAACATCGATAAGGTTGTTTCTCATTACACAACAGCATCTTGCAGTTTTTTATTTGTTTTCAAAGGAAAAAGGCACTTGGATGGACTATATTGCCCCTGCGTGTTCACCACTACCCGAGACGGCGTTCTGCTCCTCAGCTTCGCCTTGCGCCGCGCCAGCGCCGCCCCTCCGCGTGCCCTCACCGAGCCGGCCAGCCGCGCGCGACGCCCGTCGCGCGCCCCGCCGCTCCTCCGCGTCCCGGCCCGCCGCGCGCCCCCGCAGCGCCGCGCAGCCACGCCGCGGCCTCAGCGTGCCCCCGCAGCGCAGCCCAGCCGCGGCCTCCGCGTGCCCCCGCAACGCAGCCCAGCCGCGGCCTCCGCGTGCCCCCGCAGCGCAGCCCAGCCGCGCGCCGCCGCGGCGCCGCTCCCGCAGCGCCGCGGCCTCCGCGTGCCCCCGCAGCGTCGACCCTCCGCGCGCCCCCGCAGCGTCGACCCTCCGCGCGCCGCCGCAGCCCCGCCGCGGCCTCCGCGTGCTGGCCGCTGGAGCCCATGGCGCCGCCGCCTTCAACCCGTGTTCAGGTGAAGTTCATGGCCTTCACGGTTAGACGAAAACGAGTTGATTCTTTCTGAAGACAAAGCAGGGGTACGAACGTCAATTCACTACTCAATATAGGTCAAAAAGAAAAAGAAAATAGGAATATAAGGCAATGATGGTATTGTGTGCTGTCCAACCTGCTCATAGATGTTGTCTCGTGGACGGTATCTTTTAGTGATGTTGTTTTGTGGAAGGCGTAGTTTACCGATGGTGTCTTGTGAATTATCCCTTCAGATCGAGGTCCTCGAGTTGGCGATGGACCAGATCACAACTCGTACAACTGAAACTCACCTAGAGAAACCTGAACATTTTCTTCAGGCATTTGCCTCGCACGATATTATAGCTGACTGTCAGGTGCGAGCATTGTCAGACTGAAGAACTTTGTTTGGATGTTTTGCAGCATGCAGCAGCAGCAGCTACAGTGTTCACAGTTATTTCTTCAGCAGCAGCTACAGTGTTTACAGTTATTTTTCTGCAGCCGCAGCTGCAGCCTGCCGAATAGCCTGACGTTAGGTACCAAAGATCTCTTCGCACGAGTTGTTGCAACACCACTATCTCTGCGGAGGCGAGGTCCTCGAGTTGGCGATTGTCCCAGATCACAACTCATACAGAGCGACTGAAACTCACCAAGAGATACCTGAACATTTTCTTCAGGCATTGCACCGACGATCATGGATCCACCACCGGCAGAAGGCGGCAGCCCGGTGCCTCTACTTGCACCAGCCCCACAGCCGCCGCGAGATGATCTTCTGAATCTGTTGTAAGTGCCTGGCAGTATCATTGATAATCGAGAAAGGAGAAGGAATGTTCTTTTTGCATGCTTTCGTTTTCTCATTATTGTTTGATTGACTCAGATGTGAATATGTTTGCTCACAGCTTGTGGCTCCTCTCTGAATTTTTTTTATTTTTTAAACCTTTTTTAGTTAATATTTTAATAATAGACCGACCGAAACTAAATTTGCAAATCTAGACCATTTGGTCGCGCCAAACTGATTGGAGTGACTGAATAGACAATCGCGCCAAACTGACCGGCTTCGATTCCCGCCGTAGAGCTCCGCATCCGAGGCCCGCCGTCAAGCTCTGCCACCGCGACCCGCCATGGAGCTCCTTGGCCCGCCGTGAAGCTTCCCCTCCGCGTGTCTTGCTCGGCGTTCGTCCCCGCCGCGTCGAGCATCCGAGGCCCGCAGTCGAGCTCCTCCTCCGTGTGCCTGTCGTCGCGTCGTCCTCAGCGCCCCTCGCCGCGGCCTCGGCACAGCTCGGCCATGGAGAGTGGGGGCCTCCAACGACACCTGTCCCCTCGTCGAGCCCGTCGGCGGGCTCGTTGTCGTCAGCGCGGGCAGCGGCGGGGCCAACCTGCAGCGTGCGGAAGAGGAGCAGGTTGGGCTAGTGGTGCGCGGCCGCGGTGTACGTCGTCGCACGTCGGAGCGGCAGTCAAAGAACCGATAGCAGAGAAAACTCAAAATCCGGTGAGGCAAGGAGTAAATCCATGACGAGGAGAGGTAAGGAGGCTTGCTGGTGGGCAAGGATTACTAGTGCCAAAGGGATTTGATCTATAGCTTGATAGAATGGACAAATCGATGATGATTCGTTCTGGCGATGGAGCGTCTCTTTGCATCAGCCATGGAAGCCATCATAGCTTAGGGAGGACGCCGACAGGGACAGGTGGCTACTGCACTCGGAGGAGGACAACGAGCCCCGCCCATCCAGCAAGGGAAGGGCTACTTGCGGTGCTCCGGCCAGCGCGTGCGAGGTGCAGCGACGGTGGCAATGGCGAAGGAGGAGATAAGGTGGGCCCCATTCGCAAGTGAGAGGAAAGAGAGAAAAAAAGACCCCACATGTCAGCTTATTGGGAGGTAGCTATTGGGAGGCTGCCGGAGCTGTACCTCATAATATTCTGAAAATGCTATTGGGAGGCTCCCAATAGAGCATATTGGGAGGTAAATTGTTGGGAGACTGCTGGAGTTGCTATTACGTAGCAACTACTCAAACAAACCAACTGGCAATCTGATACAAAATCGATAATAAATGATATTTAGGAAGGCTTGCATGGAATCCTTTGGATTTACGGCTGAATGCTTGCATATCGTCCATACATGGATCACTTGTATGTAAATATCCTTCCTGCCCCGACGCGATCTTCCATTGTTGCTTAAAATACTCAGACACAAATGCAGCCTGAGCAAAGAGCCGCATAATCGCAATTGTAGCACTTTGATCCGTATCACGTTTTGTTGCACATTGGATAAACAAAACTCAGTAAAAAACATAAAAAAGCAAGTGCATACTGCATACTCTGCATAGGCCTGCCTATTCTCTCATCACTTTTTCAGTTGACCACCTCCGTGGGGCTCCACTTGACTCTACGGTCTATACCATTTCTTATTCATCCCGCAGCACTGTCTGTGGTCAGGAGCATCCGGCGCCGTACAGAGTTTGCCGCTGCAGTCACGCCAATCTTGATGGCGCGACTCTAAGTTCAGTCACGCCATCCAGTTTGGCGCGACTCTGTGGTGACGTGGCAGTCCACGCTTGCGTGGCATTTAGTCGCGCCGGTCAGTTTGACGCGATTGTATTTTCAGTCACTCCATTCAGTTTGGCGCGACCAAATAGTCTAGATTTGCAAATTTAGTTTCGATCGGTCTATTATTAAAATATTAATTAAAAAAGGTTTAAAAAATAAAAAAAAATCCCTCCTCTCTTGCTGCGGCCTGTTTACGTGCTGCTGCTGCTGCCCGCTGGCGTTTGAACCAGTGCCGCCACCATTGTAGCTGAAGCGCCGCATAGTTGTTCTGTGCATGACTCCATCCAGATGGAAGAGCCTAAAATGTCTCGACTGTTTTCTCATTGTTGTACTTTTGTTCCTCCTATCCTAAACGATGAAACGGGTTGAAAAGCCCGTCCTCCTGGGCGACCGCGTCGGCCGAAAAATCCTCACCGTTCTTCCATCTTTTGATCGTGCGGTCTTGCTTCAGACGCGTCCATATGAATGCGCACCTTTCATGGAAGCTTCGTTGCGCACTTTTCTTCGAACCAGCGCATTTGTGTGCTTCGTTTCGTTGTGTTCCGCATTGTTCCGTAGTACCGGGCGGTGGATTCTTGCCTCTCACGTAACCACATGATTTCAAGCCGCACCAATGTTTCACCCATGCCTCGTTCGTCTTCGTGCATGCGGTGTTCGCCGGCCTGTGTTCGTTGTGTGGCACGTCATCGCTGCTGCCTTTCGCCCATGCCTCCGCCCATCTTCCTGCATGATGCATGTGACACTTGCCGTGTTGTGGTTGGTGCATGGCACTACCGCCTTACGTTGGCCCCAGATTCTGTTATGGGCATGATTGGGTGCTTTGGTTCCTACTTGTCGTCAAGAGCGGTGATCCTTGTCCGGGCCTTGCTTCTTTCGCCTATAAGTATGGACTCGGCCTGTGTGAATTTGTACCGCCGTCGTGATTGGTTTCTAGATTCCTTCCACATGCTGGTCAGGTCAGGCGCCGCCAAGCGGAGCAAGATGCTCGAGTCCGGCAACGCGGCTCTGCTCCTGCAGCATACGACGGCGCGGCGACGACGGCGCTCCTGCTCATCAACCTCGACGACGACGATGGGAGCATTGAGCTCGGCGCGGCCACCGCACTCGTGGCTACGGCGCTCGCCAGCCTCACGACCATCGACGTCAACAAGTGCACCAAAGGGGCGCAGCACACGGCCATCACAACGCTCGGGGGGTCTACTCCGCTGCGAGGGTGCGCCGCGAGGTGGCGCTGGCCGTCTTCAATCTTGGCGTCCACGGAGGCAACACTGTCCTCCTCCCGCGCCGTGTGCGGTGGACGCCTCGGCGACCTCGCCGTACTGGAGCCGCACCAGGGGCGGAGCTAGAGCAAAATCAAGGGGGGCACAACGGGGCGCGAGGCGGGGTCGTCCCGGCATCGTCCACCTTCCCGCGCCGCCCTCCTGAGCTGTAGTCGCTCCCCGGCCGCCCCGGTCTCCACAATCTGCTGCAGCGTGGGAAGTTCTCCTTAGATCTCACCAGCTCCGGTGCGTCCTTGGGGTCGAGGTGGTTGTTGATGGCGTGCTCGGCGGCGTCGGCGCATTGGCGCGTGTTGAGGAACCGAAGCTTGTACAGCAGCTCCGGCGCGCTGTTGGAGTCGAATTAGGGACGTAGTTGTCCGAGAACGAGCTCGACGACGGAGATGCCGGTGGCCTCCCTCAATGGATGCCGGTGTGAAGCCGTCCAGGTTCATCATGGATATGAGCTGCTGTGCTCGAAGCTACTCTTCAACACCTGTGCATGCCCAAGGTCTGTTGTTTGGTTCCAAAAATTGGTACCTGCAGACCTGGACACAATTTCTTTGTTGATTGAAAAAGTTCTAGATGCATACTCTGTTGTTCGGTTCAGAAATTGGAATTTGCATTTTTGGATGCACTTGCTTTGTTGTTTGATTCAGAAATTAGAACCTTCAGTTCTAGATGCACATGATCTGTTATTTGGTTCAGAAATTGGTTTCTTATAGTACACCGGGGTGGCCTCGATCCAATAAGATTGTTAGTACAAATTCGGCTCCACGACAATATATCATGTCCTGCCTTTGTCACTCCCACTATTGCTTTTTATTGTTTCTGCAAGCTGCCCAGGTGGATGTTTTGCCTTTGTTGCAAGTGCCTAATGTTGGTCTTGTGAACATTGTTAGTCGACAGATATTGGTTCTTTTATCTTGCAGTAATTTATTCAGTCCCCTTGCTACTTAAGGTGTATGGTATCTCAGAATGTACTATGCAGTAGAAAATGGGTGTACTAATTCACTGCAACTGCATCTTTTGAAAGGTGCCTTTGCAAGCTCATCCAGGTTAGTTTCACTGTCTTGTATACCAAGAGGTCTGAATCCACTGAGTTTGAGGTCCAGCAGCTAATTTTGATTACTCTCAGTCTATTGCAAGGCTGATATTTTTGTTTGTTTTTTCTTTTGCATACCAGATTCCATTGCACTTTGATCCTTTTAATTGAGGTTGTTGTTTCCTTGGACTGGCCTTTATCTTGATAGTTATAGTTTACGGTAAATTAATCAATCAGATATAATAAACATGTTGCCTGTATATAAGCCTCCTTAGATTCTCATCCTGTTTTTCTGTTGCGCACTCAATGATCATGCTGGCACTTTTAACCTACATGCTCACTCTGCTTTGAATGGATATTTGCAGACATGCAACCTCAAGGATCCAACTCAAGTATGTAGAGGCCATTATTTGTAAGATGTTCATCTGTATATTGGAAAGCACAAAGTTATTAGTGTAAACCGGCCTTATGTATAACATCATTATAATATGTGCTTGCAACATGTGGAGCTTTTTTTTTAAATCCCATACTGATTGGCCATTGAACTTGTAAAGTGGAGCGTTGCAAAATGGTGAACTTCTTATACAAGCATGAATCTGCCTATACAGCTAAACCAGGCTGCTAGAACTCTGGCTTCTTTTTCTTGTCCCATTCGAACGGAGCATGATATTTGTTTACTAAAGACCTTTCTTGACAAGGTAACTTTTTGAAATGCATTATATATATTGTTTACTATTGCTCACCCAATATAATTACTAATTTGTTTATGATTAATTCAGTTCACAAAATATCTTTAAAAATATATGTTTCATTGGAAAGTCAAATGTGTTGAGAGAGGATCAAGTCTTTGATCTCTCTATTTCTCTCTTTGCAGGAAGGAGGGTTGAAGTTCAGAAAAAAATATGATGAGAATAGTCAGACATAAAAGGGTCAATTCCAGCTGTAATGTATTTTCCTTGACTCTGATTGTGCAGTGTAGGGACACCACTTACCTTGATCTGTATCTCAACCAACCTGAAGTCCCTTGGCAATTTTCTTTTTGGGGAAGGCCTTGATCAATAGATTGTTGCTTTCTTCGAATCAGAATTCACTGGAGTTATGTGCTGCCGACAAATTTTTTAAGCTAAAGACAAAGGTAAAAAAAGTCATCACGAGATTTTCTATGCTGACAGCATATTGCTTTCCGCTGTTGTGTACATTAGTAAGTAGTAACCGGTTAAGACTACTCTTATGCAGTAGGTGTGTTATATATGTCTGTTAGCTGCACTGACGATGTGCTAATGTTTCGTTCTACATATACATGGGGAGATCCATTTCCAATTTCCAGACCAGACTTGGATATTGTTATTGCCAGTAACATCCAGCCGTGTAAGTGTATATAATGGTATCTCTGAAACCTGAATTACGTTTTATGTGTATTAAATTGAGGAAACTTGTTGCTTTTAGATGCTGAGCAGTCTGCCAATCTTGTGAAGACACACTTCTTTTTACTGAGGGAGTGCAAGACAAAAGGTCAGGGAGCTGGCTGTACAACTATCACTAGAAAATCAGGTAGTTACTGAATATTTCGTTATGTAATTCGGAGCATTATAACTGAATGCTCCCATCGGCAGGAACATAAGTGCCTGTCAGATTTCCCATGTCCTTGATTAGTTTTTTTTTTAGCATGATGTCCCTGATTAGCTGGCCTCGAAGAGTTGATCCTTCAGTGTTTTATTCCTGGGATGCAAAAATGAGGGTCTGTAAGTGCACGGAAGATTTGGGATTTTAGAAGATGACGCATAGGTGTTGTGCTTGCGTTCAGTTACAGCAGGAAATGGCAGTAAAGGAAATTTTTGGATGCTGAGTAGTTTGTGGGAGATACTTTGGTCGATATGTCCTTACCATTTTTTTCATCAAGATGGGAGGAAAGGAAATGTGAATTTTCAGTAGAGTTTGTGGGTGATACATATTTCTTTATTTCCTGTCAATTATTTCACAAAGATTTTCTTCAAAATCACATCATTTTGCTGATTTTGTCGAGCTACCCTATGTTGTATTATATCTTGACAAGGAAAAAAGCTGGAGAGGTATCCTTCTTATGTTTTGTCACATTCCCGAGAATGTAATGTTTTGTTACATATTTCTGGGTGAGGAATTTCTTGATCTAAAATGCAAGCAGTCTCAACTATCATTTTAGAGAGCGAACAAGGTAATAGTACCATCTATAGTTAAGAGTTGCATCTAGATGAATTGATCTATTTGAAAAAGGTATCCTTTTGTTCTTGAAAAGGTATCCTTTTTCTACTTGCGAGTCTTTAATGATCAAGTTCATACTCGTTGATTGTTTACTCTGTTGTAGGATCATATATGAGCTCAGTTCACAAAAATGGATGCCTGGATTGTTGCTAGATGATTTCTTTTGTAGCAAAGTTGTTTTGTTTTCTTGACAAATCTTGTGGCATTCTGTTATTTTTCATTAAACAAATGCTTCTTCCCTGTACGTTGCCTGAACTTGCATCTTCCTCCAAATTTGCTAATGCGACTATGTTGCGTGTGCCGCATAATTTATGCAGTTAAACAATCAGCGGAACGTCGCCAGGAAATAATGATCCAGGCTGCTATGAACCTAAGGAGATGCACCCGTAGTTAAAAGAATTCAGGGAAAAAGACCTTCAACAACTTGGAATTGGGGTCGACTCAATGCAGTTAAAGCACTACAGTTCGTGAGACAAAGGATTGGGCTGTGTCATACTCATACCACCAGGCCAGTGTAGCTGGATAAAACACAATCGCGGAACAGTTATCTCAAACGTGCGACCATTGATGTTCATAAAGCAGCCACTATTATTAATCTAATTAATCATTATAGGTGGACAACTTAGGCCGCATCGTGTGATGGCTGCAGATATTGGGTACCTTGCACGTGTAATTGAAGGAGGCATATAAATTGTCAGATAAAATGAACAGAGGAAGGGATGGAAGGGCGCGCACAGCTTCTAGTGAGGTTATAATGCTGTTCTTAAAAGCTTGCGTTGTGTGAAAGAGTATATACTCCACGTATAAAGTATTCCCTTCGTGTTTTTTTTTTCTGACTAGCCTCTTCGTCCTACCGACAACAAAGTAAAATGATGGCGTACTCATGTTTAGCTACCGTCCCTTCAACTGCGTGTTGTTTGTTTTGCGTGGCAAACTTATAATATCCTGATAAGGAGAGGAGAGAACTGTACTCCTGCCACGACCTCCACCTGGAGCAACACCACGCTAGCTTGAGCCAGCTCTCTACGACCGGGCCATCCCAACCGCAGCACGCTCTTGCTGAACGAGCGGAGACCATAAGCCTGAACGAGGGGACACCACCCGGAGCTTGCGGCGCAGCGGCAGCGCAGCTCACCAGTGAACGGGTGGAGGCACAGACTATCAGGCAGGTACAAAAGATTAGGAGTAATGAATGAGATCAGTGCTCGACACAGCAGGACTAGAGACCATAAGCCTCAACATTCCGTTATCAAATACTGCAATTGATACACATGCTCCAGCTAACAACAAACCATGAAACGTGTGTTCATGCGCCATCACCATGACACATAAGAAATGGTTCCAGACTACTAGTTAATCCTTCAAAACGTACTAAAGCTACAGAGCTCAACACAGACATTGCTTCCCCGAACCAGGACAAGGGCATGACTGAAGGGTGACTCCTCGGGGGCTCACTTCGGGTTCCTCAGAACTATGATGACGGAGTCGCCCCTGAGGAACATCTTGCTGATGAACCTGTCCTTGTTCACAGGAAGAGCCTTCTTCTTGCCCTTGCCAGTCTTGGGAACCTGGAAATAAATCAGCGACAATCAATCAGGATTTCACGAATCAGTTCTATGATCATTGTACAATCACAGTTTGGTAGCTCGGTTTGTTACCTCTGTCCACATTTCACGCACGTTCTCGAGCACCATGTTACAGTGGCGATCAAAAGCGCGGACACGACCAAGTAGCTTTTTGTTGTTGCGGCAGTTGATAAGCACCTGAAGGAATTCGGAAATAGAAGTTTTAGCTTGGTTGAATTGTTGCAGGCAAAATGCGGCAATAGATCATCAAAATGGTGACAAAGATTCTTATAACCATCAAAATATTCAGAAGAATAACAACCAAAGATGCACAACAAAACAAATAATACTGTGATGAGAGCATGAACATGCTATAAAACTGATTACAATATGCAAGAAGTTACATATAGAAGCAAAAGACTAACTTTCGATTCACCAATGAATATTTAAGTTTCCGAGCCGGGAGGAAATGCAATGCTAACAGAGGCTGAGACATGTATAAACTCGTTTCCTTTAACCGGCATGTGTATTACGCTTGGTACAGAACCACAGAACAAACATTCGCAAAATAACCGCAAGGAACTAGGATAAAGTTCGCACCTGGGTGTTGTTCTTAACACTCATCATTAGGACAGACAGGGGACCTGTGCTGAATTCCTCCTCCTCTTTCTTTCCAGCCGGCTGTAAATAGTTAGAGAAGAAATTGTTAGCATTGTCTCAAGTATACTGATAGAAGTCACAAATGCTACATACACCTCATTTATGCATAGCAATATTCTACGCAAACAAGATTTAGCAGATTTCTCTTAACATACAATCACAACAACTATGCTCGTGCAGAAAATGTTTGAAATATAGAAAAGTTTGGCCACACGCTAGCATCCGGCTCTTCAAAAGCTAGTCCAACTAGCAATCTTGATATAACTAAAAGTTTTGGATCATACAAAGATTAAGAACGTGTTTCAAGAAGACAAGGACCACAATATCCAATGGATTAGTCAACTGATACATACAGTTCACAGTTTAAGTCCTTCACTAGCGGTCCTACAAGAAGCCAGTATGAAATACATGGGGAAAATGTTGCTTCACTTGTTCGCTCAAACAACCAAAGCATTCGCCTCTTGTGAAAACAGAGATTTGCAAAATATTTCTTCAACGCACACAGTGGCAGATCCAAAGACTTAAGTGCATATAAATAGCTAACGTGCTTCAAAACTTAGAAATTAACGTCTGAATGCTCTAGCAGCTTCATGAAATCAGTGAAAGGTCCTTGTTGTCATGTTGGAATAAACCAATTCAGGGCCGGTAACTAGCCTAATTCTAGGGTAAAGAAAACAAGATGGGGAATACTAAGTTCAAAATCTTCTAGCATAAAGGACCGAGTTCCCCACAATTTTTTTTTGAAGGAAACCGAGTTCCCCACAGCAACACTACTACATCTAAAAGAATAACATTACACCCAATAAGGAACCTAGATTTTGAATAGCAGAGAGAGAGAGGAACTTACGTTCTCGTCCGCCATCGCAGCCATCGCCTTGCCTACTGCTGTCCTGCAAAGGAGAAAACAGAGGGCAACCTGGGTTAGCCAAGCTGACGCGGCTAAGAAACTACAAAAGCGAAAAATCAAGCTAGCATCTAGCATCTAGACGATTTGCACAGGATGAGAAACAACGGAAGCTACGAATCAAATCTGAAATCTGGCAGCTGAAGATAAACCCTAATCCGACGGAGCGCCATTAACCCGTCCGGATCAGAAGAACAGCGAGAGGTGATTTCGTACCTTCTCCGCGTCGACGGCGAGATGCTCCGGGTGTCCTTGGTGCGCCGCGCGAGGGGACCAAAGCCTTGGAAATTTTGGGCGCCCTCCTTGCCTTCCCTCGCCTGTGATTTAGCGGCGGCGTGGGCAAGAGCACCGACTGTTCTGTGCGGACACCATGAGAGTCGGTTGGAGTGTTGGGCCGGGCTATTATTCGGGCTACTTGTCGGGTAACAGAGGTTACTGGCCCAATAGGCAAAATCACATTGAGTTCTCTCTCTTATAGTGATACTAGTATAGTTTGGGAAAAATATTCTAGAAATACTTTGGGATAGTTTTGTACTACTTGCCACTAAGAAAATGTGTACTCTTGGCCATATTTGCAATCATTGTGTCAATGACAGGTGAGGCCCACATGCATTGCTGACTGTGGCAATGTGAGCCCGATGATGTTTGCAAAGGCACTTAGAAAATTATAATGGAGTCCATATGTTTGAGAAGCTGAACAACAAGCATATCGACATATGAAGAAAATTGTGTGCAACCAAAAAAGAGAGAAATTACTTACGAATGGGTTATGGATCAGTGGCGGACCGAGTTGGGTATTCGGTATTCCTGATCCGACAATGAAGAAAATTGTGTGCAACCAAAAAGAGAGAAATTACTGACGACATATGAGAATTTTTTGTTCCATAATACCACAATTTAAAATACAAATTGTCTAGGTCTAAAAAATTACAAATTGTCCAAACATACTCTTTTCGTTTTTAAATTGTTGTCGTCGTCGACTTTTTAAGTTATGTTTGATCATTCATTTTAGTCAAAATATTTTAGAAATTATCATATATTTTGTTATGATGTGTTTTATCACTAAAGAAAACTGAAACATAACTTATATATTTGCATATTTGAGCTAATATTTTGAATAAAACAAACGATCAAACTTAATTTAAAAATTCAACAACGACAACAATTTAAGAACGGAGAGAGTACTCAAGCTACTTAAGATAGATTACATCTCGATTCTGCGTTCCTTCATGGTCTGGAACTCTGGAAGCGCTTGATAATATCACTATCCTTAACTTTCAACTAGCAGAATGGAAAGCTCGGCTAGATAGATTGTGCACTTTTCTAAACCTTTGATCTGAGCGCATATCAATTATGAAGTGATCAAGTTGTCTGGAGCCGCGGAGCTTGAACTCGGCAGCCTCGGCAGGTCGACTGCAGCCTGCTCGCTGTAGCGATGGAAGCCGCCTGCTGCTGCCGACGTCCGGCGGTGAACCTCCCGGGCAGCGGGCTCCCCCTAGGGTTTGGCAATTTGAGTGAAGACGAGACCGTGATTCGTGAGAGCGCTGCAGTTAGATCGGAAAGAAGCATAGAGAGAGGGATTGCTTGCGGGCTGCAGCGTGTTTTGCAGTTTCTGAACTCCAACCAGCTCAATTTTTTTTGTGTTTTTTTTTGGCAAAAAAGTTGGGTATTCCTGGCATGGATTAGCTTTGATTAAATCAGGCTAGGCTGACAGTCGTAGTCCCTGTCTCCATGCTTTTCCGTCCTGTTAAGACTGACTTCAACAGACCATACAAAGGCATAGGCAAATGAAATTTGCATGTATTATTGCTACTTTGCACATCCAAATCAGCTCCAAGAGAAGAGGCAAATGCATAGGCAATTTTGCAATAGAAGAGAGAGGGTGTGTAAAAATGGAGTGTCTCTCTCCTCAAATGTATTGATCCTGCCACGCTCTGCTGCACCGTTGTTGCTGTTGGCTCTCGCTCTTGGGGATGGTGGCGAATCCTGCCTGTTGTATTCGTACACGCCATGCACTTTCAGTTTGGCTCTTGAAAATAGCTGGCGCTTGTTGGAGTCAGCCTAACGTTTCGAAGAGTATCCGGAAGCTAAATAAGAGACACGTGATTGATTGCACGGAACATGCAGTATATGGTGCAGCGGCGTCGCGCTTGAAACTCTGAATCAATCCACCAACTGCTTTTACATCTTGTACGTGTGACCAGACATAGTGGCATTCAGCAATGCCGTCGTCGTATGGAGTATACGCCTGCCGGGAGCGTTCATAACTTTTTTTTTTTTTGAGATCAAGGGAGCGTTCATAACTGGCGTACGTGTTTCTCTTGCCTGTCGTTTTCTTGTTCTTGTCCCAACCTTGGGCCTTCTCGATTGACAGTTCGACATCACATTGAACATTGAACATTCAATCCTTTCTCGTCCAATGGACAGTTCTGAAGCGGAAACAGAGCGAAGTTAGTTCAAGGGGAGACGACGGGGTTCTTACACATTTGATAAGAAACACCAAAGAAGCACTAGTTTGATTCTAGCCTTATGTGGTTCAAGATGAACTTCCCCTGCAGGAAGCTACTGAAGTATATGGTCCAATTGTTATGCATGCATAAATTAGAGGCAGCACAACTGTAGAAGTGGCATGCCTGCCGTCTAAAATATCTAAACATTCCAATTTACTAAGACCCTTGGGGACATGCGATTTGTGAATGATGGGCATGGTGCATGCCCGGGCAGCAGTCAGATCAGGGAAGACTCAAGAGAGTATGGGCGGATGGGTAGGACTTAGGAGCACGCAGCAGCAACCGTACTACATGCTTGTTACGAGACCAACATGGAATACAAATTTCATTCCTTGTTCTTGCTCCAAGAACCACCTTGGTTTCTGACAAGTAAAAAAGTGAGACAATTTCGGGCCGTGGAGAGCGTCGTACAAGCATGGATGTTAGGGATCTTCCTGTTTTAAGAGGTAGCCATAGCAGAATGGTTGTAGGACCTATTTGCTCTTCAGCCGATTATTGGTACAGTAGTATAGTACTCCTAGATGCTGTTGTATGCACGAGCTGTGCGTGAGTATGCTTGTTCAGTTGTTTGGTCGGCTCCGAGAACTTGTCAGGAAATTACTACCGAGCGCACTGATCAATCGTAATTAATGAAGCATTACAGTACATATACACTCAGGTGAATACTGCTCCAGTAGCTATACTTTACGAAGCTTACGAGGACCAAATTAAGCTGGTATAGGAGAGGATGCAGGAAGGTACGTACTCCCGCAAGCACAAGAGAAGCATGCGTGTCTCATACATTCGCCACACATGCAAATATCGACCAGTCCATGCACATGCCATTTAACGCCGGAACAAGCTCTGAATTTTGCACTGCTCACATTCATGACCTTGCCCGCCTCACCGTTACTAATAATTGTGATAGTAGTACTCCCTCGGTCTCAAAATGTAAGCATTTGTTGACTTTTCAACATCACGTTTGACCATTTGTCTTATTCAAATTTTTATATAAAATTATAAAATAAATAAACTATACTTAAAGTGTGTTTAATGATAAAACAAATTGTAACAAAATAAATAATATTTTCATAATTTTTTTGAATAAGATAAATGGTTAAACGTGTCTTTAAAAGTCAACAGATACTTATATTTTAGGACGGGGTAGTATATTGCAGCATGAGTTACTACTGGTGCAGCGTAGACTTTTTTTTAATGCCAAAAGCCACTCTATCTATGGGGACGCCATGCCTGGCTCAGCAGAAATCTTCAGGACGCTTCAAGATAGGCGCAGAGAAAATCCGTTAATATATATGTCTGCAGCACTGTTGCCTGTTGTCTGTGACGCCACAATGTTCTAACTGCGGCGGTATATCAACTCTCGATCATAACTCCAAGAAAAAAGTTACATCTGCAACAACCAGCTGCTGTAATGCATGCCGTTCTTGATTTATACCTGCATGGAAACTCACATCAGGATCCCAATGCAGACAGCTGCACGTACCTGAACCCGTAGGTACTTATACGTAGTATATGTACGTAGGTGTGCTGGCTTTTGACCGGTTCAACGTAGCTAGAATCTAGATACGGTGCTGGTCCTCAAGCTGAGTACGAACTGTCTAGATCGACACCACCGCGCGCTGCATTCAGGAAAATGCCCCACCGATCCATCATTGCTTCATTACTGGGCACTCAGCAGCGCGAACTGCGCGGGCCTAGTTCCTTCTGCAACGGCCATATATGAACAGCGTGGCTGCTCTGTTGTTTCATCAGACACTGGACCATAATCCACTGTTGTGCTAATTTATTTGCAGTGCAAACCCTTCTACCACAGTAATTTCCAGGCACTTGTCTAATCTCACTGTGGTTGGCCAGGTAGCAGTCGAAATAAAAATCCAAGCGGTTCACCGGTGCAATGATGGTGCTTCCTGCAACGGGTTCTATTGTTCTCCATATTTTTTTTTCAATTTTTTGTGAGTGATGATGGATCATATTGGATCCCCAAAATACCCCCGGACCTGCAATGAGTATGCCTGCATATCTGCTCCTTCCATCCACTGCGTATTGTGTGGCATTAGACATTCAGGCAGGCACGATTCCCAGTACATGCATGCTTGATGCTTCTGCAGCTTCTCTTACTTTGCAAGCAAGTCTGTCTAGCCTAACTTCTTGATGAACCCTAGCTAGTACGTATAACAAGCGATGAAGCAAGATGGCCGGCCGGTGGTCATAGCCGACATAAAGTTTGTTAGCATTCGGTTAAGTAGCGATCGCGCGCACGGCTGTCGGGGCTCCACTGTCAAGGCCGCTTACTAAGCAAATACTACTGGAAGAGATCAATCGGCTGAACTGAATCCTCATTCTTTTCTTCCCCGTATCAATCGTGCTTCAGGTCTTGTAAACACTTCCGTCATCAGCTTTCTAATTTCTTCAATCAGTTAGGTCGAATCACCATCACACACACTGGCTGCCCGGATGTTTCCGCAGATAATTAGTGAGCTCAGATGGGCCCACCGCCCATGACCGGGTATATATAACTGGGCGAAGTGGTGGTGCACTCGAGTGCAGGCTGGATCTCTCTCCTCCATCCCGCAGTGTAAACACAAACGGGGAAGAGAGCGAGGTAGATGGATAGCGAACATCACATGGATGTCAAGGAGGAAGAGGCTGTGGAGGTGATGAATCTGACGGCGGTGCCGTCTCGGTTCAGGAGGATATGCGTCTTCTGCGGCAGCAGCCACGGCAAGAAGAAGAGCTACCAGGACGCTGCCGTTGAGCTTGGCAAGGAGCTGGTACATCAGTCTTCTTCCTCTCCCCTTGATCATGACCTAGACAGTTGCATCGCTATGCAGCTTTTGGTCGCGTCTCTTTTTGCTGTTGAAACATTTGGCTCGTTTTTTTGCTGATCAACATTAATATGCATGGTAGTCCGCACGAGAAATTTTTTTCCCCTTCTTCTTCTGCAACTCGACAAAACTTGAACATCATATGGCATGCATATGGACGAGCAGCATATGTAGTCTGAGCTATATATACACCAAAGACACTCACCAGGCACTAGCTGCCAGAAAGATGGTTTGTGCAGTAAAACTACTGCTTGCCTTTTGTGTCCTCATACCAGAGACAACTTTGAATTCAAATGTTTGCAGGTTTACAAAACTTAATGTGTAGTACAACGCACATGAATTTCTTTTGACATATATTTGAAACACCATATAGTCTCTCTACCGTGTTTCTTTTCACAAATAGGGACCCATTCTCCTTGGCACCATATCCTCACTCATATAATATTGATGTTCCACTAGTTAACGCATTTCTTGAATTTTCCTGTTCCATTTTAAAGGATATAACGAGCGCCGGTTAGCTCCTCCATGAGTTCATGCGTTTGCTGAATGTTGAGCAATTTTCGGTTGCTCTTACTTCCTCAGTTCAGTTCCTTCACCTAATGACATTTGCATAAATAGACGCGAAAAATATAAAACATCAGAGATCGCTTACATTCTACTAGATACTATAAAAATACTAGAAATGTCCGTCAAGCTAACTTCCATCAGAATTCTTTATCACGAGAATTATCATTGTAGGTTGCAAGGAACATTGATCTTGTCTATGGCGGAGGAAGTGTAGGGCTAATGGGCCTGGTCTCTCGCGCGGTCTACAACGGAGGGAGGCACGTCATTGGGTATGTAAACAATAATAAAAAAAACTCGACCTGCGGAGGGTAAGCCACCCTCCGGGCATTGTTTGATAGAAGAAGATCTTCTCACGCAGATCGAGAAAATTCCCGAACCCCCCTCCCCACCCTTACACAGGGGCCTTTAACCGTGTGAGATCGGTTCAGCCTTCTAATGCCTGTGCTTTGAGTGGGAAGGAGCGAGGGAATTTTTTTAGGCGAAAAGCGCCGGTGCGGCACCCGTCGATCCCAGGGATCGACCCGGGCGGGCGGGCTGGCAACAGCCAGCTTTTACCACTGAGCCAACGGCTCGTCCGCATGTAAACAATAATGATGAACATTCTTCTGCACTTCACATGAAAAGAATAACCAAAACTTAGTAAAATCGTGACAAAAAGAGTTGGATTGGTCGCTTCCTCAGGTGCTAATGTTATATAAAATTTTGTCATCTCATTGTCCCTATATGTGCAGGGTGATTCCCAAGACCCTCATGCCTAGAGAGGTAACCACGCTCTCCACCACCTTCCCAAAATCCTGTCATTGTTTAATTAATCACATGCAATGATTCCCACGAATTCGGCAAAGCATGGTTGATCAGATTCTTTTTTGAGCTAGTTTATTTTCCTTGTACTTATCTGTAATTGTTTTCTAGGTTATCTACTTATCTGTATGGATTATACTTACTAAACAGTAAGTATAAGTTCAAATGTATATATATACCACTGAAGAACTTGCATCTGCATATATATCTTTCTTGCTAGTGGATGCAATCTTATCTGCTCCTGAAAGATCACATGGAATGTTCAGTGAAAATCTTATTTTCCTTTGGTCTCGTAGACGAGATCTTGTTGATCCTGACTGCTGCTTCTAGTGCCTGCCCCTTTGTTCTTCAGGCTTTGATTCTTTTAAGCAGATACTGACTTTGTTAATGAAAAAGAAACGCCCGTCACATTTCCTTTTTGTGCCCCACAACAACACCATGATTACTTCTCCTGAACCATGCTGGCCTGTCGTTGCCCTGATTAAAACCTTAAAATACTCCTGAACCATGCTGGCCTATATGGCTAATGTTGTTTGTGTGTGCAGATTACTGGTGAGACAGTTGGGGAGGTGAAGCCAGTGGCAGATATGCATCAGAGGAAGGCTGAGATGGCCAGGCAATCTGATGCCTTCATAGCTCTCCCTGGTAATATAATCCATCTTCTTAATTAACATCTGGGTAATTTTTTAATTACCAAGCTGAGCCGACATGTAGTTCACTTTTTATTGTCCCTTTCTCTGCCTTGTCATGTCACATACTGCATGCGTAGTGGAAGCGTGAGTCGAAAGTTGTAAAGTAAGATGCATGCATGGGTTTGACTTTGACCTCCCAAATTGGCTTGCCCGGTTCCGGTTGGTGGATATCCTTATGCGCATGGGCTGTGCTTTATGAAAATTCAGGCTCCCGGCTGGTACGAATGGGCCAGTCATGAAGCATAATTGGGTAGAAAATTTAATCTTACCAGCTAGATATTAATGTGGCAAGCAAATATGGAAGGTGCTCCAGTTATCTTGCATTTGAGCTGTGCCCAAAATCATTAATTAGCATTCATAATTCTGTCAGAAAAGTAATGTTCCGTTGGTTATGTAGGGGGGTATGGGACCCTTGAAGAACTGCTTGAAGTGATTGCATGGGCTCAGCTTGGGATACATGACAAGCCGGTAAGTGTTTGCACGTAATGCTCCGCAGATTCATGTACTACCACACGGTCACACACATTTTCACAGTGCTCGATGGGAAATTACAATGGGGAGATGCTGCAGGTGGGGCTGTTGAATGTGGACGGATACTACAACTCTTTGCTGTCTTTTATCGACAAAGCTGTGGAGGAAGAGTTCATCAGTCCTACTGCTCGCCATATCATCGTGTTGGCTCCAACACCCAAAGAACTGCTCCAGAAGTTGGAGGTGTCTTATCTGACAAAATTACCACTGCATCATGTATCACAATACCAGCATATGTTTAGTATTTTCTTTAGAAAAAGATTTACTTTCAGTACTTTATAACCTTCACAACATAATGAGAGCTGACATTAGTTTTCTTGTGGTTGACAGGAGTACTCCCCTCGGCACGAGAAAATTGCGCCGAAGACGAAGTGGGATGTGGAGCAACTGGGCTACTGCAAGACCTGCGAGATCCCGGGGCTGAAAGAAGGGACGGCGATCATCCAAGCACAGGGAGGAAGCATGCTCTAGGTGTCTTCGCAGACTCGGTGATTTAGGAAGATTCCGCAAACTGCAGAGAGAATTACCTCAGTTTGCTTTTTAATTTCTGTAACTTCGGTAGAAGCTGCATAATGCCGGGAAATGGGAAGCATCTATTGATCAGTATACTAATTCTGCCTACCAGCTGTATCATCACCGTGTAGAGATAAGCTCTAGTTAATGAGATTTCTCACTACTGAACTGTGAAGTGTTAAAAGAGTGAGTACTGAAATCGTAACTGAACCAAATTCGGACGTCCCCAGTAGGCCCATGTTACACGAACTGGCCCAACATAAAAAAAAACATTGCTGGGCCTACTGCAGACGTCAGTTCTGTTTCACCAACAGGGATCGATGCTCGCCGCTGTGCAGAAGACACTGAAATTTCCGGTGTCCCTGTCGTAGCGCGGCAGCGACGCTACTTTATTACTCTCGACGAAAGCAGCCGCTCGAGGGACCGACCGCGATCAGAACGGGCTAATGATCCGGGCATCTTCGTCAGGTGCCGATCGATGAGCCATGGCCACCGTGCTTCACCGCACCGCACGTATTGGATGGACACGGGGACCGGGGGCAGAAAGTCGTCGGGGACCGACTCCGACTGGGCAGACGAGCCGCGCGCGGCGGCGACGTCGCATCGGTTTTCGGGTCGCCGTGTCGAGGCCCTGTCGAGCGCCGCGAACGTCCAGCCTCCGTGCGGCGGCGAGCTGGACCAAGCCGAACGCGAAGCAGTCAAGGCTACGACTCTGCGCAGTAGGAGTTGGAAGGCAACCGCTGAACTGAGAGCGTCAGTTTCTGATGAACCGAGAGCTTAATTCAGCGGGCGGAGAGAAGAGAACGGCTTGGAGGGGACCCTGAATGAAAACTGATTCTGCGACGATATGGAAGTCCAAACCACCCCCTTGACGGCAATCCTTCAGTTCAGCAGGCGGTAGTATTTTCAGCCTTGCGTCGGCCCAAAGTAACGGCCATTTTCTGGAATTACTGTCAGCTTACGCGAGGTTCCGACTACAACGTTTCAAGCTCACTCCAAACTTGCTGCTCCAGTTTTCTTCAAAAAAAAAAGAGTCATGCTGCTGTTGTTCACTGGAACTGCATCGCAATGTTGTAGTACAAAACCAAATGACTGCCATGACCGGTTTTTCCCAGGTGAAATAAACCGACACGATTTGCATACTTTTGTGGACAAAAAATTGGAGTGCATTTTGGCTGTGGGGTCGACGGTACAGGTAGAAGAAAAGAGTGAGACCGAAGTTTCACCAAACAGGGGCATTATATGGAGCCGCTCGTTGGCTCTACGGTTGCGCAGCTGTTGGGCCATTGCCTTTGCTTGCATTCCCAGAAAGCCGATGCTTTACAACCACCTCCCTCCTTGCAACCTTGTGCTCCAAGTGATAAATAAGACGCCCAAAACTTTTCTTTCCCTCATTTTTAAGCCAATTATTGGAGGCTACATCAAATTTTGCTGGTTCTTTGTAGCTTCAACTAATTTAATTCGGGAGCATTTAGCATCTCTAGTTTAGCATCTGGTGGGTTCAATATTGTGATTCAGCTGTCATGAACTCTGTGTTCAATCCTTGTTAATAAAAAAAGTTCTGTTTCGTGTATGTAATGTAGAAATTAATATAGTTATTGCAGTGCAGGACATTTACATACTTTCTGGGATTCAAACGAGAAACTAGTATGAACTGACACATTGTCAAATTCAACAGAATGGTTGT
Source organism: Eragrostis curvula (assembly GCA_007726485.1). Lineage (NCBI taxonomy): Eukaryota > Viridiplantae > Streptophyta > Magnoliopsida > Poales > Poaceae > Eragrostis > Eragrostis curvula. The sequence continues at coordinate 17,132,394 of RWGY01000031.1, forward strand.
TTAATCGTACGGCCTCCTATGATTTGGAAAGCATATGAGGATTAAGATTCAAGATTGAAATTTGAAATGCTATCAAGGCTTTGATGTGCTAAAGCTACATTTGGTGCAAAGGTTTGAGATAAAACATCCTTGTCACACTGTCCTTGGTAAAGTAATTAGAACTAGAATATGCTTTGGTGGTTTGTTCCAGCAAATTGAAGGAACCAAGCGTGATGGTTGGACATGACCAAAACAAATGGCCGTCAGGCCAGCTCGTAAAACAACTCAATTTTTCCCACGCAAGATAAAAGTGGACTAGGCTAAAAGGCCATCGCAGAACAGGGAAACAACGCCTTAAATTCCCTATCATCTTTTTATTCGTACCGTGGCTATAAGTAGTTAGAGAGAAATGGCCATCGGCAACAAGACGCAAGTACCATGTCGGTTAGACTATCGAGTGTTGATGCTCATGGTATGCCTGAATATTACTGTAGCGAAGTTCACTAAAACATATTTCTCTTCAGGGTCCAAAGGGAGAACAGCTTGATATTTTCTAACCTTGTCACCATTTCCATTAAAATTGGACACTGAAAAACGTCACAGACTGGACATGTTTGCACCTCTACGACACCATGTAATGTCGCATTTCATCTTTTGGGCAGCAGCGGACACTGGGAAACATCATTTTCTACGCAGGCGGAGTCCCATGAACAGAAGTCTAGAAGACTAGAACAAACAGTTAATTGGTGGACAAGGAACTCGTCAATTCGTCGTGTACCTACGCAATATGCCCGTATTTTTATCTGCCGTGCTGTAGCAGTAACATGGCAGCATGCTGCACGATGCCTTCCTCCTTCCTTATAGACTCGTGATCAACGGAAGCATCCACTCAACAGCATCAAAGCAGCGCCTGCCAAAGCCCACCATACACACGCGCCTCTCCACCTTCCCCTGTAAACTTTGAACATAAAAGCGCATCTCCCTCCCTCCCTCTCTCTCCCTCCCTCCCTCTCTCCCTCTCCCCCTCCCCCTCCCTCTCTCTCCCTCTCCCTCTCTCTCGTTCGTGGCGTTTGGTGAAGAAGAAGGGACTGGGAGCCGACGAAGAAGTTGGGCCGGCCTGAAAACTCTGAAGTAAGAATTCATCATCCAAATGTTGCCTGATATTGATGTTCCTTGCTTCCAAGTTCCCTAATAAAAAGTTTCAGATTCCTATTTGCGGAACTCTGTCACAATTGTTCTATTTGCATTGGGCAATAGCTTCTTTTTCGCTCATTTCTTGATTCTATAGTTTTTGTTCCGGCGAGGCAACATTAATGGTTTGCTACTGTCTAGTTTCCAAGAAACAATGGTTTGCTACCGAACGTTAATGGTTATCATCAATATGATGTGAAGCCACAGAAATATCATTGTGCATCTTCCTAACTTTCTTACCATTCTTACCTCCAAAAAAAAAAAAACTTTCTTACCATTCGATGATAATTTTTAGAGAATTCTTATTTTCCACATATCAATATTTATGTTTAGCACAGTAGGCATTTGAAAATTACATGGCCTGATAGGCTGTCTGTATGTCTCTCATGGCATCCCATACCGTTTCGAACAAAATGCGCATAAACCAATAAACTACCTTGTGGTTAAGCATCAGCAGCTAGCAAGAACTAAAATAATCCGTTTCACAGACATCAAGCTAGTGCGGTTGATAACTAGTAACTCATCGTTTAGCGGGTAGCTGTTATTTCAACTGAAAAGTTTATACATGTGATGATTCCCATGACATAATTGAGTCGAGTTGTCTACTCGCGCCTTTACGGCAATGCTAGCTACGTTAGCCGCAACTAGCTCGTCATGAACATGAGTTTTATTGTAGGTCGATTGTATCAATCGTTTAAGCATGCAAAAGCACTGCATGAAAATAGCATTATCTCGTACTGTGCTAAAGCTACTTCTTAAGCAACTATGCTAAAGCTACTTCTTAAGCAACAAATTAAACAAAGTGACCACCAAACACATGAGGCGTGCGGTAGATGGGATATCAATTATATAACCTTGCATGCATGTGTTTTGTTTCTTCTCTTCTGGTCTTCGTATGAATCATTTTGACAGCGACTGGAACCACCTTTTAGTTTGTTATACATCTGAGCCCAGTAGGTGGTAGGTACCAGCTCAACAAACTATAGGACAAAAGCAATAGCTGAATCGCGACTAGAGACTGGCTAATGACTTAGGTCCGGTACCATGTTCTGTCATGCTAAATGAAGGACTATATATCCAATCATCCAAATTTTGCACCTCACGCTCTTGAGCTGACCAATAGTTAATATACAGGCGGTTCATTCGCTAGTTTGCAATGGCCAATGTGGTAATGATGTATAAGTAGATGCTATTATATTATATACATATGTAAGGTTACTGCCAAGTGACAAGCTTAGGTTTACTTGATGGCCATGTGGCGTGTAATAATATTCAGTATTGTACTCATAATCTATATAACAATCTTAACAATGGGTACCATCGTCCGCGTACAGTTCTGGTCCATGAATTGGACCAGCTAATATATTGATCACCCTTTGCAATTTTGCATTCTAGGACGTTATATTACAGCAATAAGGATGCTTTAGTCAACCACTACCTATCTAACAAACCAAACATGGGACCCTCTGTGTTTCCGTGCCTTGCATCTCGGCGACGTCCACGACGGCGCCGGCGTGCAAGCGTGCGGTTCGGCGGCCGCGTACTCGACCTCCAGTATTTCACCCGTATAACCTCCGTTCCCGTTCCAAGGCACATACGTCTACAGCTATAGGCTTCCACCCGTACAATCTACGTTCTTCAGCTAGAACACGTCCAGTTGCAGCCAAGGGTTGTGACATCTGGTCCATGAATTGGACCAGCTAATATATTGATCACCCTTTGCAATTTTGCATTCTAGGACGTTATATTACAGCAATAAGGATGCTTTAGTCAACGGCTACCTATCTAACAAACCAAACATGGGACCCTGTGTGCTTATGAGAGAGTTTATGCATTAATATTAATTTATTTTTGTATTTACCATTATTAAAAGAAAGAAATACATAGCCACATGAAACTTACAAGAACAGACAAACATTATATGTTTAAAAAGGAAACTGTTTGGTAGTATAAACAGCATGAGATTTAACCAAGAGAGGACTTAACATGCTTTATTAGATATCAAGTGCGTAGCATATGCATACCTTGGACTAACTCTCTTCACAGATAATTTGAACTCAGCAAAGCACATCAATACCAGCTGGTCACTATGACAGCTGGTTTCCAGCTTGGTGTGATCGGGTCACTTGCACTCTCCGTTGCATCTTCAGTTGCCATTGTCATCTGCAACAAAGCTCTCATCAGCACGCTTGGTTTTCCATTCGGTTAGTAAGACTTTGGTCATTCCAAGTATCAAAAAACTTAAATAACAGCAAACCATGTATGCACCAAAATTTGTATACTTACCAGAGAAGAATGATGTTGAATTGTATTGTTTCTGGCATTTGCAGCTACAACATTAACAAGCTGGCATCTGATGGTGACCTTCTGCACCCTCCATGTGGCACAGCGCTTACATTTCTTTGAGCCTAAGGCAATTGATGGGCAAACAGTGATACTCTTTGGGTTGCTGAACGGCACCTCGATTGGCCTTCTCAATCTTAGTTTAGGATTTAATTCCATTGGATTCTACCAGGTAAGCTTTATCTTGGTATCATTTTCTGTAAAACATGAGCAAATACATCAAATTCACCATATTCTGCAGATGACAAAATTGGCGATCATACCTTTCACTGTGCTGTTGGAGACAATTTTCCTGAAGAAAAGATTCAGGTTTGAAATATTAACTGTGTATTTTCTCATAATATCAAACTCTCCTTAGGCTAAAAGTAACAATACAATAAATGGTGCTGCTATAATGCTGAACTACAAAGGCATACCAGAAATATTTTGAATAAATTGTCTACTATTGGTTCATGGGAACAATTCAATTCCACATATTTTCACCGAACTCTTGGATCGGATGATTACTAAATATTTCTCTGGGCCTAAATATACTCATGCTATTTACTGCTATTTCCATTGACCTAATACCGATCCAATGATTTGCAGTGAGAGTATCAAGCTTTCTCTTCTGGTCTTACTTCTTGGAGTAGGCATCGCTTCAGTTACTGATCTCAACTTAAATCTGCTTGGGTCCATCCTTTCCGGCCTTGCCATTGCCACAACATGTGTTGGTCAAATTGTATCCTATGTTTGATACTTCTGCACTGATTATTAAATTTTGGAAAATTATAGAGTGAAGGCAAAGGAAACACACATAAAAATTTAGTTAATTGCAACTTCACTTCTCATGGCAATGTACAAAATCAACAAATTATCTTCAAGAAAGCATATAAGGACCCAGTAAAAAGAATGTTCTAAGCCATTTAGAGATCTTGAGGTTCTAATTACTGTCGTGACTTCTTTTATGAATCAGTTAACATGAATTTGCATTATCAATCCTACCAAAACAAAAACAGATAAGTTTTGGCTTTATTTACTGATTGCCATATGCTATCCTTAACCAAAAATATTCTGAACGAAGCTAACGAATACAATACAGAAGAAGTTGAAGGTCTCCTCGACGCAGCTTCTGTACCAATCTGCACCTTATCAGGCTGCAATTTTGTTTGCAACTGGCCCTTTTGTGGATCAACTCCTTACTAACCGCAGTGTCTTCGCACACAAATACTCTGCTCCAGTTTTGGTACGTTCTCAATACTTTATTCAAATACATGAAAATGGTATTGTTATAATTGTTTGGGGAACTAAATTGACTTAAGATTGGCAAAAATCGAGATGCTTGATCAGTCAATTCTAAAACTTTTGGAATACCAAAAAATCATCATTTCTGAGATCTGCAAGATTGGCAGGTGTGATATGTGAAAATGAAATGTTATTTCTCAGTAAGACACATAGTGCTTAAACCTGAGATACAGATATAATTCATAATGCAATCACAATGTCAGGTATCCTGGATTACTATTAGTGTAGCCCAAATACACATACATTTTATATTTGATGATTTTCAATGAAATAAACATACAAAAACCCCACACTGGTATGCAAGAGAAGAAAGACATGGGCAATAGCATCTATGTAAATCTTTCACCATGTGGAGTGCTTCAATTAATTTATTGCATTGTAAAATAGTTCAGTGATGCCTATAGAATGTACCAGAATTTTTAAGACATTACTACTCAATAATATAGCTTCATATTCTCATCTGTTGCAAAGTGCCAGTCATTGGAAAATACTCTCACGTATGCCTCGACTTTGGACAAACAATGATCCTCTCTACCATGAATCATATGTAGGGTTTCATCGTCCTATCTTGCTTGATTGCGGTGTCTGTGAACTTCAGTACATTTCTTGTGATTGGAACAACATCCCCAGTGACGTACCAGGTGCTTGGCCACCTTAAGACATGCCTGGTTCTGTCATTTGGCTACACTCTATTGCACGACCCTTTCACTCTAAGGAACATATTGGGCATTCTGATAGCCATATTTGGGATGGCACTGTACTCATACTTCTCAGTGAAAGAGAGCAAGAAGAAGTCAACAAGTGATGCTCTGCCAGTTTCACAGGTTTGATTTGCCCCAATCCTTGTATATTATACAATTAAAATTGTATTTATCTGCTCCCAAAAAACATATTTGTAATGGAGATATAGGCTTTATGGTACATAGAAAATAAACTTAATATGCATATGATATGCCAATAACTGTTTTGCTTGCTATTCTTAACAACAGCAATCAAGAGTTCATTTTCATCAAACTAAATAAAATTTGGTGGAAAAAATATAGTAGAAATATACAGTGGTGGTTGAACTCGCTAAGATCAACCAGTGTAAAAGTTTTCAAATTTTAAACTGCAAAACTGAATCTAATTGTCACACTGATCTGAATCAGTAATCCTATCTGATTCTGGTATTAAAAAAAAAGGCAACACGAACAAACGGGGTATAGAAAGATATAAAGGAAAGTGTGTGCACACTATTAAATATTGGGAACCAAACAGGAGCTTTTGTGATTTGAGAACCATGTGGGCTACAAGTAACTTACTGCAGTGAATTATTTTAGCTTTTGGATGGCATTTGAAACATGCTCTAAACAGCTCAATCATAATATACATGATCAGCATATGAATGAAAACTGCCTTGCACTACACATTAATTTATTCTCTTTTTTCAGTTCACCCTTTTGATGTTTTTATATGTTTGTAGATGCCAGATAAGGAGGCTGAACCACTTTTGGCAACGAAAGACAGCAGCGATACCAAAAAGGCAAACGGTTTATCTCACGACTGCTAAGGGTTTTTTAGTAGTGTAGATCTAGTATGAACAGTTGCACATCAAATTCAAAGGACCTGGAAAGACATTTCTTTCCACTATTGATTTCCTTTTTTAGGAACAGAGGATTTTTTATATGTGTAGAGAATGTATATTTTGACATTACAATTATTATTTTATTCTACTTTTCTTGTAACTTTACTGTTGAGATCTCAAGCTATAATTTAGCATATATGAAAATCTACTTCAGCCAGTCTAACAAAATTAACCAATAAAATATTGAGGAAATCACACACACCACTGCAATAATTTTTTAGGGATCGTACCGCACCTATATTACTACTGTAAGTATGCATGAAAACCTGCTAATGATGACGTAATATACTATCAGCATAATATACTATCAGTTACAATTCCAAAGCAAAAGGTTTCAAGATAAAGATAATACATCTGTTGTCTTCAGTGGATTCATTTCTGCAAAGTGGTCTTCATCAAATGTTTCCTCATAGCTGCTTGCATGAGCTGTGTAACTACAATTTTCTTCACCTTATTTGTACCAAACAGCTTCTAGCCTTAAAAGGGAAGGGCTTCTCAGCAGTATATTAAATATAAAAGATACAGGCCTCTGACCATTCTGTACGAGCTGAGATTTTCTCCTGTTTCTTGCTCACTGGCTTGAATCCTACTCAGCGTGAACATGAGGCAGTTCAAGCAGACCTAACATGATCTACTCCTATCAAATAGCAAGATCACTTCCCCTGGCAGATTCACTTTGTACATTGTAAGCAACTTCAAATCTGTAAGCCAGACAAAGCAGCCATAAATTTTCTCCTGTTTCTTGCTCAAATAGCAAGATCACTTCCTCATGTGAACAAGTTCAAATCTGTAAGCCAGAGAAAGCAGCCATATAAGGAGTGTAGGTAGCTTATCGGTCACAAACCTTACCTTTCATTTGATTCATTCAGGGAAAAACGAATACAAAACCTGTTGATACTGAGCCAGCAAAATATAGCACAAAGGGATGTTTCGTGTAGCTTCTCTAGGTTTGACAGTGCAGTTCTAACAAATAGCTGGAGCTTTTCCTGGTTAGTTGACAAAATAAAATCTTATGGCATGATAAGTGACAAATCCCAAAGTCTGCAGTTGCTGTTGTGAACTGACTCAACCATATTCAGCTAATATTTCATCACTTAACAAATCATTATCAGTGTGCTCGAAGTTGGCATATTTACATGCCAGCTCTGGAATATAACCAGCTTTTACCATTTCCATACAAACTAACTCCAGCATCGTGTATATTTCCTCAGACTCTGGATGTGACCTGTCTTCTACAATAAAGACTTTGAGCTCTCCCTTGAGTTTAATCCAACTCTTTCCAGGAGTTTTTTGAACTCCACTGCTTCTCATAGCCTTCTTCAACCTTGCAAATTCATTCCAATTGCCAGAAGCAGCATATATGTTGCACAATAATACATAGGCAGCTGAATGAGACTGATCAATATTTAAAATACCTTCTGCTGCCCTCTTCCCCATCTCCGCATCATTATGTTTTTTGCTAGCGGCTAGCAGTGTCTTCCACATCACAATGTCAGGTTCAAATGGCATTTGATCAACAAACTTTGCCGCCTCACTTAGTCTCCCAGCACGTGCCAGCAAATCTATGACACATGAGCAGTGCTCTCTTGTTGGGACAATGCCATATTCAGGCTCCATAATACTGTAGTAATAGCAGCCTTCGTCAACAAATCCAACACGGCTGCATGCTATGAGAACACCAACAAAGGTTACATGATTTGGTTTGATCCCTAGACTTCTCATCCTGGCAAATAAATCAAGTGCTTCCTTTGCATAACCAGATTGAGCATAGCCAACAATCAAGCTGCTCCAAGAGAACACATCACAACCAGTGCCCATTATTTCAACGAGCTTCTTGGCATCATCCAAACTTCCACATTTAGCATAAGTGTCAATCAGACCATTACTAAGCATTGTATCACCCACCAGTCCTACCTTGAAGGCACATGCATGCACTTGTTTCACCATTTCAAAGTAGCCCAACTCAGCAGAAGCACTCAGAACATTGTTTAAACTAATCCTATCCAGACTTGACACTGATCTGTGTAAGACGATGAACAACTTAAATACTTCTTCCAGATGCCGGTGCTGTACACAAGCTGTAAGAATGCTATTCCAGGTTACAACATCACGATTATTCGTCTCATGAAAGACATCCATTGCAGAGAGGAAATCCAAACACCTAGCATACATGCTGAGTAAAGAATTGCATACTGAAACGTCACCATTCAAACCCAATTTAACCAAGTAGGAGTGGATCGCTCTACCCTCATACAAAGCATCACTGCCGACACATGCACATAACAGACCCCTAACAGTAATACCATCAGGCCTCAGGCCAGAATCTCTCATCTCAGAGAACAGGACCATAGCCTCACTAAGGAGCCCCTCAACAGAGTAAGCATTTATCAAGGAATTCCATGCAACCAGATCAGGTGCCTCAATCCTGTAAAACACCTTCTTGGCAGAGTCAAGCATATTGCACCGGGCATACATGTCACTTAAGGAGCAGCCAGCATACGAATTACGGTCCAACCTATACTTGACAGATAAACCATGAATCTGCTCCCCATACTGCAAACTACCAATGACTCCGCATGCCCTAAAGACGCTTCCAAAATGGAACTCATTAGGGTGCTGATGCGTGCCCTCAGATATCATCTCTCTGAAAATTTGTAGCGCCTCCATTTCAGATCCTTGTTGTGCAAGCCCTGTGATGATTGATCCCCATGATACCAAATCCTTATCCCTAATCCTCTCAAAGAGCGTGACTCCATCCTTGATGGAGCCACTCTTGGAGTACATTGTGACCAGCGCGTTCTGCACGATCAAGTCACTTCCCATCTCCGACTTTAGAACCTGCGCATGCACCTGCCTTCCCAGACTCACGTCTCCAAGCTCAGCACAGGCGCGCACAGCGCTGCCGAGAGCAAACTGGTCAGGTGCAGTCCCCGACCGCAGCATGGAAGAGAAGAGACCCAGCGCGTCAGCGCAGCGGCTGTTCTGTGCATGTGCCGCGATGACCGCGGCCCATGAGACCGGGTTCCTGTGAGGCATTCCGTCGAACACGAGCCGCGCGGAGTCGGGGGCGGCGCACCGGCCGTACATGGTGATCAAGTGGTTGCTGAGGACGGTGTTGAAGGTGAGGCGGGCATCCTCGGAGGCGAGCAGGTGTCGGTGGACGAGGCGGCCGTGCGGGAGGGAGTGGAGGCGGGAGCAGGCGGTGACAAGCGCGGCGTAGGCGGCGGCGGAGAGAGGGACTACGGCGGGGGAGGCGGGAAGCGACTCGAAGGCGCGGAGCGCGGCAGAGAACCGGCCAGCGTGGTAGAGCTGGAGGATGGTGGCGCTAGGATTCTGCATCTGCGGCAGGTTCGTGCTCGGTGCCGGTCTGCCGGAGACGACGAATGGCGCCGCAGCGGGAGCGGGAATATAAAATCTCGACACGAAATACCCGTTCGTTTCTGCGGGCTGAAAAGAAAACTTTTATACAATCAAATCGGCAACAAGTTCAACACAATACAATATATTTTTTTTTGCGAAAAAGAGAGGCTTCCATTCATTAGAGCACAGCACAGGTACATGAAGGAGCTGCACCACTTCCGCTAGGAGCGGTGTTGAGCTCTGACGACTCCGACTCTACTAAAGATCTCACACAAGAAGGAAAATCAAATCTGCTAACCACAAACTCTCTACTAGAAATGGCTCGCTGTGCTAATAGATGAGCTATTTTATTTGCCTCTCTTTTGACTCTACTGAATAGACAATCAGGCAAGAGCCCGGCAGAAGCATGGATATCCTGTAGAATGCCTTCCCAGCTCGCCCTCTGCTTTGTTAATCTCTTCAGAGCGTCGATCAACAAGAAGCAGTCCGTCTCCACAATCGCAGGCTTTCGTATCCATTCCCCGGCAAGCCGAATTCCTTCCAGATAGGCCTCTGCCTCCGCCTCCCCCGCTGACGCACAGTGTCGCAATAGTCGCCAAGCAGTGAGGAGAACACTCCCTGTTTCATCCCTGATTACGACACCTGCAGCAGCTTCCCCTGACTGAACATGAAAGGCAGCGTCAGTATTCACTTTAACCCACCCCTGAGGAGGTGGTTCCCATTTGCAAGCGGTGGCTGATGCTCCGACTGCTCCACCTGATGGCTGAACCTGTTGACGCTCAATAAAGACTTTCCTTTTCCCCTTCGCATCAACAACTGGGCATGCCTTTTGCATGGCAATTTGCAAGGATGTACTGTAGGATATTAGGAAGCGAGCAGATCCTATCACCGATTCTGTACCTTTGCCATGGACGATGTCATTTCGCAGATGCCACGCTCGCCAGAACATGAGCAGTATACATGCCCCAACATCCTTGTCAACTGAATTAAGCAGCAGGAGCAGCCAGTCCGGGCCTGAATGAATAAACTGTTCCTCGTCCGGCAACACCCAAGTTTGTCTAAGTTCTTTCCTGAGCGCCACTGCCTTTGTGCATCGCACAACTGCGTGGAATGCACTTTCTTCCTCCATTCCGCAAATGGTACAGGTAGCAATATTGGTCAGTGTTCTGCTTTTCCTCTTCATCTGTGTGGCAAGTCCATCCTGCGCCAATTTCCACCCGAAAATTCTCACCTTTTGTGGAACTGGCGCCTTCCAGATTTTGTTCCACAGTTCACGGCTACCACCTGCATGTGCGCTACTTCCCACCTGTCTCCTCTCCGCTTGATCGAGCTGCAGAGCAAGCTTATATGCACTTTTAACAGAGAATATGCCGGACTTCTCATAGTGCCAAGCAAGCACATCGTCCTCAGCTCTATTAGAGAGTCTAATTTTCATTACTTCATCGATATCATGCTGGTATAAGCACGATTTCAGAATGTTCATATCCCATTCACGCCTATCACTCCTTATCAGCTGAGAAACCCATCGCAGCCGACATCTTCCTTTTTTCAGGCTTAGTTTCAGAGATGGTTCTCGAGGAATCCATGAGTCCCTCCAAATCTGAACTTTCGACCCTGACCCAATCCTCCAAATAATCCCCTTTTTCAAGAGCTCTAGACCATGCTCTATTGACCTCCATGTCGGCGAAGCATTCGAGGCAAAAACAGTATCCACCAGCTCGCCTCTAGGATAGTATTTTGCCTTTAGCAATTGAGCGCAGAGGCTGTCGGGAAATTGTATCAACCGCCATGCTTGTCTGGCCAATAAGGCTTGGTTGAACAATCTCATGTCCCTGAAGCCGAGGCCCCCTAGACACTTTGGCATAAGCAATTTTTCCCACGCTGTCCAATGCACATTCCGTTGCCCATCTTCTTCTCCCCACCAAAAATACCTGACCATTTGTGTCAACTCATCACACATAGTTGCCGGCAGCTTGAACACACCCATGACATAGGTCGGTATAGCCTGCGCGACCGACTTTATGAGCACTTCCTTGGTTCCTGATGACAAATATTTCTCTGACCAGTCCGTCAACCGTTTGGCTAGTCTTTCCTTCGTTGTTTGAAATTTCTCCTTCTTCATTCGGCCTTCCGGGGTGGGAAGCCCCAAGTACTTCTCATCAGTCGCGATGTTCTCGACCTGCAAGATATGTTGCACTTCTGCTTGGTCCTGCTGTGAGCACCTTGCCCCAAACATTATGGAGCATTTCGATGGATTAATCAATTGTCCCGTGCATTCTTCATATACCCGCAGTGCCCGATGTACTGCTTGAGCTTGTGGTCCTGTTGCCTCCATGAACAACATCGTGTCATCAGCAAACAGAAGGTGTGATATCCCTGGTGCTCTGCGGCAAATTTTCAACTCTTTCAATCCGTTATCCCGGACTTCCTTCTGCAGCATCCTTGATAGGCCATCAGCAATAAATAAAAACAAGTACGGAGATAGCGGATCACCTTGGCGTAGACCGCGAGTAGGTTTGAAAGGATCTAGCAACACATTGTTAAAGCGGACTTGGTATCGTACAGTAGTAACACATTCCATAACCCACTGTACCCATCGACTCTGAAAGCCCAGCCGCGCTAGCGCTCCTTCCAAGAAACCCCAATCAACACGATCATACGCTTTGGTCAGATCCAGCTTATAAGCACAAAACTTGTTGCAGCTCTCATTCCCGTTCCTGATGGCATGCAGACATTCAAATGCTATTAGAGCATTATCCGTGATCATCCTTCCAGGTATAAAAGCACTCTGGGTAGGTGCAATAATCTCATTTAAAAGTGGTCGGAGACGATTTACAAGGCACTTGGAGACCACTTTGTAGACTACATTACAGAGGCTAATGGGCCGAAAATCTTTAAGCACCTCAGGCTGGTCCTTTTTTGGAATTAACACGATGGCTGTGTCATTCACTCCTGCAGGCATGCTCCCAGTTTCAAAGAACCGGCAAACTGCACGAATTACATCAGCCTTCATTACTTCCCAATTTTTCTGAAAAAACCGAGCCGGGAACCCGTCCGGCCCAGGGGCCTTTAAGGGTCCAATCTGGAATAAGGCGTCTGCTATCTCCTCCTCTGAAAAATCCCTGCACAGAGCTGCATTAGTATCATTTGAAATTACCGGCTCAAAGAGATCCAGTAGCTCTTGAGGCTTCACATTTGCGTCTCTTGTGTACAGCTCAACAAAGAAATCCTTTGCCATTTCCTCCATCTCCTCTTTCTCCTGTGTAAATTGCCCATCATCTTTTTTGAGTTTCTTCACCTTATTCTTTTTCGCCCGCCAGGCTGACTTCCGGTGAAAAAACTTAGTGTTGCGATCTCCATATCTCAGCCATGTAATTCGAGATCTCTGCAGCCACATCATTTCTTCACGATACAATAATTCATCCATGCGTTTCATCAGCTTATGAACTTCCTCCTGATTATCCACATGATCTTGCATGTTAAGAGCTTCAATTTTGGCACGGATATCAGTCAGCTCTTTATTTACAGACCCAAATTTATCAAAACTCCATCTCCTTAGTGATGCCACGACGGATTTGAGTCGATCCACCACGTCGCCCAAACATGAGATGCTCCCTCCTGCTTCCCATGCATTCTTAATTTCTGCAGGTAGTGACTCTTCCCTTTCCCACATAATTTCATATCTCATAATTCTCTGTTTCGGGCGCGTCCGTTCCTCCTGTGCCAATGACAATAGCAAAGGACAATGATCTGATCTAGAAGAGATCAAGTGAGTTAGCTTTGCATCAGGAAACCAGGCCGACCACATTGGCGAAGCCACCGCTCAGTCCAGCCGTACTTTCACGTTGCGCGCCCCTTCTTGCTTATTATCATAAGTCCATGGCAGACCTGTAAAACCAAGATCATGAAGATCACAGTGTGACAACACCTCTCGAAAATCAAGCATTTGTTTAGCTGGCCTCCGCCGACTCGAAAAATGCTCGAAGGACCACATCGCTTCGTTGAAATCTCCGATCATCATCCAAGGTGCTGCAGATCGAGTTTTAATTTTCCGGAGCAAATCCCACATGAGGTGCCTGTCTTGTGTGCGAGGTTCACCATAGACAAACGTTCCTCTCCAACTAGCAGGGTTCTCACCATCAAAAATCAGAGTGTCTATGTGATGCAGTCCATAGGATAAAATATTTATTTTAACTGAATCATCCCAGTACAAAGCTAGTCCACCACCCTTGCCTTCCCCGTCAACCACATAACAGTTCCTCAAGCCTAACCTGAAGCACAAATTCCTTACTCTATCCTTCTGTTGTCTCGTCTCAGAGAGAAAGACAATCTTGGGGCTATGCGTTCGCACAAGGCGAACCAATTCTTGAACTGTCCGGGAGCGCCCCAGCCCCCGGCAGTTCCAGCTTATAAGACTCATTGCTCCTGACGGGCCCCATCATGGGTGCCCGTCAGGGGTTTGGGATCAGATGTCAGGTTCTCCGCACGGAGCTTTTTTGCTGGTGACTCCTCCATCTTCTCCTCCGGTTCAGTCTTGATCATGGCTTGTGGAGCGGCGAGCAACATGCCTTTTTCGGCCAGGGTTTTGATGGACTCCTGCACAGCATGAGAGATATGCAGTTTCCCTTTCTTAGTCTTCTCAATCTCCCGCCCGGTGCCTGCTACCTTGAGTTGTTTCTTCTCCTGCGATGAGCTGCTCTTCGTCCCCTTCTTCCTAGCATGGGAGCGTTCGCCCGCCCTCTGTTGCGCCGGCAGCTGCTGCAGCACTGAATTTCCATCCGACATCTCTGTATCCTGGACATATTTGTTCCCAAGCTAACGAACTCCCTGCTGCCTGTCATACCCCATTTCTGGAGCATGAGTGCTTACTGTATCAGTCCCTGGATCAGACGCTGATACATACACTTTACACAGAATGATATCACAGAGTCATTACTTACATAAATATTACCGAGTCTCATACAAGCCTTCATACATAAAAGGTCTTACAATTCCTGGCCAAGGGCCATCTTATTACACCAAGCATCATGCTAGTGGGCTGCAAAGGCAGAACCACTTAAACACAACTACAGCGGAAGACGGAAGCAAAGCCGACACAGGCATCTTGAGTGCGGACGGAACCCTACTCTTCATCACCATCCTCCTGATACTCAGGTTCCTCATCTGAATGATTAAAGCAAGGGTGAGTACATAAGGTACTCAGCAAGTCCTAACAGCAAGGAGTATAAGCATGCAAGGATATCATCGAAGGATAGGCTGAGGGTTTAGTGTTTAGGCGGAAAGCCAGTTTTATGCAGGGGTTTATTTGTAAAACAAAGCGGTTCGCAAACTACTAATCATGATTATCATTGGGGATTAATGGGGTTGTTTGGCCCTGGGGGAGACATAGTCCATCCCGCCAGTTCCCACATTTTAATGCTGGCAGGAGACCAGCTCACGGTTCCACACCGGAGTATTCCAAAAAAACACACCAAGGGATTAACTCACACCGTTCTACTAATCATTGTGTGGCACAAGCTTTCGCATTGTCCATTACCGTGGAACACGGCTATCATGATAGATTTTATACTCTGCAGAGGTGGTACACATTTCCCCACATGGTACCCCAGTCCTCCCTATCGTCATAGGTTGGGCTGGCATACTATTGGTCCCGTACCTACTTGGTGTCACCGCGGCACCACCACGGAAATACTCCAACCAGGGGCGTCACAATATCATCATCATCATGTAGAAAGGCCTGAAAGAACACCATATGCCGGACCACGACGCTCACTACTTCGGGTCTTCTCCTGGCTTCCGTCGCAATCTTCTGCCCTCCAGGTGGGTACCGGGTGAACACTATAGTAGGGTGTGGTTCCAAACCTTTCCCATTCAAGGCATGTGGTTGTACGAAAGGTGCTAGGCAAGGCGGCACATGAACCGGTCCTTATACGACCGAAGCAAGCATCTTCAATAGCTATCCTCAAAGGAGGACTCGCATCCCAGAGATAGCCCTCCCCACTGAGGACTACCTCGCTTGCTCCCGCCAAGAGAAATCCCACTATGGGTTGCACAAATATCACTAGTATAATACCACCCCAAATTTCGTATTCACACGCACTCCACCAATCACACACGCATTTAACGCAAAAAGCATGATTAACAAGATTAATTAAGTACACATGGTAACAAGTCCTAAGCAGCATAGCATATCAACATATCATTAAAGAATTAATGACAGTGAATCCTAGGGCTAACAAGGCAGTGGATAAACAATTAACAAGGCATGGCAATCATCAACATAGGATCAACTAACATTTAAAGCACATTTAAATATCATGCAAGTTATTTCCAAAATAAGCTCTAAATAGGACTATTTGCAAACATAGGAACAACATGATCAAGGGGTTAGAACTTGCCTTCACCAAAGTCTTCTTCTTCTAAGTCCTCGTATTCCGGATCCTCGTTTCCTTCCTCACAAACTTGATCCTCTATTTAAAGCAATTAAACGACGATCGAATTAATCTAGCGATCAAACAATTTAGCTAACAAGCAAATAAATCCAAATAAGAGCCAAACAGGGGACAACAGTGGGTGGTACTGATTCCAACAGATAGATCATGAAATTTGATGAATTTTGGCGAAAGATTCATCAAATTTGGAGTTAAATTGAAGGAGTTATGAGTTTTGCAAGATTTCCAATGGAAAGATAAATAGGATTTAAGCTAAATAATTAGCAAAAGGTAAATCCTAATTATCCAGAAGCAAACAAAGGCTGGAATGAGCTTAGGACACTAAATACTATTTTTAGAAATTTTACGGGATTTTTCTGTTGAAGAAAAAGTGCTAGAAAAGATTTCCGTGTGCAATCTGCGTGTGGCCGTAGCAATAACAGGGCGCATGAGAGGCTGACAGGTGGGACCGCGGGGGCGGGTCCGCTGCTGGCCACTGTTTCGTGGACTAGGTCCACTGGCTTGGTGGACCGAGCGGGCGCGAGTCTGCGGTCCACGGTGCGCCGAGCCCGTGGACTCGCGCTGACTGTGCAGGGGAGACCGGGTCGCTGCGGGCCCGGTGGCTGACGTGGCGAGCCACGTAGGACGGCGGCGCGACGCAGTCGACGACGCCGGAGCAGCAGGGCGCGCGGCGGCGCCTCGCCGGAAAACTCGCCGCCGGCGTCCACAGTGCTCAAACGGCGACGCGGCTGGAACCATCCTACCCTACGCGCGACGGCGAATCTAGCGGTGCTACATGGTGACGCGGAGGGTGGCTGCAGCGGCGGCGCGCGCTCGCCGGAGTGCGGCGGCGCGGCGGTGGCCAGAGCGCGAGCGCGCACATGTGCGCGTTGGCGTGAAAACAAGTGGCCGTGCACGCGCGCGCGTGCACGGGGAGCGCGACGCACGCCTTGGCTTGGCCAGGCGCGGTCGTATGGCTCACCGGCGACGAGGTCGCGCGGTGGCGCGCGGGGATGCGCGGTGCGAGGAGGGTGAACAAGCGCGAAGGGCTAAAATGAAAGGTGCAAAAGAACCAGGGGAGGATGGGGGTGCTCACGGTGGACTTGATGACGTCGGAGGTGGCCGGAGACGCGACGTCGACGCGAGCACGGTGGCCGGAACCCTAGCTCCCGGCGAACTCCATGTTCCTCGTCCCAACTGCAAAAATGGCAGGCAGGAGAGGGTTAGGGAGTTGCTGAGGAGTCCGGAGGAAGAAGAAAAGAGGAGCGGGGCAGACTGGTTGGCCGTGGATGGCTCGTCGGAGTAGCTGCCGGACTTGAGGACGACGGAGGGGAAAACGGAAATTGGGGCTCGGTGGATGCAGAGAGGGGAAATTGAGGGTGCGGGAGTGTGAATGAGAAGGAGAGGGAGCTCTCCTCTTATAGCCGCGGCTGGGGAAGAGGCTTCCTCGCAACGGCTCCTCGCCGGAGTTATTGTAGCTCTGACGGGGGAGCACGCGGCGCAGGGTACGGCGGGGATACGTGGCTCCGCGGGCGAATGGGGAAAGGCGGTGCTCTGTTCGCCGTCGAATAGGAGCGGAGGCGAAGTTAAGGCGCGGGCGGCGTGCGCTGGCGTCCGCGCCGTCGTACCACGGCGGCGAGCGGCGCTCGGTCCGCTGGTCCGAGGGAGGAAGACGGAGGCGGGTCCCGCGCGTCAGCGAGAGAGAGAGGGGAGTGGGCTGACGGGCTGGCGCGGTTGAGCTGGGCTTGCTGGGCCGTCGTGGGAAGAGGAAAAGAAAAGAGCTGGGCCGCGGGAGAGAAAGGGAGAGGAACGGCCCGGCGGAAAAGAAAATGGTTTAACCATTTTCTGGATTTTGATTTGAGGCGAATTTGAATGGAATTCAAATTTTGAAAAGGAACAAGATCAAAAGAACACATAAATAAAAACAGAAAATTCCAAATATGCACATGGTGGTGTTTGATGCACGGTTAAAATTCGAAAATGTCATTTTGATGTGCAACTTGTAACCCATTTGATTTGCATTTGTTTGAATTCAAAAAGTTTAAATTTTTAGTGGTTTTTGGACATGGGAAAACACAGGGTGTTACAAACCTACCCCACTTAAACAGAATCTCGTCCTCGAGATTCCAGCTCTTCCTCGAACAGGTAGGGGAACTCCTTCTTGAGATCATCCTCACGTTCCCATGTAGCCTCTGCTTCCGTGTGGTTACTCCATTGCACTCGGCAAAACCGTATGGCATTCCGTCTCGTTAACCGAGTAGCAACATCCAAAATCTTGATAGGCCTCTCCTGATAACGAAGGTCTGGCTGTAAATCCAACACTTCTGCCGGAACTCTTTCCTCTGGGACTCGCAGACATTTCTTGAGCTGTGACACATGGAACACATTGTGGACGTCTGCCATCTCTTCCGGGAGCTCGAGGCGATAAGCCACGGCTCCTATCTTCTTGAGTACCTTGAAAGGTCCGATATATCTGGGTGCCAACTTTCCTCGGACTCTGAACCTTTTGGTACCTCGTATTGGGGACACTTTGAGATATACAAAATCTCCCTCTTCGAAACTCAGATCTCTGCGTCTGGTGTCTGCATAGCTCTTCTGTCTGCTCTGGGCTGCTTTCAGATTTTCTCTGATCAGAGCTACTTTCTCTTCGGCATCTCGGATGAGTGCCGGGCCAAAGAAAGATCGTTCTCCGACTTCTGACCACATCAGCGGGGTTCTGCACTTTCTGCCATACAGGGCTTCAAAGGGTGACATCTGTAGGCTGGCCTGGTAACTGTTGTTGTATGAGAATTCTGCGAAGGAAAGACTTTTCTCCCAGTCTTTTCCATGAGCTAGTACACATGCTCTCAGCATATCCTCCAGGATTTGGTTGACTCTTTCTGTCTGACCATCTGTCTGGGGGTGAAAGGCTGAGCTATAATCCAGCTTGGTTTTTAGTAACCCATGCAGGCTCTTCCAGAATTTTGAGGTGAACTGCGAACCTCGATCAGATATTATTCTGCTTGGAACTCCGTGTAGCTTGAGTATGTGGTCCACATACAACTGAGCATACTTGTCACCTCTGTAGACTGTCTTTACAGGTATGAAGTGTGCAACCTTCGTCAGACGGTCTACTATGACCCATATTGAGTCATTCCCTTTCTGAGTACGGGGTAACCCCACAATGAAGTCCATACTGATTTCATCCCATTTCCATACGGGAACATGCAGTGGCTGTAACAGTCCTGCGGGTCTCTGATGTTCTGCCTTGACTCTGCTGCAGATATCACATCGAGCAACAAACTCTGCTATGTCTTTCTTCATTCCAGTCCACCAGTACTTCTGTTTCAGATCCACGTACATCTTGGTACTTCCTGGGTGGATGGAATAAGCGGAGTTATGGGCTTCATCCATGATAAGCTGCCGATATCCTCCGTTCTCGGGTACACAGATTCGATCCTTGTACCACAACGTGCCTTGATCATCAACCCTAAAACCAGGGGCTTTATCTTCCCCAGTTTTAGCTTTGATGTCACATATTCCATCATCGTCCACTTGAGCTGTTCGGATCTGGTCTTCCAAGGTTGGCTTCACACACAGAGCATCTTCCTGACTCGCCCGTGTGAAGTGCAGGTTTAGCTGCTTGAATGCTGCCAGTAACTCAGGTCTCTTCTTATGCAACTTGACACTATTGCAATGAGCTTTGCGACTAAGTGCATCCGCAACCACATTAGCCTTTCCAGGGTGATACTGTATATCCAGGTTGTAGTCCTTGATCAACTCCAACCATCTTCTCTGCCTGAGATTAAGATCTGCCTGAGTGAAGATATACTTCAAACTCTTGTGATCTGTGAAGATCTCACACTTATTCCCTATCAGATAGTGCCTCCAGATCTTCAGAGCATGAACAACAGCTGCTAACTCCAGGTCATGTGTTGGGTAGTTCTGTTCATGAACCTTTAGTTGCCTTGATGCATATGCCACAACTCGACCATCTTGCATTAAAACACAACCCAAACCTTGTCGAGACGCGTCGCAGTATACGACAAAATCTCGATGGATATCAGGTAGGGTTAGCACTGGGGCTGTTGTCAACCTTCTCTTCAACTCTTGGAAACTCTTCTCACATGCTTCTGTCCACTTGAACTCTTTTCCTTTCTGAGTCAGAGCTGTCATTGGCCTGGCTAGCTTGGAGAATCCTTCTATGAATCTGCGGTAGTAGCCTGCCAAACCGAGGAAACTTCTGATCTCAAACACATTGGTGGGTTGCTTCCATTCTGTCACTGCTTCAACCTTGGCTGGGTCTACTGCAACTCCTTCAGCTGTCAGGATATGACCGAGGAAGGCTACCTTTTCCAACCAAAATTCACACTTGCTGAACTTGGCGTAAAGCTCGTGTGCTCTTAGCTTCTCAAGAACAATCCTCAAATGTTGCTCATGTTCTTCTGCACTCTTTGAGTAGATCAAGATGTCGTCAATGAAGACCACGACGAATTTGTCTAACTCTTCCATGAATACCTTATTCATTAGATTCATGAAGTAAGCTGGGGCATTGGTGAGTCCAAAAGGCATCACTGTGAACTCATACTGTCCATAACGGGTGACAAAAGCTGTCTTGAGTATATCTCCTTCTCGAATCTTCAGCTGATAGTACCCGGATCTCAAGTCAATCTTGGAGAAGAACTTGGCTCCCTTCAGCTGATCAAACAAGTCATCGATCCTGGGGAGTGGGTACTTGTTCTTGATGGTAACTTCATTGAGTGAACGGTAGTCGATGCACATTCTCATACTACCATCCTTCTTCTTGACAAAGAGAACAGGTGATCCCCACGGGGAAGAACTTGGTCTTATGAAACCTTTCTCCTGTAACTCAGCTATCTGCTCTTTCAACTCTGCCAATTCATTTGCTGCCATCCTGTAAGGTCTCTTTGCTATTGGTGAAGTTCCAGGGATTAGTTCGATGATGAACTCTATATCCCGATCAGGTGGCATTCCGGGTAGCTCATCTGGAAAGACATCTGGGTACTCACAGACTACTGGCACTTCCTCCAGGGGTGTGGCTTCCAGATTGCATACCATGGGTGTGGCTTTTGCGCTTCTCGGCTCACATTCAACTTTGATTCCTTGGTGATTCACTAGAGACACTCGTCTAGTATCACAAGCTATATTGCCTTGATGTTTACTTAGCCAGTC
The DNA here is from genome assembly GCA_007726485.1 of Eragrostis curvula. Taxonomy (NCBI): domain Eukaryota; kingdom Viridiplantae; phylum Streptophyta; class Magnoliopsida; order Poales; family Poaceae; genus Eragrostis; species Eragrostis curvula. The sequence goes on from RWGY01000031.1 coordinate 17,153,778, forward strand.
CATTCCGAGGATAACATCTATTCCGGCAGACTGGAGAACTATTAAGTTTGCCAGGAATACTACCCCACTTAAAAGAAGTTTAACCCGGGGACATCCCAACAAACACTTGATTTCCGCTCCAGGAGAGCGAGTTATCAGCGGTTGTTTGAGCAAAACAGTCGGAAAACCATGTGCAGCAACAAACTTTGAAGATATGAAGGAATGCGAAGCTCCAGAATCAAACAGAACTGTTGCAAGAGTTGAGTTCACAAGATACTCACCGAGAACAACATCTGGTGCTTCCTCAGCTTCCTGGGCATCTATGTGGTTGACTCTGCCTCGGCCAAAGGTCTGATTGTTCCTTCGCTGCTGTCCCGAGGCTTGTGATCCACCACGTCCGGCTCCTGACGCTGCAGTCCTGGCATTGCTCTGCTGGTGAGACTGTGCTGGGGCCTGATTCTGGTTCATGTAGGGGCAATTGGCAATCATATGCCCTGGCTCACGGCACCTAAAGCAAGTCCTCTTCTCATTCTGAGCTGGCTGGGCAATGCTGGGATTGCTCCTCTGCTGACTACTGGCATTCTGGTTGCGGTAGGAAGGTGTTGCATTATACTGGTTTGATGCTGAGGTCTTGTATTGCATGGTTGGCTGGTATCTAGGCTTCGGAGAAAAGCTGCCCCTTGACCTCTGGTTCCTTTCCTGCTGCTTGAACTTCTGTGCGTTGAACTTGCGCTTCCTGTCACTCTCAATGTGAGAACGTGCATCCTCCAGAAGGATTGCACGGTTCATCAGAGTGTTGAAGTCTGGATAGATGTGGGTGACCAACTGCATCTTCAGACTAGGGCTGAGTCCCTTCCTGAAGCGGTCCTGCTTCTTCTTGTCGGTGTTCATATCCTCAGGTGCATAGCGGGCAAGCTTCATGAACTTCCTGATGTACTGGTTCACAGTCATAGCTCCTTGCCTCAGAGAGCGAAACTCATCTGCCTTCATCTCCATGATACCCTCAGGAATGTGGTATCTCCTGAATTCCTCCTGGAATTCGTCCCAAGTGATAGCATCAGGATTTTCTGCGGCTTCGCGGTAGCTTGTCCCACCACTCAGCGGCTGCTCCCATGAGCTGGTGCGATGCTAACAGGACTTTCTCACTGTCATTGGCATGCACCACCTGAAGCTTCTTGGTAATACCTCTCAGCCAGTCATCTGCTGCCAGGGGATCTTCTTCTGCATTCTCGAAGGTTTGTGGCCTGAGCCTCATGAACTCTGACATCTTGGACTGAGGTCCAGCTGTACGATCCAACAGTCCTTGAGCAATGACTTCCATCAGTCGGGTCTGGTTGTCCATCACAGCGACGAGGTCGGTGACAGGTGGGTTGGGCAAGGGTCCATCTCGTCCACCTCGCCCGCCACCTCGTCCACCTCTGCCACGGTTCTGGTTTCCTCCTCCTCGGTTTTGATTCTGTTGATGTCCTCCACCTTCACCTTGGCCTACCTCATCATTCTGGTTAACCTGGTTGTTCTGATTATTCTGGCTTGCCTCATCTTCATGGTCGTTGCCTTCAATTCTGCCTCCACCTCTACCACGTTGGTTGTTAGTTCTGCCTCTTCCACGTCCACGTCCACGCCCATTGCCCTGACCTGGGGCATCCTCGTCATGCGCAGCTCGACGTTCACGACGCTGCCGCAAACGGGCGGACTGCCTTGCGGGAGGCATCTGTAGAGTTGGTAGGGGACGGTGGGAGGTGAGAGTAAGTCGAGGTTGAGGTAAACTTAAGCAAGGTAACAAGACAGGGTCACAGGATTTTCTAACACACAAACAGTAAGATCCAGCATCATTACATCATCACAGCATACATAAGCATCATAACAGAGTTCGATCACACATACCCAAGTCCTTACACACGAGGACTTGACGGCACAACTAAACAACAGGACTCGACAACATGGAACTCTAGGATACAACGACACACATCTGCTGGACTGCTCAACAAGCTACTCAACTACGGGTACAAGCACCGCTGCCACTAGTGCGCTGATATCTGACTCCTGCTGGGGTAACTGCTCCTCAGTACTGGTCGTAGCCGTGGTCCCTGCGCCAAGCACGGTACAGGTCGTAGGGGTCATCGCCCATGGCGTGGGCACGAAGCAGCTGGTAGTACTCGAAGAGGTCCACGTCCCCGAGCATCCGTGGTGCTGGCGCCTGCTGTGGAGCTGCTGGCTGCAGGTGAGCTGGGGGAGCTGCAAGCACTGGCTGGAACGGGAACAGTGGTCCAAGTGCGACAAGTGCAGGTGGGAACTGAGCTGCTGGGTCTGCCATCAGTGCTAGCTGGTGACCTGCTGGTAGTGCTGGCTGCTGCTGAACAGGGGGAGCAAACAGTGCTGGTGGCTGCTGAACTGGAGCGGCAACAAGTGCTGGCTGCTGCTGAACTGGAACGTCAACAAGTGCTGGCTGCTGTGACGCCGGAGGGTCGACTACCACAGGCTGGTCGTCACTGACAGGCGCAAAGTTGACCACGCCCTGGTCCTCGTCCTCCTCCATCTCTAGCATGTACTGAGGGACGTAGCCCTCGAGTACTGGGAAGTCGTCCTCGTCCATCGAGTCCGAGTAGTCACTGCCGGGGTCTGTCGGGTAGTCCATCTCGTGCTCCGACTCAGTGTCCTCCTCACCCTGCAGAGGGTCCTCTAGCAACTCAAACTCAGGGTCCCCCTCTGCCATCTCAGCATCCTCGTCCTCTATGGGATCCTCCTCTGACTCTGTCAGGTAGCCGTGCACGGGCTCTGAAACTGGGGCTGGAGCTGGTGCAACTACTGGTGAGGCTGGAGCCGGTGCAACTGCTGGTGAAGCTGGAGCTGGTTCAACCTCTAGTGCTGGCTCTAGAGCAAGTGCGACCTCTGGTGAAGCTGGAAGCTGTGCCACACCTGACGGTCCTGCACCTCCAGAGTCGTCACTGTCTCCTCCAGAGTCGTCACTGTCTCCTCCAGAGTCGTCACTGTCAGTGGGGTACCACTCTGAGTCTGACGGTGCTGCGTAGTGCGAGTGGTACTGAAGTCCTCTGATCCTCATAGTGTACCTGCGACGGGGTCCTCCGTGGTACTTGTGGCACTTCACCCAAGCACGGTCAACTGTCTTGATGAGGTACTTCGCATCCTCCCTCCAGAGCTTCTTGGTGGTCTCAAGCTCTGTCGTCTTCTCTGCAAGCTGAGCCTGAACTGCTGCAAGCTGGGCCTGAACATCTGTGAGCTTCTGCTTGTCCTCATCCCACACCTGCGCAGTCGTCTCAAGGACGTGAGCTGTCTGTGTAGACTGTGCCTGGGCCTCTGCGAGCTGAGTCTGAGTCTGCTGGAGCTGCTCACGGAGACTCCTCTCTCTGAACTCTGCTGCCTCTGCTCTGGTGATACTCCAGTGGTACTCTCTCTGCTGGTCCTCAAACAGGTTGTCAAGGGCCATCAGGTACCAAGCGGACGCTACAACGGTGGGGTCCTCCTCGCCCTGTACTGCACTCATCCTGTACTCCCAGGCTGGGTCAGTGTACTCGAAAAGCGGGAAGTAGCGGCAAGGGGTGCCACGTACTCCCAGCTCGTGGCGCTCGCAGAAGATCAGCAGGGTCTTCCGAGCTGCAAGCTGGTGGGCGTCGGGAGACTGGGCGCCGGTGGCTCTCACAGTCAGTGGTGGCAGGTCTGGACGTGCGCGGGGCTGGAGGACTGTCACCTCCACCTCGCACTGCTGGGTGCCCCTCTCGACAAAGCTGCGGGCACGGTACTCTGGACGGTCGGTGTAGCCGAACCTCTGCAAGGTCTCAAACAGGACAGTGGGGAAGCCTGCCACTCCAGTCTGGTAGCTGAAAGTCCACTCGGTGCCTAGCTGCTGGTCCGCCATCTGTTCCAACAAAAGTTGAAAACAGGTGAGTAACAGGTATAAAATAGTTTTGTAAGTAAGAACGGAACTGTAAGAAATTTTGTAATATAGTTTATATATATAACATATCACTCTCTCTCAATCGTTTCCAACCTAGGGTCCATCCTACAGTCAAGCATGGCTCTGATACCACTCTGTCATACCCCATTTCTGGAGCATGAGTGCTTACTGTATCAGTCCCTGGATCAGACGCTGATACATACACTTTACACAGAATGATATCACAGAGTCATTACTTACATAAATATTACCGAGTCTCATACAAGCCTTCATACATAAAAGGTCTTACAATTCCTGGCCAAGGGCCATCTTATTACACCAAGCATCATGCTAGTGGGCTGCAAAGGCAGAACCACTTAAACACAACTACAGCGGAAGACGGAAGCAAAGCCGACACAGGCATCTTGAGTGCGGACGGAACCCTACTCTTCATCACCATCCTCCTGATACTCAGGTTCCTCATCTGAATGATTAAAGCAAGGGTGAGTACATAAGGTACTCAGCAAGTCCTAACAGCAAGGAGTATAAGCATGCAAGGATATCATCGAAGGATAGGCTGAGGGTTTAGTGTTTAGGCGGAAAGCCAGTTTTATGCAGGGGTTTATTTGTAAAACAAAGCGGTTCGCAAACTACTAATCATGATTATCATTGGGGATTAATGGGGTTGTTTGGCCCTGGGGGAGACATAGTCCATCCCGCCAGTTCCCACATTTTAATGCTGGCAGGAGACCAGCTCACGGTTCCACACCGGAGTATTCCAAAAAAACACACCAAGGGATTAACTCACACCGTTCTACTAATCATTGTGTGGCACAAGCTTTCGCATTGTCCATTACCGTGGAACACGGCTATCATGATAGATTTTATACTCTGCAGAGGTGGTACACATTTCCCCACATGGTACCCCAGTCCTCCCTATCGTCATAGGTTGGGCTGGCATACTATTGGTCCCGTACCTACTTGGTGTCACCGCGGCACCACCACGGAAATACTCCAACCAGGGGCGTCACAATATCATCATCATCATGTAGAAAGGCCTGAAAGAACACCATATGCCGGACCACGACGCTCACTACTTCGGGTCTTCTCCTGGCTTCCGTCGCAATCTTCTGCCCTCCAGGTGGGTACCGGGTGAACACTATAGTAGGGTGTGGTTCCAAACCTTTCCCATTCAAGGCATGTGGTTGTACGAAAGGTGCTAGGCAAGGCGGCACATGAACCGGTCCTTATACGACCGAAGCAAGCATCTTCAATAGCTATCCTCAAAGGAGGACTCGCATCCCAGAGATAGCCCTCCCCACGGAGGACTACCTCGCTTGCTCCCGCCAAGAGAAATCCCACTATGGGTTGCACAAATATCACTAGTATAATACCACCCCAAATTTCGTATTCACACGCACTCCACCAATCACACACGCATTTAACGCAAAAAGCATGATTAACAAGATTAATTAAGTACACATGGTAACAAGTCCTAAGCAGCATAGCATATCAACATATCATTAAAGAATTAATGACAGTGAATCCTAGGGCTAACAAGGCAGTGGATAAACAATTAACAAGGCATGGCAATCATCAACATAGGATCAACTAACATTTAAAGCACATTTAAATATCATGCAAGTTATTTCCAAAATAAGCTCTAAATAGGACTATTTGCAAACATAGGAACAACATGATCAAGGGGTTAGAACTTGCCTTCACCAAAGTCTTCTTCTTCTAAGTCCTCGTATTCCGGATCCTCGTTTCCTTCCTCACAAACTTGATCCTCTATTTAAAGCAATTAAACGACGATCGAATTAATCTAGCGATCAAACAATTTAGCTAACAAGCAAATAAATCCAAATAAGAGCCAAACAGGGGACAACAGTGGGTGGTACTGATTCCAACAGATAGATCATGAAATTTGATGAATTTTGGCGAAAGATTCATCAAATTTGGAGTTAAATTGAAGGAGTTATGAGTTTTGCAAGATTTCCAATGGAAAGATAAATAGGATTTAAGCTAAATAATTAGCAAAAGGTAAATCCTAATTATCCAGAAGCAAACAAAGGCTGGAATGAGCTTAGGACACTAAATACTATTTTTAGAAATTTTACGGGATTTTTCTGTTGAAGAAAAAGTGCTAGAAAAGATTTCCGTGTGCAATCTGCGTGTGGCCGTAGCAATAACAGGGCGCATGAGAGGCTGACAGGTGGGACCGCGGGGGCGGGTCCGCTGCTGGCCACTGTTTCGTGGACTAGGTCCACTGGCTTGGTGGACCGAGCGGGCGCGAGTCTGCGGTCCACGGTGCGCCGAGCCCGTGGACTCGCGCTGACTGTGCAGGGGAGACCGGGTCGCTGCGGGCCCGGTGGCTGACGTGGCGAGCCACGTAGGACGGCGGCGCGACGCAGTCGACGACGCCGGAGCAGCAGGGCGCGCGGCGGCGCCTCGCCGGAAAACTCGCCGCCGGCGTCCACAGTGCTCAAACGGCGACGCGGCTGGAACCATCCTACCCTACGCGCGACGGCGAATCTAGCGGTGCTACATGGTGACGCGGAGGGTGGCTGCAGCGGCGGCGCGCGCTCGCCGGAGTGCGGCGGCGCGGCGGTGGCCAGAGCGCGAGCGCGCACATGTGCGCGTTGGCGTGAAAACAAGTGGCCGTGCACGCGCGCGCGTGCACGGGGAGCGCGACGCACGCCTTGGCTTGGCCAGGCGCGGTCGTATGGCTCACCGGCGACGAGGTCGCGCGGTGGCGCGCGGGGATGCGCGGTGCGAGGAGGGTGAACAAGCGCGAAGGGCTAAAATGAAAGGTGCAAAAGAACCAGGGGAGGATGGGGGTGCTCACGGTGGACTTGATGACGTCGGAGGTGGCCGGAGACGCGACGTCGACGCGAGCACGGTGGCCGGAACCCTAGCTCCCGGCGAACTCCATGTTCCTCGTCCCAACTGCAAAAATGGCAGGCAGGAGAGGGTTAGGGAGTTGCTGAGGAGTCCGGAGGAAGAAGAAAAGAGGAGCGGGGCAGACTGGTTGGCCGTGGATGGCTCGTCGGAGTAGCTGCCGGACTTGAGGACGACGGAGGGGAAAACGGAAATTGGGGCTCGGTGGATGCAGAGAGGGGAAATTGAGGGTGCGGGAGTGTGAATGAGAAGGAGAGGGAGCTCTCCTCTTATAGCCGCGGCTGGGGAAGAGGCTTCCTCGCAACGGCTCCTCGCCGGAGTTATTGTAGCTCTGACGGGGGAGCACGCGGCGCAGGGTACGGCGGGGATACGTGGCTCCGCGGGCGAATGGGGAAAGGCGGTGCTCTGTTCGCCGTCGAATAGGAGCGGAGGCGAAGTTAAGGCGCGGGCGGCGTGCGCTGGCGTCCGCGCCGTCGTACCACGGCGGCGAGCGGCGCTCGGTCCGCTGGTCCGAGGGAGGAAGACGGAGGCGGGTCCCGCGCGTCAGCGAGAGAGAGAGGGGAGTGGGCTGACGGGCTGGCGCGGTTGAGCTGGGCTTGCTGGGCCGTCGTGGGAAGAGGAAAAGAAAAGAGCTGGGCCGCGGGAGAGAAAGGGAGAGGAACGGCCCGGCGGAAAAGAAAATGGTTTAACCATTTTCTGGATTTTGATTTGAGGCGAATTTGAATGGAATTCAAATTTTGAAAAGGAACAAGATCAAAAGAACACATAAATAAAAACAGAAAATTCCAAATATGCACATGGTGGTGTTTGATGCACGGTTAAAATTCGAAAATGTCATTTTGATGTGCAACTTGTAACCCATTTGATTTGCATTTGTTTGAATTCAAAAAGTTTAAATTTTTAGTGGTTTTTGGACATGGGAAAACACAGGGTGTTACACTGCCCAAGCCTCTCGATGCAACATTAATATCAACCCATCGGTCCCCAACCATGACGCGCTTAAACCCAGCAGCAAGTGCATTGCTGACCTCCGGTGCCACCGCGATCTCAATATTTTGTTGGAGTTGTTCCAACCTCAGCGGTTGTTTATCTACACCCGCCGCCTCGTCTATGTCCTCTCCATCGTATGGTGCCTTGCTAACTGCCTGATCCTCATCTGCAGCCCCATTAGCAGTCTGTCCATCACTTTTGTTAGGCTTTCCTGATGACTTAGAGTTCACAGAGTTTCTCGATGAGTTGGCCTTTGCGAGAAACCTCTCCTTCTGTTCACCAGCATAGTTTAGCGCTCTGGCTACCACAGGCTTAGAAGTATGGACCGTGACCTCCCTAGTTCGCTTTGGGGGTGAGGCACGTAAGTCCTCCCCAAACTGAACTCCCTGTTCTTCCTCATCCTCGTCAGGACATTCACATTTTGCATGCCCAATTCTGCCGCAAATGAAACAAAAATGTGGCACATGTTCATATCGTACCGTGACCACCATCTCCCCACGTCCTTTCAGCCTTATAGGGATTTCTGGAACCAAAGCTTTGGCCAATGGAAAATTAACTCGCACTCGCAGATAACTAGGAAACCTAGTGTCCACTCTAATCACCTTACCCACTTTTCCTCCTAACTTTTCAGCAAAATCTTCATTCATCATCGCCGGGGGCAAGTCATAGAAACGAACCCAAAGCTGAATTGACTCAATGACAATCGATGACGGCCTTGAAAAACCATCATAGTGTACCACTATAAGTGCATCACCCTTGTGCTTCCATGGTCCGCCACCCACCACATATTGCAGATGTTCCTCTGAATCAAATTCAAGTAGGAACCTATTTATGTCCAGCACCTTCACCGGGGCTACTAGCTCAAAGCCCCAATACGATTGCACCTCTGCAAACAAATTCCTTATCTGGTACTTTTTGCATGAGTAGAACCGACCTATTGCAAAGAATTTCTTTTCAGAACTGGCACCTTCCTCCTCGAGATCAAACTCTAGCACATCATCATCAACGTCTTCCTGCCCATCGCCCTCCTTGAAAATCACCATGGCCATATTCCCTTCATCCTTGCCACGTTGCATGATTGCTCCTGGTGGGGGAGGCGACTCCCCCACTCCTTCCTCCTTTGAACTCTCCCCCACTCCTTCCTCCTTTGAACCCCTGCCCCGAGTCTCCTTACTCGAGCCACGAGCTAATTGACCACCTGTATCCGGTTGATTAGCCAACCTCTTCATCGCCATCTGCTCACCGGTAGCAGCGTCCTCCGACGGCGCCTTTGATAGGTCCTTAGGGCCGCCGGGAATCACCGGCCCCATGGGACTCTCGCCGCCGCCAGTCCCTGCCATCTACACACACAGCAAGTTCTACTCGCCTACAAGCCCTAGAAACTCAAGAAACGTCGAGACAGCTTCGAGTGGGCAGAAACACAAAGGGATCCCCTTAATCACCCCCACTGCCGACGATCTCGAAGTAACCAGGCGCAAGTACGCAAGAGAAAACGAGACACAATGTCAACCCTAGGTCGCCGCCGACTATGAAGCCGCGGTATAAACAAAACCGAGATGTAATCCCGTAAGCAACAGGAAAAACAAAACGTCCTACGCCCCAGTAGTCCTGGGCATAGACGTACAGGCACTCGAGACCGATTCAATCACGAGATGTTGGTGGAGTTGGGAGATCGCCACGCAGTCGCCAAAATCGCCATGGCGGCTAGGCTTTCTGCCAAGAGGGCCGAAGAAACTATTTTACCCAACACAATACAATATTATTGCCAGTGATATGAAACATAAACATTGTCTTTGGTACGTATCACAAGTTCAAAGCAATGATATTAATTCTTTCCTTCACGAATGCGGTGAACTTGTGATACGTACCATCATGGGATTGAGACGTTCAGATAAAGGTTGATAAGAGTACTTCTACCTATGTCAAGCATAAGTACTTCTACCCTTCTTGCAGGAATTGATATACGTGGCTTAGTATTTCCCAACGAAGAGAATTTGATAGGAACCAGCGTTCATGGAACGGAACGGTTCCATAGGCCACAAGTCCTGAAAATACTGAACAAACACAACGGTAAAATGCTGAGAAAATTTCGCAATGAAGAAATTCAAAAAGGGAATGGTTCCATAGGTCGTCGAACTGAACGAAAGTGACATGTATTAACATGTGCCATAAAAATGTTAGTAAGTTTCTAAATTAACGTTTTAGGTTTCAATACTTTTTTTCTAATGTAAAAGTATAAAGCTTGCATAGACGATAGACGTTTCTTTCAATATAAGAACTGTTTGTACATTTCAGTTTCTATTGCAATGAATTAGCTTACCATATTGCATTAATGCGCTATTATGTTTGAGTTCCTTAGTAATTAGAAACGACAACAGTTGTATCTGCCTTAGAAACACAGATTGTTGTCCTATTTTCAGCAATGGCATCACGCTCAGTCCTCCCCTTCGATGAAACACAATGGATCATCCGAATCCGCCGGATCCTCGATGAGGAGATCGAGCTCTGTGACGATCAGCCCATCTCCATCTTTGATGTGCCCAAGGCTCTGTTGAGCACTAAACCTGAAGCATACATCCCTCAATTGGTGTCCTTTGGCCCATACCACCATTGTCGTGAAGAGCTCTGTGATATGGAGAGATACAAGCTCTCAGCGGCCAAGAGAGCTCAAATCCACCTTCCAGGCATGGACCTTCAACAGCTTGTGTTCAACTTTACCAAATTGGAACATCGCATTCGTGCTCACTATCACAGGTCGGTTAAAGAGACTATAATTTTCATACCCATAACGAAAATCGCATTCTTGATTTACTTATTGTTTGCAGGCATCTGAATCTTAGCAAGGAGACACTTGGGTGGATGATGGCGATCGATGTGTCATTCCTTCTCGAGTTCCTTCAGACTTTAAACAAGAACAATAACGAAAGGGCACTGCAGATGATCCCCTCAAGAATGTCGCATCTGGTAGATCTCTCTCGCAGGACGTCGTCCCATAGCATGCTATTGCGTGACATTGTGATGCTGGAAAATCAGGTCCCTCTGTTCCTGCTCCATAAGGCGATCGAACTTCGATCCTCGTCGGCACAACCTGCACAATCTGTGCTGAGCTCTATGCTGATTGGGTTCTTCCAGGAAGTGTCCACATTCAGGGGACTTGGTTGTCCATGCACTGATATCAACCAACACGTCCACTTGCTTGACTTCCTCTACTCAAACATGGTTCCTAGATGTACAGATAAAGAGGAATCAAGCGGCACAACTGAAGAAGCACAAGAAGAGTCTCATTGCAAACATAATCATAGAAAGAGGGCGACTCTGAATTCAATCATGGGCTTCCTTGTTAAGCGCGGCTCAAAGTTGATATCAGTACTAATAGATTTCATGGCCGGCATCTTACTGAAGTTTGTAGCAAGCCTTCCTTGCCTCTCGGTGCTCAGCCAACCCATCGAGCAGCTAGCACAAGCCACTGAACCAAGCAGGGCTCCAGATGTTCAGAACAAGAACTTATCACCGTTGCTTGAAGAGATCGCAGTGCCTTCTGTCACCGAGTTAGCATACGCCGGTGTCAAGTTCTGTCCAACGGTTGGTGACCTCTCCATGATCGACTTCTCCTCAGAATCTGTGACACTGCACCTCCCGGTGATCGGCGTCGACGTCAACAGTGAGGTCGTGCTGCGAAACCTGGTGGCCTACGAAGCATCAGTGGGCACCGGGGCGCTGAAACTTGCGCGGTATGTGGAGCTGATGAATGGGATCATCGACACCCAGGAAGATGCGCAGCTGCTGAGGGAATGCGGCATTATTCTGAACCACCTCAAGAGCGACCAGGAAGTGGCTGAGCTGTGGAACGGCATGACAAGATCAGTGAGGCTGACGAGGGTGCCGGCGTTGGACAAGGTGATCGATGACTTGAACAAGCATTACAACAGCTGTTGGAAGGTGAAGATCAGAACGTTCGTGAAAGTGCATGTCCTTGGATCCAAGGAGTTGCTCGGGAGCATCGTCGTGTTGTTGTTGTTACTCTTTATGGGCCTCCAGGTCTTCTGTGTGGCTCGTGGTTGCGTCCCTGCTCCGTATCGCATGGCGAGCAGAAAAGTTGGAGCGTGAATAAACACTAAAACAAGCGTGTGACTGCCGAATTAGTAGTCACAAGGCACGCGTAGCAGTGCAATGGTCTGCAAGAAAAATGGAACCTAGAAAATTTTGTGTCAACCTATCCGCTTCACTTCCTTGTGTTGAAATAGTTGTGTTCGATCCATAAAGAATTCAACAATAATTCAGACAAATTTCAAAGGCCCATAACCTATGAAACCAAGTCGGTTGTGGGGCGCTAAAACCTTCATGGTTATCTCTACATAAATACAACTAGCCACGATGACAATATGAGCAACGAAATATACCGCGTGTACTATTCTCAGCGTGCACTTAAGGATTTTTTTTTTGATAATTTAGGAATATATTAAACTAAAAAAGACCGGGTACAACGGCACTCTCACAGAGTGTAGAAAGTAACACTGCAAACAACATACATCTGTTTAACACGTAGAACAACAAAGTGGACACGCGTCAACAGAAGCACCTGCATGCTGGCCACATGCACAAGGAAGACGGCAGCCGCATTTCGCGTTGCCACCGAACGCCGGCGATGTCGGCTGTTGCTAGAGCCAGCGATGCTGGACCTAAAGGATTGTATGTCCGAGAGGAGGAAAGAGTGACCTGGTATAACACCATGCGCATGAAAATTCATCGCAAAGAAACATATTTTTAATCCGTAAATTTTTAAAGGGACTGGCATGTAAACTATGCCAAATGTCTGGCCGACCTCGACGTGTTTTTTTTTGTGTGTGGCTATAGTGGTCGATAGGAGGTGAGGGCGAATGGAGATGTCACGTCATGGCCCATTGTCCAGCGAACCAACCTCCCTGCACCACGTGGCAAAAGCGGGAGGTGTGATTAGGGCTGGACGAAAAGCTCGTGGCTCGTTAGCTCGGCTTGGCTCGGCTCAGCTCGGCTCGTTCACTTTTTCTAACGAGCCAAGCCAGATTTGTAGCTCGTTATGTTTAACGAGCTGGCTCGAGCCGGCTCGTGAGCCGCTCGCGAGCCAAACGAGCCAACAAGTCCTAACAAGGCCAGCACCTCTCGATCCCCTCCTCCCTCCCCACGCCTTATCTCTTTTCCGAATCACGTCGCCATCACACCTTGCCTCCTCTTAAGTCCCCATAGCGTGCCTGCATCGCTCCGTTCGTGAGCTGTATCGCCTGCCTCGTTGGCCCATCACTCTGCTCCCTCGATGCTCATTTGCGAGCTTGCCCGGAGGAGGCAACGTGATGCGCGGCGGCCGGCGGCTCAAGCCATACGGTGCCACCGCTCTCCCTACTCCTCTCGTGCGGTGGTGTCGGCTCCTCCATGTCACCAGCCCCCTTCCCCTCTCGTCCAAGACGATCTCCACGACGTCCGCCTCCCCGGCCGGCATGCCTTCGTGCTCAAGGGCGTGAAGATATATCCGGCAGTGGGTCGTCGTCTTGTTCCTCATATCGTGACAAAGATACTGGTGGGTGGCGACAAGCTTAACGAGCTGGCTCGCGAGCCAACTCGAGCTCGTATCGAGCCGAGCCGAGCCAGCTTTCTAGCTTGTTAAGATAACGAGCCGAGCCGAGGCAGCTCGTTATCCTAACGAGCTGTCCGAGCCGAGCCGAGCTGGCTCGGTAGTCCAGCCCTAGGTGTGATGGTCACGATGACGTAAGCCGGGGTGTGTGTGGGGGGGGGGGGGGGGGGGGAGGGGTCCTCATTTCACCTGATGAAAGTAATCAATATTTATCTCTCATTTTTTACAAAGGATATTTCTCATTATAATCATTTTTTACGAAGGATTTTTATGTCTCATTATACAATTATCTTTTCTTATTTGTGGCAAATGTTGTATTTTTCTGAATTTTTCTTTTTAGAGTAGGGGAGGACGAGATGGGGTGAACACGCCGTGAAATTTTACCGGAGACACTAACTGATTTCCCTTGGATCACAACGGAAGTCAAAACGTATACCCTTGAGTACTCGCAGTTAACAATCTTAAACTTATAAGACCATTGTTAATTCATCTGCGGCACCATGGACCTGGCATCATGACCGTTTTGACCAATGAGTTACTCTCTTCAAATCGACCATGCTCTGGATGGATGGCATCATAAATTTTATGGAACAAATTTTATTAACTTTGCATGACTAAAAGATATGAGATCAAACAACTGATGTGCACACATTTATTCATCGCTCCAAATTTCTTCCTTGGGTTGCTCCCGTTGATGATACCTCATGAATGCGCCCTTGGCGGTGGCGACGATCGAACAATCCAAGCTAGGAAAAAAAAGAGAGGCAAAACTATAAATTTGTTTCTATACTTGCGCTAGATAAATATTTAACAAAATATAATAACTAATAATACTAGTGTCATGTCAAGAAAAATAATAATTTATAGGCACTTACTTCCACATGGTTTCCCATCTGGCACAGGATTGCCACAATCATGTGCAACATCAACCAGCTTGACGGCACTTATTGTGCTCTCCTCGTCTAATCTAAGTATACGACACACACAAATCATGTCAGATTCTTTCACAACGCGGCAACATTCATGGTCTGGATGAACATAATCGCCACTAATTGAGATGTTACTCTTGCATTTCTGCTTAACCAATTCCTTTTCCCCATGACAATCCTTGTTACCCAAAGCCTGATGTGTTGCAAGCAAGGTAAAAACTAAAGCAAAGAACAGAACTTGAAGGCTTAGTTTTATAGTAGCCATATTCTTTGTGTAAGCCTGTAGATGATGAATAACGATCTTGATAGGGACAATGCCTGAACTGCACGCTTCTATTTATAGCGCACGAAAGAGTCTCACAACTAATAATAGAGAATCTCTGGCTGATAGCACCACATCCAGAATTTGATTCATAAAGAATAAAATGAATGTTTAGAAATCTTATACAAATTAGTAGCAATATATATTTAAACCTGCGCTCTTAAAAAAAATCTGAATGCTAAGAAATCCTGCAATGGATATACATCCAATTATAATAAATCGAATACATGAGTTGGAACCTATAATGGCAACCATATTCCAGCATGTTGTGCTTCCAAGCATATGTTCTTATATTACAACATCTCGTGGTTCCATGAGTATTGATTGTTATAGATACCATGCTTACATTACACACTTCTATATCTAGCATAAAGAAGTGTCACCTCTAATTAATAATGAAAAATCTTTAGACCGGTAGCACCACATCCAAAATCTGAGTTATATATATATAAAAATGTCTACAAATCTTTATGAACAATACACAGTTTAAACATGGCCTAGGAAGCAAAACCTAAATGCTAAGAAATATTTTCGGCACCTTTTATCATATCCATTTTTTCCAGGAATGTTTATCATATCCATTTGATAGTGCAAATATGCTATATCTTAAATTGGAACATAACTTGTATTATACTGTACTCTTAATTAATTTCATATTTGTATATGTTGTATATGACATTATGGACAACCCTGGATCAAGGCTCCGAGGAAGCAAGTTTGGGCCAGAAGATACGCAATAGAGCCATGTGCCGGCCCAGCATTGTCTATTACAGCGGCCAACATAAAAAAAATCCGATTATTCGTTGTGGCAATGGCATGCGCTGGCATATCTTATCTTCCACCGTTCCTTGTGCTTTGAGATTCGGAAACTGTTGTGTGGCAGAGTTGACTGCTTGGCGCTTGCTCCCAAGTGCTTCTGCAGGCTTTTGTTCAGTGGTCAAAAGAGTGAAACTGATGTCCGTCTCTCTCTCTCCTGTTGCGCCCCGTCTCTCATGTTGGTTCTCTCTCTCTCCTAAATGCCTCTCTAGCTTTCTCTCTGCTGCGTCTCTCTCTGCATTTTTGGTTGCACAAAATATAGCTATTACGTTTTTGCGCAAGAGAAAAAAATAGCTATTACGTTCATCATCGTACAGAAAATGTAGTATTTGATTGTATAGTACTTCGGAAATATATTACTTGAGTTTTAATCGATAATATAATACTTGATGGTATAGTATTTGGTAGTATAATACTTAGATCTTATTGTACTCAATAGTACAATGATAAAATAATATTATCGCTTTTATAGTAATGTCGATAATATATTACTCTCACTTTTACAATATACTTAGATTGTATAGTACTCTTGGCGCATCTCTCGATCAATAATACTCTTGGTGCATCGCCTCTTTCATGATGGATTCACGTCTGATCTTCGCCGACGGCTCGGGGCTCCTGTTCTAGGCAAAGAGAACATGCGGATTCGTTCGGTAAGTGCGCTACGCTCTAGCAGTTTGACTTGTCATGTTGGAGCTAGCGCGCCCGCTAGTTATCCGGTAATTCAGATCAATCTATGGTTTGACATCTTGCATCGACTACATGGAATTGTTTAAGACCTAGTTCAGTTCTTTGTTGCAGTTGGTTGACTTGTCCTAGTCGTGACCTTGTAGCCGATTGCTGATATCGATTTCCTGTTTGATCTGGTTATTCGAGTCACTGTTATGCGAACTAGAACCAATTTGATCTATTGCTGCCGATCGTGTGGTATGGTTTGATCTGGTCCTGTACTGCCTCATCTGGTTTGACTTGTCCTAGATGAAACGATTGGTAGCATGTCGATTTGGTTAGTTCTATTAGTTTAGCAGTTCTACTAGGGTGTTTAGCTGGCAGTTTATCTTGTATTTTGGTTGTATCGGCCCAGCATTCTATTTCTATTAACTGTGGCCGATGTGACATTATCATGTATTTTTCGTTGTATCGGCTCGGCATTCTATTTCTATTAACCGGCTGATGTGACGTCACCTCATATCTTATCAGTTGCGGGATCAAACTGACTGGCACGTCTCGAACCCCAAGGGCATGGTCCTGCACTGGAGTTAAGCAGGTCTCCCAGGCCACGTGTGTGCGGCGCACGAAGGAATCAGCTCCAGCGACAAACGGTGATTTTTACGTCAACACACTAAATGGCACGCCCGGTGGGACTCATCTCGTATTATCTGCCTAGCAGTTGGAATATTTTTGTGCTTTGAATGATTTTTTTTTTTGCAAGGGGAAAAGGAGTTTTATTAACTCATAATAGGGTTACAATCAGTTGCAATAGCCAGACTTTGGAGAACATCTCCCTAGACGCCTTAATCGTCAACATATGGATTCTGAATTCTATTACAATGCAAAAATTCAACTCCCCTCAGCTCAGCAATGAGCTCTTTAACCTCCCGTAAAAGCAAAGCATATTGTGACCGATTCTCTCCATCAGACTTGATCGCATTACACACCAACAAACAATCAGACTCTAGTTGACATGGCAACTCCCCCCCATTTAAAAGCAAGGCTGAGGCCTTCTTTACAGGCAATCAACTCTGCTTCCTCTGCACTAGCACAATTGAAAATCACCCGACCAGAACAGAGGATGGTCTCACCAATTTCATTCCTAATGATTATCCCAACTCCAGCTCGCCCAGAATTAGCTTCAAAAGCCGCATCCACATTTATCTTTATTCTTCCGCCTGGTGGTTTCATCCAGAGTTTAACATTCATACTCTGTTCGTCTCTCCATTAACAGCTGACAACCTCTGTTCTTCCCGGATAGAAAACAGTGAACTATGATAGCTCAACAAAAACTGCACCGACCCTTCAATAGAAATCTCTGGGCCATCATGTGTGATCTGATTTCTTACAAACCAGGCACGCCAAAGGATGAGGAGCAACATATCCCTCGCTTCTGCTGGACATTCCAACAACATGATCAACAACCAGTCTGTAGCAATGGTCATCGTCTTCCAATCTTTCGGAATAGGCCAGAAATTCCTCATGGCTTGCATGAGCGCACGCGCGAGCGGACAAAACAACAAAGCATGTGCCTCTGTCTCCTCTTCCTGTCCACACACTGCACAGATACTACTAGTGGTATACGGCGCGCGTTCGCGCACCGCTTGATGATTTGCAGCGTGATTTATGGATGTTGTTCTGATAGAACCATGTGAACACACGAATTTTATCTGGTACCTGGTAGCTGCTGTTTGGAGAAAACAAAGTGGACAAAGGTACAAAGATCACCAAGTCTTTGTTCAAAATCACACGTTACAATTACGGATGTTGCCGTAGAGCGGATGGATTATGAGAAACAATTACGATTTGCTAAAAAGCAGCCTTGCTTGCTGCCTGCTAAGTAATTTGTGTTGAAATACAAAAAAGCGTAGAGATGGCATGTAAAGGGTTATAATAATAACAGCAAGCATAACTATAGCTATCTGACTGCACAAATAAAAGTATAGAAGGAATGAAACACATTTTACTTAGAATAAAAGAAAATCTGTAATGGCAAATGGCACAAGAGTGATATATAGAGTTTGCTGGGAAAAGAAACAGCTGAAATCATAATGATTTGTTATTGAGGTTTATACATACAATTGTCTTAAAAAGAGATCAGCCAATAAACAGCGGAGACAACAATCGGGTAGGCTGTATTGAAAAGAAAGAACACTAAGCAGTTGAGATGTAGCACAATAGTTCTTGACCATCAAATAGAGGGCGTGCTCCCCTAAAAAATTCGCTTGAGACAGGCAGCGTCCTCAGCAACCAAACACACCTATATTGATTGAAAAGAAAGATGTGTTCCTTTGGGCTCTCAATCACCGTCATACCCATAGCCAGCGTCAACCTTAACATAATCATCTGAGATGAATTGTAAATAGAATAATTGGACTGTTTTTATACACTAAGGTGTGCTATTCAGATGGTAAAGTACTAAATTTCAACTTGACTCTGGTTAAAATTACATAGAATACGTTTCTGTCAGAAAAACTTGACTGTTTGGATCTATATCATAACGTGACTGAACTTGAATTACCTTGGCGATGCTGATGGAGGTGCAAGTTCAGGAAGTTGGGCAAAATTAGTGCCAATATATGCTGGACTACATCTCAATATAGCATAAACAGGGATCATATAGCGTATATTGGCACTAATTATCTTGGCGATGCTGATGGAGGTGCAAGTTCAGCAACCTATATTCTTGTCAATATAGCATAAACAGGGATCATATACACATTTAGAATCATATGTGAAAAAGCGAAAATCCAATTAATTGCTTGGAAAAGAAGAGATCGCACAGTCTATTTATGATGAATGGTGCGTGTAGATGGTTATTTATGAAGTTTCAGAATCGAGCTATGTAATGAATTAACCAATGATTAAAATATGTTAACAAAAAACCAATAAAAATAAAATGGAGCACAGAACAAAGATATCACTACCCTGAAGAAAAATGGCTTTGTACATATGGAAGCTTTTAGAGAAATTTAAGTCCTCCATAGCAGGTCGTTATTCCCGTTTCAGAATTAGCACCAAGTTGTTGCCCACTAATTCTGGCAAAGCAATAAAGATGCAAGGATTAATTAGGAATACAAGGCCACCTAACAAAAAAAACTGCAGGAAAATCTACAAGGCCACTTAACAAAAAAAAAACTGCAGGAAAAAGAGAGGTACTAATCTAGGAATTTCCTAAAATTCACACAAATTTCACACTACATCTTAAGAATTTGGATCCCAAAACACCTTTTCAAATAGGCGTTCAATACTTTTTTTCATGTTTTCAAAATCTGAATCCAGACAAACAGCCAAACGGTTCCATAAGTGATTCAGATTCAGCTTGAGAAATATTTTAAAGGAGAATCTGGAACCATACCAATCGAACCCCAAATAGGCCTTCTGATAAACAAATATCAGAAGGAATGACATCATAAAACAGAGATGGTGAAATATTCCAAATACAGTAAGTAGAAAAAAGATGCCATTTTACGAATAAGATGTCAGCTATCATGAGTCCTGGTCTACAGTATGGCTGCCAAAGATGGGATAAAAGAAAGGAATACTCAGCAACCTGCTGAATGTATCCACATGTACTATGAATGGGGCAGCATGTTCAACATGAAGATACCACTAGAAAAAGGCCCATGTAGTTGAAGTTTCAAAGTAGAATTATCATATTAATATTCATGTCACCAATTATAAGTAGTCATTTGTCATTCCAAAATCTCAAATTCAGATAATACCTTTACAGAATATTGTATTGGCTGAAATCAATATGAATCAATAAATGAGATAGCACAGAAATATTGTAGATGTGAATGAGATGCTATTTAGAAGCAGTAAGAGAAGAAAGTTATTTCAAAAAAGAAATGTACATGAGAATGAAATGCGCAGTGATCACGAAGATTAAGATAACTGAATCAAAATTAGAAGTCGAATGCCATACATACCTACTTGATATAAATGAAAACGATATGTGTTCCTTCTTTAAAATTCTGCTCTCTTATTCATACTCCTTTTGGAAGGGCTGTTATTTAAATTCAGTATAAGATTTAGTAATGTCAATCCAAGACTAAAACAGTTTGTCCAATTCATCAAACAAAAGTTAGGTGACTTTGGAAAATTCTCTTGACCCTCCTACATTCACTTGTGATTGTGACTAAGCAATCTTTTCCTAAGTCAGCAGTCTGCGCGAGAGATAATGCCAGCACCAAGATATATCCTGTTACCAAGAAGGGAGGAACATGAGACAGCTATATGGAAACATAGTTGTATCGAAGAAAGAACATAACCTGCAGCTTACACAGCAATTCTAGTCCCACGACAGCATGTAGACTCAACCAATATCAAGCATGTAGACTCAAAACTAATATCATTGCATTGGTAACAGTCTTTCGAAACCCTTCCTCAAGCTTTCACTGGACGGCACTGGTTTTTAAGTGCTTGGAAGACTAAAAAAAACATTTATGGCATAGAATGGAGAACAAGAAATATATACTTGAGTGGAAATTTTTGCAAAATAAAGGAAAAAAATGGAAACAAGGCACTGGACTGATGCCCTGACGGCAGCAGCATGTCTCAACATTAGGGAACCTCATATTTTTCTTACATGCTATTCTGAACCTAGGAAACAAGAGAACGACAAAAGCTATACCAGTGGAACAGATAGGATATTAGTTCTTTTTTGTGAAGGAAAATGCTTCACATCCAACCCATTTGTCCGACTTTTGTCCGACCAAGTGTTTTAAGCCTTTTGATTGATATGTGAATCATCACCTAAGTGATTTTAGCCGTTGGATCTTTGGGTCGTACAGAAGTCTAACAATTGAATCGTACCTATAGCAGTGTTCTTTTGTGAAAGGTGAGAACCAACAATATTAAATTGAGCAGTGGCAAATGGTGGCATGGGTGAACTAAATGTCCATCATATCCATGAAGGAATCAAATACTGAAAGCTCAAAACAGGGAAGTTTTTGTATTAGCAAAATGCTCAGATGCTAATGCTTTGAGACTTGTCATATATTTGAATGAACAGAATACAATCTATTTATTGTTGCAAAAAAATATATCCTGTTTATCCTTTGTGATTGTATATCATCTTTTTCTGTTTAGTGGATCGATCATATAGGTATATTAGTATATAGGTGCCTTTCCAGTCTTGAGGAGCAATTTCTAGATATTCCCAAATAAAAAAGGAACACAATTGTCCAGTTGGCGCATATCATGTAGAGGGAGCAATACTCCTACACAACTTGTGAATAAGACAACCATTTTAGTTTCTAGGACACGTAACAGTTAACAAACCTGAAAGCACCAGTGCACATACCAAAAAAATAAATCTGGTATCACCTTGAGAAAGACATAATGGCAGCCTGAAACAAAAGCTGAGCATTGTTAGCTTTAAACAAGAGCGACACAACAGACATTGTCAATTTCTATCCACCATCTTTAAGATAAACAATCATGATTACAGATTCGAAATTCCAGCCTGATCTGATCGGAAGGTATTTATTTTCTTGTCACAAATTTAAAGCAACTGGACACAGAGGAACATATCAAAAAAATTGCACTCAGCAGAAGTCAAGGTACGTTGAATTTTTTGTGCCGCCACTCCACAATGAAAAGCAAGATGATGGCCAACAAAGACTGCTGTAAAGCTGGTCCCTTGTCTAGATACAGTAAGATTCAATTTCATGAAGTTCAAAAGCATGATGGGCTATTGGTGCCAGTTAACAACTATATCTCGTTATTTAGCAAGTCTAGCAGCACATGGCTTAAATTCAAGTGAGGTTATTGATGTGTTTTTGCCTCGAACTGAAACAGAAAATATGGTTTTCTTGTAATGGTACAGATCCAGTTGCTTTAAAGAAATATTGAAGCAGATAGAAGGAACAAAAATGAAAAACCTACACCCTGCTCCTACTTTACATCTAAATGATGTCTCTAGTCATCATTGTAGAACCAGGTACATATGGCAGAAGAACAAATTTGATAGATGCCAATTAGGTTAATCATATAACGATGAGAAAGGTCTATACGAGGAAGCACAAAGCAAATTGATAATGCATCAAAAAAGTGCCCCTTCTTTCCGTTGCCATCACTTTACCATCTTGCATTATAACTTAAGGCTAAATATCCTTGTAGATGAAACACAAGCTGCAACAATACGTGATGGTTAAGCAGCTAATGAAAAAGTGTTTGGGTTCAGGTACCTGTTACAAAATTGCAAGTTGATTTATTACAGTGTACATAAATGTCAGCAAACTTCAAAGGCATCACAACTTTGGTAGCTAGACAAAAGTCTGGACCATTGAAACTACAGTCTTGAATCATGCAGAGGTTACCACCTGAGAGAATGTTGTCTAGGTTGAAGCACCCAAAGCACGTCCTTGAAAACACAGTAACAATTGTGACATGTAAGTCAGCATCGCAAACAAAAAAATAGGAGGACAATAAGCAATGTACTTCTAACAACTCTAATCTTGGTATTTTGCATTGAGTTTTGTAAGGAGCTTGTTCCCATACACATCAAATTCAGAACACATAAATCAAATTCAGAACACAAAAAAATTATCTAAAGCTGTACTGTGATAAAAATGAGTCTTGTATGGAGCTTGTTCAGGAACTATATATTGACTAATCATGCTCATGAATGATACCGAATCCTAAATCTGGAGCAATGAGAAAAAAAGTTCTCACAATAATTGCATTTCATATGGATACATAGTTGATCAGGACAACAGGCTTAATCGTTTGAACACATGCGCTGAGGTCATAAAGGTTCACTACTTTATTGGCTGAAGGAAAAAAATGTTCAGGTAGGAAAATCAGCCAGCAACATGTCTTAGCGCAAACTAAATCTCGGTAACTAATATTTGCTAGCCAACTTGTTGGTCAGGGATTTGACTTCTCTGAATGTTCAGGTATAACCAAATGTGTGTAAACCTTTGAGAACTATCACCAGGTAATATAGTCCGAGAATATTTTATCACATATGAACCACACAAAAAATGTCAAGAATGAGAGAAAATTATTATCTGATTCCTCAAAATCTCGAACAATAATATTGACCTTCACGCATATATCATCAATCTCTCAAAAATAATTCGATCCCAATCAACCCAGCAGAATGGTCGCACATATGTATACTTCATACCACAGCGAAGCGGCTCCAGCATGTTTTCCTATTTAATTTGATTTCTGCAGATCCATCCGTTTGTTCCCTCTGTTTAATTTACGGTCCTGCTGTCCATTTGGGGCAAGCAATGAGGAGAATATGAGTGAGGGAATGAGGAGAAAATTCTCTGATGAGAACATGTAGAGCCAACCTGTGGAGATGCTTGAGCAATGCAGTAATCCTAACTCGGTCCTGTAGGCTCCCATCGCTGGCAGGAACAGCCGAACCTGACGTCCCATCCCTGGCCGCCATTGCCATCGTTGGTCGCCACCTCCACCGAATCAGTGCCATCCAGCAGGACGGCGTCGACGGCCAGCTCATTTGTAATGTCAAGGCTGGAGTCCAGCCTCACTGGAGGACGCCGGGAGGGAATACAAATCAATAGCAACAAGGGCAAGATCCCATGAATCAACAATCAAAGAGTCACGCCATCTGCAATGTAAAGCAATCATGGCAAATCTCGTCTGGCCGCAACTGCCACCACCACCAACGAAACCTAGCCAAAAAAAAAAGGAGGAGAAGGCCTCACCGCATCACAAAATCACATCCAGCAGACACGAATCCTAAATCCCTTGCTTCAAATCGAAACACAAATCACATCCAGTGGAAGAAAAGAGGAGAAGGCCTCACCGGCGGCTGGAGCTCGGGACAGGTCGGGCACGATGATTACTACTCAGGCTCGTGTTCGACCAGGCGTCGACGGGCTCGGCCAGGGAGCCTCGTGCTTGGCGAGAGGGGTTGGGAGCTGGGATGAGGGGCGGCGCTCGGTGGAGGGGCGGAAGCTTGGCGTTGGCGAACGGGTCGGGGAGGTCGCTGCGCCGGCGATCGGCCGCCGGGCCGAGGAATATGAGGTGGGGAGAGAAGGCGGTTGTGGCTTGTTTTCATCCCTTGGAACCGGACTTGGTAGGATAGGCGCGGCTCGGTCTGGGCGGACCTTGCCGCCGGAGCGCGCTCAGGACACCGGCGGGACAAGGTGCCGTGGCGGAGATGACAAAGCAGAGCGCATATGAGAGAGAACACGAACAAACAGCGGAGAAGGCAAGGAGCTCCCAACTACCGCCATTACTACAACCCTCGTGGGTGCCCTCAATCGCCTGGCCGCACGTGGCACCATCGTACCAGGAGTGAATGGAAGGCAGGCACGCCAGTAAATACTGTACAAACGGTCTATTTTCACTTGTCAAAGCTTTACCCAGCACCATAAAAATGCGCTGATGCAAATCGAGCGACTCGAAAAAAAACTACTGTCGTGGACACTGGGTGCGCGCCGGGCAGGCAGCTCGAGTAGAGGAGGAAATCCTTCTCCAAATGTCTAATAAACTTGTTATGCTTTGTTGGCAAGGTTCCTGTTGCAACTCGCCAAGAAAAATGCTTGATCCTTGGGGTAACTCCAGATTTCCAGATTAACTGCCACAATGATCGTGACCCATCAGGCGCTGAACTAGTTGCCCCTGCATGATCATCAAAATTCTCATCAAAAGCCACCTTATAAGCACTACGTACACTGAAGAGTCCATTCTTCTCATAGTGCCAAGCAATAAAATCGCTTTTCCCTCTCAACGGTAATTTAATCTTCAAAATTTCCTCTATGTCTGGTTCATAGAACAGGCTTCTCAGCATTCCCATATCCCAGCTGTTTGATCTCTAATCAATAAGCTCCGACATCCAACGTGTCCTCAGTCTTGCATTCTTTTTGCCTATAGGCGCAAGTTCAGGTGGTCGCGGAATCCACTTATCTCTCCAAATTTTTATACTACTGCCATCACCAACTCGCCAAATTATGCCCTTCTTCAACAGTTCAAGCCCATACTCTACAGCACGCCAAGTAACAGATGCATTACTAGAAAAAACTGTATCAAGAATATGCCCGTTCGGATAATACTTTGCCTTCATAATTCTAGCACACAACGAGTCCGGGTTATGAATGAGCCTCCAACCTTGCCGAGCTAGCAATGCTTGATTAAAACATTTCATATCTCGGAAACCCAACCCTCCTTTGCTTTTAACCCGTAACATATTGTCCCAAGAACACCAGTGGACACAATCCCTCCCATTCTTTGCACCCCACCAATATCTACGAATCTTCCTCATGAGATCTTCACATAAACCATCTGTTAACCTGAAAACCCCCATACAATAGGTTGGCAAAGCAAAGGCAACAGATTTGATTAGTACTTCTTTCCCAGCATGTGCTATATATCTATCACTCCAATCCATGATACGTTTTGACAATTTCTCCACAATAGGCTGGAAAGCTTCACGCTTCATTCGACCACAAGGGGTAGGCAGACCAAGGTACCGAGAATCAAAGGCTTCACATTGGACACGTAGACTTGTGCAAATTTCATTTTTAACATCCTGCTCCACATTTGGTGAGAAAAGAATGGAGCACTTCTCTGCACTTATCAATTGTCCAGTAGCCTTCTCAAACAGTTCCAAAGTCTCCCTTATATGTTTAGCTTGATCATCCCTAGCTTTAAAGAAAAGGAGGCTATCATCCGCAAATAACAAATGAGTCACAACAGGTGCTTGACGGCACACTTTAATTCCCTCTAGAGCAGTGGCGAGTCCAGGTGTGGGCTTGGGGGTGGGTGAAAGTTGCCTAGAGGGGGGGGGGGGGTGAATAGGCAACGCTAAAAACTTCTGCAAATTAAGACTTAAGCAAATCGTCAGAGATACCGGATAGTCCGGTATACTGCCGGATACTCCGGCACCGGAATATCCGGTACTGTGTCGGACAGTCCGGAGCAGGGGATAATCTTGCGAAATTTGAAAGCTGTGAAGTTTCTAGCAATTCTACTTGAATCAAAAGACTTGTATAGATGCTATCAAGTAAATCTACACAACAATTGCGGAAGGAAACAAGTAGATAAGTAGATCGAGGCAATATAGCAATATATAAGCAATATGGATAAGAACAAGTATGAACAACGAGAACAATCAAAAGATGGACAAATTGACACACGATTTTCTCCCGAAGTTCAGGCACACACAGTGCCCTACGTCTCCGTTGAGGAGTCCACAAAGGACCGGGTTGCTCTCAACCCTAAACCTCGCTCAAATGGTCACCAAGACCGATTTGAGTGTTCCACTAGCAAATCCCTTGCGGGAATGGGTAATACAAACTTCCCGGAGCTTCACCACACAAATTGGGAGCTCCCGGTCAACCTCTAGCCGTCTAGGAGCACAAAGCTCCAAGAGTAACAAATGAAACCAAGTGAGATGATGCCACAAGAAGCTCAAGAGTGGGATTGCTTGCTCTCAACACAAATCTCTTGCTCTCTCACACTCCCTTGAGTGTATCACACAAATCTTTGGCTTGGGAATGAGTAGAGAGTGAGAGGATGAAGCTTGGGTGTTGTTCTTTCAGTGGAGACGGAGAGGAATGGCCGTTGGAGGTGTATGGGTATTTATAGGCGCGGCCAAAAATCAAACCGTTGCGCTGCAGTTTAGGTCCTACCGGATACTCCGACACAGTGTCGGATACTCCGGTGGGAAGCAACTGTAACTGGGTTTCAGCAGGACCGGATACTCCGACAGTGGGTCGGAAGTTCCGGTGAGAAGTAACTGTAACTGAGTTGGATAGCCGGATATTCCGGCAGTGTGCCGGATCTTCCGATGGGGCGCATCTGTAACTGGAAATTGGAAAAACTCTCAAGCTGAAAACTGGTTGGTTTTGGTTCATGCAAAAAGCTCTTGTGACATCAAAACACACATGATTACCATCCCTCTTGATAGTACGGCATTCCTAGACTCAATGAAAATATAAAAGAGATAAATCTTGTCCATTGAGCACTTGATGTCGTTCTTGTCAACACATGAAGGGATTGTAACTTTGAAATTATTTTGATTCTCCATTGTGAGACCTAGCTGAACATTTTCTCATTGCAAACATTAGTCCTTTTGATCGTTTTGACGTCAATCACACAAAACACATGATTAGGGGCCTAGATGCACTTTCAATCTCCCCCTTTTTGGTGATTGATGTCAAAACAACCAAATTATAGCAAGGATAAGAAATATTCAATAAGACTAGACAAATTTAGAGAAAGCTCCCCCTAAAAATGTGCATGAATTGAATTCATCACAAATGGCCTAACAATGCCAAATACACATTTTCAAGAGAAACAATATGAGAGCTCCCCCTAAAACCTTGCATGGACCAAATATCATCATATAGGCAATAAAAACAATATGCAACACATGAGAGCAATAAGGAATTTCACACAACCTAGAAATATAGAAACCAACAAGCATCATTACACCACATAGTCTCATGCATAGGACATAAATAAATTTAGTCTTACAATCAAGCACTTAGTTCAACACAAATAATAATAATTCTCCTAAAGTCCATCACTAGGTAGAACGATAAATTTCTCCCCCTTTTTGGCAACACATCACCAAAAAGAGAAAAAGACAAGGTGAATCACTCATCATCGCCGCTGCCCGCTGCTGCATCTTCCTCCTCACTCTCCTCTTCTTCTTCCTCTTCGCCTTCACCTTCAACCTCGGTGTCCTCATCACTTCCCTCTTGACGAGTTGCCTTCTTGGTGAAGTTGAAGATGTCCTCATCATCATCACCATCGGAGGGGAGTTCGGGATACGGTGGAGGAGCTGCATATGGAACCTTATTGGCTTTGCACAAGTTGCGGATATTGCGCTCAGAATTCTCTTGACGCGCTCTTGCTTCCTCACGTGCTTCCCGAATCTCAATAGCATTCTTGGTGCACTTGTTGTAGATGGCCTTGAGGGCTCTAGCAATGAATGATGAGCTGCTATGACGACGTCTGCGACGTGACTGAGATGGACCAACATGAGTAACGGTAGGATCAATAGGTGCTGCTTCTGCCGAGGTAGAAGAGGGAGTAGTAGATGTCACTTTCCTGATCCTGTAGGGGGCATGCTTGCAGTCCTTATGAAACTCAACCCCCGTTACATGCTCAATCATCTTCATTATGTAAGGGGCATATGCACAGCTGCGACTTGCATCCTTAGAGATGATGTAGATCTGCCAAAAGATGAAAGCAAACACACTGAACTCATCCTTCACATCATCCTTATCTGACATGTACCACAGCAGATTTCTAGCATAGCTCAAAATGCTCGTAGCATCCCCTTTCTTGGGGAGAAGAGTGTGCCTGAAGAGAGAGTTACAATACTTGTAGTAAGGTTTCAAACCATGAGTAGTACCAAGCTTGGGGTGTCTCCCTTCATACATGAAAGCCATTTGCTCATCAGCAAGACAAAGATGTTCAGTGATATCAGTCTTGCCAAGATCATCACTAGTGAAACCAAGAATAGCTGCAAAGTCACCATAAGAGACCTCAAAAGGATGTCCCTCAGTCATCCAATGAATTACTGGCTCATCATTGTCCACATCATCAATCCAATATGTAGCATAGAACTGTGCAATGACTTCTTCATTCCAGTGATAGGGCATTGCCATAATGTTTTTCATTCCCATACTCTCACACTTGGCAATGACCTGGTTGATGATTGGATCTTTCAGCTTCCTCATATGATCCCAATCAACAAACTGCATAGGAAGAACAGGAGTGGTCTTGCTTTGGATAACATACTTGTACCAATCCCACTGAAACACACTCTGAAAGCGATAATCAATGATATGAGTGTCCTTCTCATACTCAAAGGGATCCTTCCTGCGAAGAGTTGCCAAGTCATGCTTCCCTTTGGAGTAGTCCGTATGAGCCTTACCCTCCATATTCCGTTCTCGAGTTGCAATGGGAGAATGCATCCTTGGGAACATGTTAGGGGATAGTGGAGGAGGCGCTCTGTCATCTACAGGTGCCTTGCCTTTACTTCTTCCCCTTTTTGATGCACCTCCCCTTGAACTTGAAGGGTTGACGGTCCTCTTCTGCCCATGACGCTGTCCATGGCCTTCCATCTTCAAGCACTTCCTCGGTGTCCGGAGGAAAAACTTGGGGGCACCGGAGTCTCCGGCGATTGGAGGTCCTTGGAATCCTTGTGGGAGTCGAATCCCGCTCCAAAACACCCAAGATTCGACGATTTTGATGGGAGGGAGAGGAGAGGCGGCGAGGGCACGAAGGCACGGTGAAAAGTGAAAGAAAAACGTTTCACCGCGGGGGTCAAATCCTTATATAGCCGGTAACTGACCGGATATTCCGACTCGGAGTCGGATGTTCCGACGGTCCCAGGCCCGGATATTCCGGCTCCTTCCCGGAACATCCGGTGGGGCGAGTCTGTAACACGTCTGACCAGGCCGGATACTCCGGCACCATGCCGGATAATCCGACGATCCCAGATTTTTCAAGCTGACTTGATGAGGAGAATGAGATTCAAAGGAGTTGAGGGGCAATGGATGGACTTTAAAGAATATTCTCATCATAAATGGTCAGTAAGCAAACAACAACCATAACTATGACCATTCACAACAAGATAGGATCAAAAGATCAAGAACCATTCAAATAGTTTTGAAAAATCACTCAAATCTTTTTTACAATTCATTTTGTTTTGCAAGACTACCAAACTAGTAAACAACATTCGGATGTGCAACATTCTACTCCACATTAGAAGAATCAAGGATATTCAATTCACTTCTAAGTTCACAAAAACGCTTTTCATCTAGGGGCTTGGTGAATATATCTGCAAGTTGGGCATCGGTTCTTATGTAACTAATAGTAATATCCCCCTTGATAGCATGATCTCTCAAGAAGTGGTGCCGGATATCTATATGCTTGGTTCTATTGTGATCAACGGGGTTATGAGCAATAGCAATGGCACTCTCATTGTCACATAGGAGAGGAACTTTGTTCATAGTGTAACCAAAGTCCTTTAGAGTTTGCCGCATCCAAAGTAATTGAGCACAACAATTACCGGCTGCAACATACTCCGCTTCGGCGGTGGAAAGGGCAACGGAATTTTGTTTCTTGGATGACCATGACACTAGGGACCTACCCAAGAATTGGCAAGTCCCGGAAGTACTCTTCCTATCCACCTTACATCCGGCGTAGTCGGCATCGGAATAGCCAACTAACTTGAACTTGGAGCCCTTTGGATACCAAAGCCCTAGGTTAGGTGTGTGAACCAAATATCGCAAGATTCTTTTAACGGCCACCATGTGACTCTCTTTTGGAGCGGATTGAAATCTTGCACACAAGCACACACTAAGCATAATATCGGGCCTAGATGCACAAAGATAAAGCAATGAACCAATCATAGAACGATATACCTTTTGATCCACGGGCACTCCTTTTGGATCAAGATCAAGATGTCCACTAGTTTGCATTGGAGTCTTGATGGGTTTGGCTTTGTCCATGTCAAACTTCTTGAGCATATCTTGAGTGTACTTGGCTTGACATATGAACGTGCCTTCTTGGAGTTGCTTGACTTGAAAACCTAGAAAGAACTTCAACTCCCCCATCATGGACATCTCAAACTTCTTGATCATGATCTCACTAAATGCTTCACAAAATTCTTGGTTAGTAGAACCAAATATAATGTCATCGACATATACTTGGCACACAAAGATATCATTATCAATTTGCTTTGTGAAGAGCGTAGGATCAACTTTGCCAACAACAAATTGATTTTCAACAAGATATCCCTTAAGGCATTCATACCATGCTCTAGGTGCTTGTTTTAGCCCATAGAGCGCCTTATGGAGTTTGTAAACATGGTTAGGATACTTTGGGTCTTCAAACCCCGGTGGTTGCTCCACATACACTTCCTCACTAATTGGCCCATTGAGGAATGCACTCTTCACATCCATTTGTTGTAGCTTAAAACCATGGTGAGTAGCAAAGGCAAGTAATATACGAATTGACTCAAGCCTAGCTACGGGAGCGAAAGTTTCACCAAAATCCAAACCTTGCACTTGTGAAAATCCTTGTGCAACAAGTCTTGCTTTGTTTCTTGTCACCACACCATGCTCATCTTGTTTATTGCGAAACACCCATTTGGTGCCCACAACATTTTGCTTTGGTCTCTCCACCAACTTCCACACTTTGTTTCTCTCAAATTGGTTCAACTCCTCTTGCATGGCCATCACCCAATCCGGATCCTCGAGTGCATCTTCTACTCTAAGTGGCTCCAAAGAAGACACAAAAGAGTAATGTTCACAAAAATTTGCAACTCGAGTTCTAGTAGTTACCCCTCTTTCAATGTCACCAATAATGTTCTCAACGGGGTGGTCTCTTTGTACACTTTGACGAACTCTTGGATGTGGCACTCTTTCTTCATTCTCTACTCCTTCTTGCTCTTCCTCATCTTGTACATCTCCACCACCACTTGAAGCTTGATCTTGGTTGTGATCTTGATCTTGGTCGTCACCTTGATCTTGAGTACTTCCTTGATCTTGCTCTTGTGTGGGCGGTGGAGTTTCTTGGCGTGAGGATGAAGGTGGAGCTTGATCAACTTGAGTCTCTTGTGGTCGAATATCACCTATGGCCATCCTTCCAATTGCCTCATGTGGAGGTCCTTCATTACCTATCACACTTGGATCAACTTGCTCTACTTGAGAGCCATTAGATTCATCAAATGTCACATCACGCGTGACCTCAACACAACCATTGGTTTTGTTGAAGACACGGTATGCCAAGACATTTGATCCATAACCAAGCAAGAACCCTTCATCGACCTTAGGAGCAAACTTTGAGGACTTGGGTTTCTTGTTAAGTATAAAGCATTTGCTCCCAAATACACGAAAGTATGAGACATTAGGAACGTTACCGGTGAGTAGCTCATAGGGTGTCTTTTGCAAGATTCGGTGGAGAAATAACCGGTTTGATGCATGGCATGCGGTGTTCACGGCTTCGGCCCAAAAACGGTCCGAAGTCTTGTACTCATCAAGCATTGTTCTTGCCATCTCAATGAGTGTGCGGTTCTTCCTCTCGGCTACCCCATTTTGTTGTGGAGTGTAGGGTGCCGAGAACTCATGCTTGATGCCTTCTTCATCAAGGAATTCTTCAACTTGAGTATTCTTGAATTCACTCCCATTGTCACTCCTTATCTTCTTGATCTTGACTTCATGTTCATTTTGAGCTCTTCTCACGAACTTCTTGATTATTCCTTGCACTTCACTTTTATCATGCAAAAAGTATACCCAAGTGAAACGAGAATAATCATCAACAATTACTAAACCATATTTGTTACCACCAATGCTCAAGTAGGCTATTGGACCAAAAAGATCCATGTGTAGCATTTCCAATGCTCTTGTGGTAGTCATCACATTCTTGGCGGGGTGAGGTGCTCCATGTTGCTTTCCGGCTTGACAAGCACTACAAATTCTATCTTTCTCAAAAGAGACATCGGTTAGTCCATGGATGTGACCGCCCTTTTGGAGATCATTAAGATTTCTCATGCCAACATGGGCTAGCCGGCGATGCCATAGCCAACCCAAGCTAGACTTTGCCAACAAGCATGTATTAATTTGGGTTTTATCCAAGGAAAAATCCACAAGATAAAGCCCTCCTTGCAACACACCATTAAAGGCAATTGAGTTATCGCTCCTCTTGAAAACGGTCACACCTTCGTTAGTGAAATAGCAATTAAAGCCTTTCTCACAAAGTTGTGAGACCGACATCAAATTAAACTCCAAAGAATCTACCAAGAGAACTTTTGAAACGGAATACTCGGGAGTGAGAGCAATGTTACCCATTCCAAGTACTCCTCCTCTACCATCATCACCAAAAGTAATTTCACCCATATCGGTTGTGTTCTTTTCAAGTGATGTGAACATCTTCTTCTCTCCGGTCATATGACTTGTGCATCCACTATCAAGCACCCAACTTGTTCCACCGGAGGAATATGCCTACAAAAACAAATTAAACCTTTGTTTTAGGTACCCAAATAGATTTGGGTCCTTGAGCATTAGTAACAAGCATCTTTGGTACCCACACACATCTTTTAATCATGATGTTGTGTGCACGGGGACCAACATATTTAGCAATAACTTTGCCATAAGAATTTCTAGTAAGCACATAATCGGCATAAAAGGTGTCTTGAGGGGCATGCACTTTCTTCTTGTCTTTTGGTGCTTCACTCTTGTTCTTCATGACACTTGTGGTCTTGACTTGCTCAACCTTGTTCACTTTCTTTGACCCCATGTTCCCTTTGTATATTTTTTGGTCACCCAAAACATAAGGTCGAACATGGGTATCCTTGATGATGAAGCTTGAGTCTTTCTCATCACAAAGGTCACCACCATATATGGTGAAAGGTTGGAGCCTATTGAAGCCATCTCTTGCCATCTTGAACCTCTTTTCTTTCTCACCTTCACCTTCACCTATCATGCCTCTATTGATGATAACATTCATCCTCTTGATTTGCCCTTTCAAAAGCTTCACCTCTTTCTCATGGTTAGCAAAAACATTGATATCACATTTATTACATTTTGCACAACCTTTACTTGTGGAGGGATCGATTGCTAGAATGGCATCTTTTGTAGGTTTTGAGGTGCTAGACCAAAGAGCATCAAATTGCACTTCAAGATCCTTATGGGCCTTGACTAGCCCACTATGTTTTTCTTGAAGAGCAACATTTGAGCTCTCAAGACTTTTGCAAGTCTCCTTGCTTTTCGCAAGTTCTTGGCCCAACTTTTCCCTCTTTTCCTTTTCACATGCCATGAGCTTGTTGAGTTCAAGGTTTCTCTCCTTTTCAAGGATGAGCAATGCTTCTTGTTTCTCAAGTAACTCATCTCTAGCAATCAATTCCTTCATAAGTCTCTTAAACTTGGTGATTGCATTTTTATCAAAACCTTTAAGCAAGCTTTCACAATCACTATCATTATCATCATCACTATCATCACTAGCATCATCATCATCACTATCTTCAAGAGTAGAAGGAGAGACAACTTTAGTAGTTACCTTCCGGCCCATGGCCATGAGGCAAACACCACGTGGCTTGTTGTCAACTTCATCATCGGTGAGAGTAGGTTCATCATCATAGGTGGGAAATAGCTTCTTGCTTGATGATGTTGTCTTGTTGATAGCAATGGTGGCAATGCCTCCTTTACCGGAAGCTTCTTCATGTGAGGCTTCCTCCGCTACATGAGCATGACCGGTGTACTTCTTCTTGTATTGCTTCTTGTCCGCTTGATGACCTCTCTCTTTTCTTTCATCTTCTTCCTTGACGGGACAATTTGCAATGAAATGTCCGGCCTTCTTGCAATAGTAGCAAATTTGCTTTGAGCTTGATCTCTTGCCCTTTGAGCCACGCTCTTTCTTCATGAACTTCTTGAACCGCTTCACAAAAAGAGCTAGCTCTTCATCATCGGAGCTCTCTTCTTCTTCATCTTCACTTGAGCTCTCTTGAACCGGTTCCTTGCTCTTCTTCTTGCTTGCCTTGAATGCAACTTCTTTGTTCTTGGAGTTGGAAACGGCCGTTGCTATTTGCTTGACATATTTGGCTTCCTCCTCCATGATCTCATGATTTATGATCATCCCAAGCACTTCATCCGGAGACATCCTCTTGTAGTTTCTCATTTGCCGGATCATGGTCACAAGAGTGATGTTCCTTGGTGAGAATGCTCTAGTCAACAACTTCACCACCTCATGATTTCCATACTTGGTGCATCCAAGTGCCTTAAGCTTGTTGATCTTGACCTTGAGACGGTTGTACATTTGTTGAGGTGTCTCATCATCCTCCATCACAAACCTACCAAGCTCTCCTTCCAAGATTTCAATCTTGGCTTGCTTCACGGAGTCTACTCCTTCATGAGCTATACGAAGAGTGTCCCAAATCTCCTTTGCACTTGTCATACCACCAACTCTTTCATACTCTTCATTGCTCAATGAGGTGAGGATCACGGCTGCCCCTTGTGCATTTCGATGCCAATTTTGTTCTTCCTCTTGTGTGAGTTCATCATCTTCTTTGTGTCTTTTCAAACCTACACACACAACTTTCCAAATACTTGGATGAAGAGAGATTAGATGCAACATCATATTGTGCCTCCACTTGGTATAGTGCGTCCCATCAAAATGAGGCGCCCTACCAATTTGCACAGCTGTAAAGTTAGTGTGAGAACTCAATTTTTCATAAGTAAAAGGCATAGCATGTAAATTTTCACTTCTCTTGCTTCTTCTAGAAGCATGTGACCTTCCACCTTCGGAGTGTGCAACTACATTTTCTTCTTCTTCTTCTTCTTCTTCTTCTTCGAACTCGCTTGTGTATGCATCCTCCACCAGCACATCTTCATCTTCACCTAGGTAGTCGATCAACCGAGGTTCCTTTGACTTCTTCACGGACTTGTTCTTCTTCTTCCTCAAACTCGAGGGTTCACCAAGAGTTGCCTCCATCTTTTCTCCAAGCGGTTAAGCTTCAAATGGAGAACCTTGCTCTGATACCAATTGAAAGTTGCCTAGAGGGGGGGGGTGAATAGGCAACGCTAAAAACTTCTGCAAATTAAGACTTAAGCAAATCGTCAGAGATACCGGATAGTCCGGTATACTGCCGGATACTCCGGCACCGGAATATCCGGTACTGTGTCGGACAGTCCGGAGCAGGGGATAATCTTGCGAAATTTGAAAGCTGTGAAGTTTCTAGCAATTCTACTTGAATCAAAAGACTTGTATAGATGCTATCAAGTAAATCTACACAACAATTGCGGAAGGAAACAAGTAGATAAGTAGATCGAGGCAATATAGCAATATATAAGCAATATGGATAAGAACAAGTATGAACAACGAGAACAATCAAAAGATGGACAAATTGACACACGATTTTCTCCCGAAGTTCAGGCACACACAGTGCCCTACGTCTCCGTTGAGGAGTCCACAAAGGACCGGGTTGCTCTCAACCCTAAACCTCGCTCAAATGGTCACCAAGACCGATTTGAGTGTTCCACTAGCAAATCCCTTGCGGGAATGGGTAATACAAACTTCCCGGAGCTTCACCACACAAATTGGGAGCTCCCGGTCAACCTCTAGCCGTCTAGGAGCACAAAGCTCCAAGAGTAACAAATGAAACCAAGTGAGATGATGCCACAAGAAGCTCAAGAGTGGGATTGCTTGCTCTCAACACAAATCTCTTGCTCTCTCACACTCCCTTGAGTGTATCACACAAATCTTTGGCTTGGGAATGAGTAGAGAGTGAGAGGATGAAGCTTGGGTGTTGTTCTTTCAGTGGAGACGGAGAGAATGGCCGTTGGAGGTGTATGGGTATTTATAGGCGCGGCCAAAAATCAAACCGTTGCGCTGCAGTTTAGGTCCTACCGGATACTCCGACACAGTGTCGGATACTCCGGTGGGAAGCAACTGTAACTGGGTTTCAGCAGGACCGGATACTCCGGCAGTGGGTCGGAAGTTCCGGTGAGAAGTAACTGTAACTGAGTTGGATAGCCGGATATTCCGGCAGTGTGCCGGATCTTCCGGTGGGGCGCATCTGTAACTGGAAATTGGAAAAACTCTCAAGCTGAAAACTGGTTGGTTTTGGTTCATGCAAAAAGCTCTTGTGACATCAAAACACACATGATTACCATCCCTCTTGATAGTACGGCATTCCTAGACTCAATGAAAATATAAAAGAGATAAATCTTGTCCATTGAGCACTTGATGTCGTTCTTGTCAACACATGAAGGGATTGTAACTTTGAAATCATTTTGATTCTCCATTGTGAGACCTAGCTGAACATTTTCTCATTGCAAACATTAGTCCTTTTGATCGTTTTGACGTCAATCACACAAAACACATGATTAGGGGCCTAGATGCACTTTCAGTGGGCCGGAAGTTAGTTGGGCTGATGGGGGTGGGTCAGAAAATGGGAAAAAAAAGAAAAATTCTACTGTTCATGAGTGCTACAGTGCTAAAAATAGAGCTGAGCTGAATCTGGGGGTGGGCCGCGGCCCACCCGGCCCACCCCTTAGACTCGCCCCTGCTCTAGAGTACCAATTGCCTGACTATGCCGCAACAGCTTTGATAGGCAATCAGCCACAAACAAAAAAAGATAAGGGGACAAAGGATCACCTTGGCGCAGACCCCTTTTTGGCGAACAAGACGGCAGCAGTTCACCATTAAATTCGATACGATACCGCACAGTAGTTACACAGGCCATAATCCATCGAATCCAAGTTGTATGGAACCCCATTTTCACCATGACACATGGTAGGAAATCCTAGTCTACACGATCATATGCCTTAGCCAAATCCAGCTTATATGCACAATAGCCATCACTGTTAGAACTAAATAATCTTAGATCGAAACAGTACTTAGGGCTAAACAGGATCATCTAGTCAATATAACAGATCACATCTAGTAAACTAATCTAATGCGGAATTAGGGGTTCGATTAGATCAATTACCAGCAGAAGTGGCGTCCATAGCAGCTGGTGCAGAGGTGACGTTGAGGGCTTGATGACGTTCAGGGATGTAGCGCAGCTTCTCCTTGAGCGTCTTCTGGCGATTCCCTTCGGGGCGGTAGCGGCACTGGCCCCTGGGAAGACGAACTCGGGCTTCCAAGCCTTCCAGTGCGCTTAGCGATCGGTGGGTGGAATTAGGTCACGGTACAAGGGCGCCCAGGGGGTCCCTCTTCTTATATATGCGCACTGTAGGCCCGGGGCCGAGTCGTAGATGGAAAGGATTCTGTTTTGCCTCCCGATCAAAGCACTAAACCGACTCTGATAGCTTTCTTGTTTTATCTCTTATTTGTTTCTGGTTTTGTTGAACGAGGTCAACAGATAAGGAAAACTAACAATCACCACTCTTGCAATTCTGCATCGTATGTAGGCATTCAAAAGCAATCAAAGCATTATCAGTAATCAGACGCCCCGGCACAAAGGCACTTTGATTCTCAGAAACTACGTTCTATAAAAGCGGCCTCACTCTATTTACCAGGCATTTGGACACAATCTTATATACCACGTTACACAAACTAATTGGTCTGTAATCTTTAATATGCTCTGGCTGTAACCTCTTCGGAATTAACACAATGGAAGTGTCATTAACACCAATTGGCTTCTGAGCACTACTGAAAACTCTTCAAAGGCCCAATTATCTCTCGAGAGCTCCGAACGCTGAACAGGACTCACAAGAACAGAACTCAAGAACTTCGGGTGGGAAGAGGTCCAGTGCCTCCCCTTAATCACCCCCCCCCCCCCCCCCCCCCGTTCCCAAGATCGACTTGGAGAGACCACAGCAATATTACACAGACAAGAACAGATCGGAAACAAAGTTGAAAACTAGCCAGATACGGACAGGGTTCACAAAACCGCGGTAAACCGGACCGGTTACCGCGAAAACCGGAAAAACCGGTCCGGTCCGGTTTACGAATTCAAAATTCGAAAAAATTTGAAAATTTGAAAAAATTAAAAACAAAAATATGTAAAAAAAACTAGATGAAATTTGCAGCGCAATGGTGGAAACCAAACACGAAGATTCGATCGTTTGATGGGTCGAAAAAATCACGCAACTTTTCTGTGTACAAAAATTCAAACTAGCAACTTTCTTTGATTTTTTTGACAAACCAAACGATCGAATATACATGTTCTGTTTTCACCATTGGATCGCAAAAATGATCTAGTTTTTTAACATATTTTTGGTTTTAATTTTTTCAACTTTTTGCATTTTTTCAATTTTCCTCTTTAAACCGGTTTAGCGAAATTCTTCTCCGGTTTATCGGCAATTTCGTCCGGTTTACCGAAAATCTCGACATTTTTCGTTCAAATTTCGTCAAACGGATTTCGGACCGGTTTTCGACCGGTTTTTCCGGTTTTCCGGTAAACCGGACCTACCGGTGCCATCCGGTTTTACCGAGTAAAACGAAACGGATCAAAGACGATCAAAGACACCAAATCGTCCCGAAACCCTTGCCGCCAAGCAACCCTAGCGGACGCCGTGACGTGACCACCACTCTTTTTTGTGCTTTGAATGATGGTGTGCACTGTGGCAAGCAAATCGGCAAGGGACAATCTTTCAACACATTATTATATTGCCACATGGTGGAGCATGAATCGGCAAGGATTTTTTCTTTGGAATCGGCAAGCAATAATTGTGTACAAGGGATTATTTATTCAAGACTTGTGTCATGGTGAAGTGAATCGGCAATATTCATCGGCTGAAGTGAATCGGCAGGCTGTTTCTATGATGTATCGACTGTTGATATTTTTTATCGGCAGACTCATTTAGAAGGCAAATACTATTTTTGATTATTTTATATTGCTAGTGTATCGGCCACTAGATTATTGTGTATCGGCTAGTGGAGCTGCAAGGAGGCAGCGGTGGCTTAATGTGCTGATCAAAAATCGGCAGAAACCAACCTATGCCTAATGCATCGGCAATGGGAATCGGCAAGTGTATGGACTGTTGGAGTTCAATGGCCAGGATTAAAATAATACATAGCTGGAAAAGCTAATTGGCGATTAAGCTGATGGAGTCTTTATGTCGCGATCAAGGCATCAAGACGATGGATTTTTTTTGAAATGTGCCGATCAAGCTTGATGATAAAGAGAAGCCGATTTTCCTCTAGGTAGCCAACTCTGATTTGACTCGGGGGCATCGGCATCAAGGTTGGCAATTTCGTTTTGACCGGAAAAACCGGACCGGACCGAGATGCCCGGTTACCGCGAAGACCGGAAAAACCGGTCAAAAACCGGATCAAAATACAAATAACGAAATTTGAACAAAAAAGTGTCGAAACTTTTGGTAAACCGGTCCGGTTCACCGGTAAACCGGATGAAAATTCCGAAAAAACCGGACTAGAATTCGGAAAACCGGTTTAAAGAGAAAAAATGAAAAAAAAATACAAAAAATGAAACATTGAAACAAATTGAAACAAAAAATATGTTAAAAACCTAGATCAAATTTACAGCCCAATGGTGGAAACGGAACACATAGATTCGATCGTTTGGTTTGTCCAAAAAATCAAGGAAGGTTGCTAGTTTGAATTTTTCTTCTTTTTCAACCCAGAAAATTTGCGTGATTTTTTTGACATATCAAACGATCGAATTTTTGTGTTCTTGTTCCACCATTGTGCTTAAAATTTCATCTAGTTTTTTAACA
Organism: Eragrostis curvula; assembly: GCA_007726485.1. NCBI lineage: Eukaryota > Viridiplantae > Streptophyta > Magnoliopsida > Poales > Poaceae > Eragrostis > Eragrostis curvula. The sequence goes on from RWGY01000031.1 coordinate 17,194,054, forward strand.
TATTTTTGTTTCAAATTTTGTCAAATTTTCAAATTTCTTTAAATTTTAAATTCGAAAACCGGAGAACCGGGTAAACCGGACCGGACCGGTTTTTCCGGTTTTTGCGGTAACCGGTCCGGTTTACCGCGGTTTTGTAAACCCTGATCGGCATTCATGACTGCTCAAGGGATAATTTCGGAACATAATTTCTTATATTCCGAAATTGGAGGGCATATACGTGTTGATAACAGAATTTGCTGATCATGATAAATTATGGTGTCAACAGAGAACTAATGTAGTAGATGACAAGGGATAAGCCGATTTCCTTCCTGATAGGCAACTCTCATTATACTTGGGGGGCATCGGCATTGAAGATTGCTAAAAGAATAATTTCGGAACATGATATCTCATATTCCGAAACTGGGGAGCATGTGTTGTCACCAGAAATTGGCCGCTTTCCAGTAAATTTTGGAATAAGGAGAAATGATGATAATCAAGGAAAATAATGGATTATGCTACATGGCGAAGGAAATATGTGACATGTTTGTCAGGTGATGCGTGGCAAGACGGTGGTGTCCTCATGATGATGTGCATGAGAAGGAGTTTGGATGGATTAAGAAGTCCATGTGCGTGGAAGGAGTATGCCTAATCAGAGGAGATTTTCATTATATGGCATGGTTAGCAAAGTGACCGGATTATTATATTATTCCTTCCGTGATCAAGACTCCAATACACATACGAAGAAGGAAAGCTACGAGAAGAATTAGGCAAGAAGATCAAATTACGTGCGTACATCGATGTAACAAGCAAAATATTATATCTGTTAGTTTGGAAACCGATTAGATTAGCATCTATCTCGTGTACGTAGCTGCAGGGCCAAGTCCAACGTCACTTATAAATATAAAGGGACGTCGACTATTGTATATATCTCTCACTTAATAATACTCTCGACGCATCGCCACCTTTCCTCGACGGAATTTATGTCTTCGCTTGCGCTGGCCCGGCTCCGGTTCTAGTCGACGAGGACTTGGATTTCGCCTGGTAAGTGCGCTATGTTCTAGCAGTTTGACTTGTCCTGCTAGAATCGGCGTAACTGCTAGTTATCGGTAGTTTAGATCTACTCTAGGTTACTGTTCCGAGTATCGACTAAGTAGGATTGTTAGACCTCGTCCAATCCTTTGTCAAGATGGTTTGACTTGTCCTGTTTTGGCACTTAGTGGATATTAGGGCTTTAGCCTATTTAGATCTAGCTATTCGAGTCACTGTTAGGCGAACTAAAACCGATTAGATCTATTGCTGCCAATCGTGTAGTATGGTTTGACCTGGTCCCTTATTGCATCATCTAGTTTGACTTGTCCTGGATGAAACGATTGGTAGCATGTTGATTTGGTTAGTATTATTAGCTCAGCAATTCTGCCAGAGTGTTTAGCTAGTAGTTTATCTTATGTTTTTGTTGTATCGGCCGAGCATTTTATTTCTATTAATTGTGGCCGAAGTGACATCACCGTGTATTTTTCGTTGTATCGGCTCGGCATTCTATTTCTATTAACCGGCCGATGCGACGTCACCTCATATCTTGTCAGTTGCGGGATCAAACTGACTGACACGCCACGAACCTCAATGGGCTATGGTCCTGCACTGGAGCTAAGTAGATCTCCCAGGCCACGTGTGAATATTTCCGGATCAACACTTCGATAATACTCTCTCTGTCTTAAAATAATTGTCATTTTGATCTTTAGACATTTTGTTTGACTGTTCGTCTTACCCAATTTTTTTGTGCGAATACACTCAATGTATAATCCTTTGATAGTACAATACCACTAAATACTCTGTATTATTACTTTGATTGTGTAGTACTCCTCAATTGTATAGTACTTCGATTACTTTGATTTTATAATAATTCAAATTTTACTGATAGAGTAGTATCTGAATATCTGGAACAAAAGTGATAGCATAAAACAGCGAAGTACTTTCATTGTGGAAAAAAATTGACTTGTAAAGTACAAATCTAATATACGAGAAGAACAAAAAAAATATTACACTATAATCTTATACTCCCTTCATTTTTAAATAAATGACACCATTGACTTTTTTGTTACTTTGTTCATTCGTTTTATTCATAAATATTTGTGCAAATAGCTAAATGTATAAGTTAATCATAAAGTGTTTTTATGATACATCCAACAATATACATTTCACGTTAAGCAACTAATTATTTTCATATAATTAAAACAGAGAGAGTATATGTAAATAAAACTGATCATATATATTTTTTAGGCATGTTTTACTGTACATTGAAATAATTGTGGACCGTCCATTTCAACTAGATTAGGGACCTTTTACCTCGCACAATTATAGGAAGATTTGTTTTCAAAGTTGTTAGGATAGATATTGTGATGGAGAGAATATCCATGCTAGTTGGTAGGAGTTCTTTTTTTCCTTCTATTTAACGTGTAACAAATTCAACCGTGATGACCCCTGTGGACGTTTCCTATTTTAGCTTTTCACGGGGCAAATATTGAGAGACGTGTCGAAGTCATGCATTCGACTTGAAACAGATTCGAGAGTGAGACCTCATGCACGTTTCATCTTTTCACGTAGAAAATTTTCAGAGTGAGACCTTATGCACGTTTTTTTAAGAGAAATAGACATGAAAAAGTTATACTCAGAGATGAGAGAGGAAGATAAGGGCATCCACAGTGCTATAGACAGCTGCTGTCTGTAAACATCTTGATTAACGTACACAGACAACAAAACAGACAATTTATACAATGCATTGTCTATTAGTCTGTCTATATACTTATTTAATTAGTACAAGAGTTCATAAAACAAAAGGATCAAATGTGGATTGAACCTTATACACCATATTTGTTGTTTCTATACGAGAATAAATTGTACAAGAATTGTCTAAAACTATTCCGGCCTCGGACAGACAATAGAAAAAGCTTTAGAATATAACAGGAATAGTTCGATTAGTCCTATTTTTAATTCCATAATCAACCAATCCATTCCATACAAGGCAAAAGCAAGCAATTGAAGGGCCGCTGCTGCTCGATTTGCATGGCAGGGGATAAAGCTCGATTCGCATGTCCAGAAGCTTCTCCATCTGAAGATGAGCAGGGACGAAAGCCTGATTCGATCTGAAGATGAGCAAGGTCAGAAGCCTAATTCGATCTTGCGTCCTGCAGCTTGGTGGCGAGCAAGGAGCTCCAGCGCACCTATAAGACCGGGCACGAGCAGGAGCTTGGTGGTGAGCAACTAGCGCTCGTGCTGTGCGCGCGCGGATAGGGAGGAGCTCCAGCTCGATCCCGTGTTTGGCAGCCGCCGCGGTCGATTGAGGCAGGGAGGGTTGAAGGAGGAGGAAGAAGCGACGTGCTTGTGCGGGAGGCATCCGCCGTAGCAAATCCGGGCGAGCCGTCGTTGGCTCGCAACGACGAGTACAACGCGGAGGAAGCCGTTGTTTTCGTTTGGGAGCACGAGCCAGTGCCGTCCTTTCGTGAGACGACGGCATCGTGCTCTCTCCTCATTTATTCTGTGACACGTCAGATTTTTGTGCTGAGGTGGATGTTTACAGACGGCACATTTATGTGCACTGTGGGTGCCCTAAAGAGATGCGGGACCACTTTCCTCTCTCCTGTCTCACATATTCATGCACCTAGTAGGCCCCATAGCTGTAGGCAGAGGGCGCATCTTCTGGACCTTTGGTCACGGACCGGAAAAAGAGGCGGGCAGTGGGAACATTCGGCCACAGCTGTTGACATTCACGAATCTTGAAGCAACCACAACCACAAGATAAGGGGTGCAGCGGCATACCGATTCCGAATGTGCGGTTTGTAAAAAAATCCCTTGAATTTACACGTCATGGTCAGATTTCGTAGTACCAAAGTAACGATGAGCTATCAAGAACTCTCAGGCTTGACCTGATCATCGTAGATGAAGAGGTTAGACACATACAGCGTGTTCGTCTCGTTGCTTTGCAGCAGCTGCTTTACAGCTGCTACAGTGTTCGCAGTTATTTCTTCAGCTAAAGCTACAGTGTTCGCAGTTATTTTTCTGCAGCCGCAGCGAGACCAACGGGTTCATACTATAACTATACTATATCTCTGTGTTTCATAATTTCTGGACTGCAACTTCTCTATCTCTCATATTGTTGCTTCTGCAGGGTAAAGCAATGAAGGGTGGGTTCCAGAAAACTAGACGTTCACAGTTCAGGCTCTCGGAATTTGTTTTACTGAACCGTGTCTATTTCTTTCTCTTTTATGTGTTTACCACCAAAATGAATGAGTTAGGATTTTATTTCAAGATTAATTTGTAGATACAAATATGGTCTTGCTGTCTTTGAACTATCACAGTTATAGGGTTACTGAACTGCTTATCAGTCGGTGCTTTATCTCAACTAGGATGCCTGCCCGCTCATTTGCGCGGCTAGACTTGTTAAATTATTTGAATTATTTTACATTATTTTGCAAGAGTTTAAACATAATTTATTATAATAAATTTATAGTATTCCTAACATAATTGAAATTAATTGGACAAATTTATCACCGAGTCTGTCAATTTGAGTGTGTGATGCTATTTTTTTTGTTACTCTACTAATACTTACCGATTATGTCAAACCTAACATATCTGCATCCTTTAGAATATAATCGATGTTCTTCTATATCAGCATCTTTCATCTTGGACATGCTTTTCTTTCAATTTTTTTAAAAAAATGGACACATAACATGATTTTAGTGTAGAAAGACACAACCAAATAAAATATATGCAATATACTCTCAGGAAATAAACAATACCTATTAATTTTCTTGATTAGCCTGTAGTGATGAACTTATTAATTTTGTTGACATCTTTGGTCTCTTGCACTCTTAAGCTCTTTGCAAAATTATGTGTTTGTGTAAGCCCAAAAATCTTGTAAATTAAACCCTAATGTTGTTAAATAAGGATGTGTTGATCATTTGAATGTTTTTGAATTTAAACATTCATGCATACATTGCATTTCATATTGCATAGCACTGTTCGAATTTCCATGGAACATTGGCTTTGCCAAAAATCTTCAAAAATTCACTACAGAGAGGTTTCACGGCGTAGTATTTTTCGTGAATTTCTTATAATTTTTGGAGCTCATTTCGATAGGTAGAAAATTCGTTGAAATGTTTCTGGACATGAAAATTCGAAGAAAAAAAAAAAAGAAGAAGAAACCCAGCCCAGCCAGCCCGCGTCGCCTTCTTCTCTCTCTGGCGCACGCCTCGCCGCGCCGTGCGCCGCCGTGCACCGCCGCTGCTCCGCGCGCGCCTCGTGGCCGCTTCGACGCCCTTCCGCGCGCTTCGGCAGCCCATACCGCCGCCTGTGCCGCGCTGACCAACGCACGACGCAAAGTCGCCGCGACTCGCAAATTTGACGCCGCGCCGCGCTCCGCCATTGGCAGCCCCGCCGCCGCCTCTCTGTGCGCTGCTGTACCGCTGCTGTAGCCCTGCGTCGGCCGTCGCCACGCGCGCCCCGCAGGTCCTGGCTCCCTCCGGAACTCGCGGACGCGCCTCATTTCCTCCTCTCGCGCTCCTTCTCCCTCTTCTCCTGCGCGCCACGCGTGCATCTGCGCGCGCTCAAGCGAACCGCCTCTCCAAGGGATAAAATCCCTAGCGCCGCTCACTCTCCCTCTCCTTCTCCCTCCTTCCAGCCCTCTCGGCCACCTCGTGGCCAGAGATAAGTTTCACCTTGCTCCAATTTCAAAAATTCCCCATTTCCGCCACCGCCGCCATTGCCGGAAATTGGAGCTTCTCCGGTGAGCTTCTCGTCCATTCCTTGCACTTGTGTGACCCTTATGCATATGCTAACTCTTCACTCTTCACCGTTTTCCAAGAGGACAAGCGCGGGACTGCCGGCACCGTCGTCGCCCCTGCTCTGTCGCCGCCGTCGGTGAACCTGCCGCCTCTGACCACCACCAGCTTGAGTGACAGTTTGGTGAGCTTCCTTGCAGCTCATAGGTGCTAGAATGGGAGCATAAACACATGGCCGTGCTTTCCTTCTTGCATCGCATTGTCGCCCTACCGCCGCGCCGCCTAGGTCCTAGTGTCGCCGCCGCTACAGTCCATCTCCGGCGACGATACGACCACCGGGTAGTAGCCCTTGATGACGTGCATCGCCTAGGCTAAGCCGTCAACGAGCTCCGCCGCGGAATCGCCGGCGACGAGCCGTTCTGCCGCCGCTTCATTGTTCACGCGCGCTAATTTGAATTAAGTGTTAAGCCAGTGACATGTCGCGCTACGATTGGCCAGAAATCATTTAACTGTTTTGGCTCGAAATAGAAAGAAAAATAGTAGGTAAAATTTTGGGAAAATTGCTAGAATACTTTCTTATGTTTTAGGCTCCTTTTTATGTAAAAATATGACATATGTGCTTAGGAAAAATTCATAGTGATCAATAAGTTAGTTTTATGCCTTGTTTAAAAATAAATACTTAGGGAATTGGCATATAGAAAATAAACAAAACCAGTTTACTTTTTGAACTATTCAGAGTTTACCTCCACTGTAGATGCATGATTGATCATAGGAAAAGTTTGAAAAGAAATAACTTGTAGGGTTGCTTAATTTTCTAGAAAATCATATGTTTCTTATAGAAAATTTATTTAAGCTTACTTAATAGATATGCACACAATCACCATAGATGAAAAACTTAGTTTTCCATTTTGCAACCCACTGATAGTACTATTTTGGTAGAAATAAAAATATTGAACTTCATTTGCTTAAATAGATATGCTTGTTACATACACTATAAGTATTTTCTTTAGAAAATTAAATGAATTAAAATATTGTCTAAGTGAATATGGCCTTATCAACCCTAGGGGTATGCTATGCTGTATAAGATCAGTATTTTAGCCTTGAACTTCATTTAGGAAGAATTTGATCATTTTGGACTAAACATGACCAATTTTGATTTATTTACATATTTAATTTTGATTACGTGTAGAATTGCCGTGCGAGCTCCGATTCAAGTATTTCTCGCTGCATGATTCATGTAAATTCATGGTCCATGCATACATGCAAAAATATGCATCATTTTAAATCTGGTGTTTATTTGGATCTTATTTGTATTTATTGGATTTTATTTATTGCACCGTGTAGACGATCCGAACGTTTCGGAGAACACCGACGAGCAGGAATTCAAGGACCCGAATTGCGAGGAACAAGTGGTTGAAGAAGATCAGCAGCAAGGCAAGCATCCTTTGACCATATCGATCCTATGAAAATAGTTGATTCATATGCATTATATGTAGGATTAAATAATGCATTGATAATTATCCACTAAAAGATGGTTATGGGAAAATGGTTTGTATTCTCCTATAATTGTTGCATTGCCCTTGATCTATACACTTTGAAACCTAAGGCTTACTGGTGGAACAAAACTTTATTTTAAGCTTATGTATGTTAAGGGATTTTAAGGGCTAATTAAATACAAGAACTTAATTGGTATAAATGTAAGTGCTTGTAATGTCACTATAATTTCAGATTCATGTAATGGGAGGTTTAGGGTTATGTTGTTACACAATGTCGATGATGACGGGTTTGGTGGTGGAATTATTTTGATGGATTAATGATTGGATCAACAATGGTGATTTTGGGAGACCCGTCATGTCACATAAGGACCGGTACAAATAAATCTTGATTTAAGGAATAATCGTGCAACCATGGAAGTTCGGTATGGGACGACCATTAGTCAAGTAATTAATTAGTGATATACTTGTTTTCTAGAAGTAGGGATTGTGCGGATAATTCCCGACTTTGGTGGGGTTATTCGAAGGGGCTCCCATTGCTATATGCGTGAGGACAAAGCTTGCCAACACAATGAATTGCACCCTCTGGCCTAATTACCCAATGTTCAAGGAGGATTAGCCTCTGGGGTGTTAGTTGCCCGGTAAAGGAGGGAATCATGTAATTTAGGGAGGACAAGTATAGAATTAATTAATGAAACAACTATGTATGATACCGATGTGCTCTCTTCGTGAGTGCACGGCACCGGCCAGTGCCATAGACGGTCACTCATATTCCATGGGTACAGTGTACAAACTCTGCAGAGTAATAATCCATTCGAATGGCCGTGCTTGCGGTCTCAAGCTCCTTAATAATGGATCTTTGTTTAGAAAATGATGGGAATTAAAAATAACAATGATTACGTTGACATTCGGAACATGATGTTTATCTTTGGAAAATATTCACGCCATGGTGGTAGTGATTATTAGGTTCTTGGCATGAAGGTCAAGATTGGAACATTGTTTCTATGATTATTTACTTGTGCTTATATTCATGCCATTACATTTGAATTATTCCATCTAGCAACCGTTCTATTAAAGTTACTTACTATAAGTATTTATGTATAATAAGCCTATGTCATTTCTTCTTTTGAGAAAACCTGCATCTAAAAAAAATTCTCACTGCATACATAAAGTCTTGCTGAGTACCAATGTACTCACTCTTGCAATTTGTTAATCAGAAGATGAAGAAGAAGAAGTTTCGGAGTACCCATTAGATCAGGGGTATTTTGCTGCGGGTTATGATGATGTTTCCGGTGGTTCGTTCTAGGTTCGTCTAGGTTGTTTGCCTGTGGACTTTTGGGCGATAACCACTAGATGCGCTGCGAATATGTTGGAGTTCTTTTGCTTCTTCGAGTTTTATTTAGCCGGTCGGCTTATGTATTGTAAGAGTTTGTAATGGTTGAACACATGATGTAAAATAAATAAGGATTTTTATTGTATGGGTGTATGATATCAATTGCTTTCACGTGTGTGCTTGCATTCGATCTTGGGACAAGCACGATAACACGTAGTTTCGGGTTTTAAATTACCCGGGACACCGCAGTTTGCCACATGAGATCTTGGCTGAATGTTTTGGGCTTTGTATAATTGTTTATATATTCAATTTGATAGTCTTCTTCTTTGTTTTCATTGGCGTGAAGCACATAAGTGAATTATAAATGTCCATTCCATGCTTTACAATATGGATCCATCCATGGTGATGCCTAGTTTGCATCCTCATCTCACCCTTAAAGTACTTTGTTAATTGCGTTGTCATATGATGTTTTTGTGTTCAAACATTGATCATGGCGCTGCGATGCTCACATATGAGTGTATGACAGATAGCCATGGTTCAAGGGCTTAGCCCTGTTCACGCCAGTCGTTTGTATCATCCACGCTTACGTTTACCTAGGACCCCTTGTACACCTAAACTACATATGCTCATCTCACCATTAAGGTACTTTGTTAATTGCATTGTCATATAATGCTTCGGTGTTCAAACATTGACCACGACACACATATGGCTATATAGCAGATATCCATGGTTCAAAGTCTTAGTCCTGATCAAGCTAGCCATTTGTGTCACCCGCGGATACGCTTACTGTTGGGGGATCGCAGGTACGTGTGTGACGTGTCGAAGCCCTCCAACGGAGTGTTGATGAAGTCTTGCTCGCCCGAAGCCTTCGATGGGTACCAGAGCCTTCGGATTACCCTGCGAAGCCCTCCTTGGTGGATATCGTCGTCTGTTGGATGATGCGAAGCCCTCCTTCCTTGTCCGCGATGCTGGACGAAGATGTTCTCGCTCAGGTTCCCTGCAGTTAGACGCGCGAAGCCGTCCTTTGCCCGCGATGCCGGGCGAAGGGGTTTGGCGTGTTGAGAGGATCGAGTGCGGTGGAAATGATTGTCTTTAGCTCGAGGCCTGAAAACCAGATGTCCTTACCGGATCATCTCCCTCCATATTTATAGGGAGCGGGATGATCATATTTACATGCATGCCATCGGCTACTTCAGCATGGCTCTTAGCTTGGTAGTTCGGGCTCCTGTGCCGTCTGCTCTTTCATTCTTCCTTCGCTGGTGGCTGTTGATCTTCGCGTGGGTCAGAGGGGCTTCGGTGTAGTTTCCAACACTTACCTAGGATCTCTTGAAGACCTAAACTACATATATGCTTCTCATAGACCCATGACCTAGCGCTGAGAGGTCTACTTAGCACTGCCAACAATTTATACCGGTTCCATGTAAGCAGATGTATTGCACTCACGTGCATCTTCGGAGTTCAATGGCTATGGATGCTAAAGCTTGTCATCAAGATATATAACAAACAACGTTGTTGATATGTATGTCAATGCTTTTTTGTGCTACCAACCTGCATACAAACAAAAAACAAATAGAGAGAGTAAATTTAAAAAAAATGTGGGAGATTTTAGACTAATGTTTCATATTGACAATGGTGGCAATCTTCTTTTCTTTCTTTTTTTTTGGATTAATGCGAAAATGTTTAGGCTTTGAGAGCGAACCTGATGGATCACTCATGAGCTTCACGTCGTGATCGCACGTAGAAAAATAGCTTCTCGCAAGAATCGCTCGAAGAGATTTCTTAATGCTGGAATCTCATGTAGAGATGGCTTCACGGCGGAATCGCTTGACTTTATATACGTATACGTGAACTTTGCTAAAACTTCTCGCTGGTTGCTCGCTTCCATTGGGTTCAGATGTATGCTCCATATTGCCTCGGCGTCATGTAAACTGCAGTGCCGACCCATCTGCAAGCTTGTACCCAGTGACATGACTTGCTCGAGAAGCTGGTCCCAATAAATTTGCAAGTTTCAGCCCAGCAAGTTTTCTATGCCGGCAAGAAATCAACCAAGGGGCTTAGGCGAGCATGGCTTAGTTTACCTCCCGTTTGAGCAAGAAATTTTGACATATGTATTACACCGGTGAGGTAATATTTGATTGAATACATGGGATCTGGAGATGAGAGATATATATGGACGTACATGTAGGCCCATGATATTTAGATCTTAATTAGCCTGCTCACGTGAAAATTTGGTGAACTATCTCCTCGCGTTTGAATTATTTTGAATTTAGCTTCTTTTTTATTCATAATGGCATGGTGGATAATTTAGAAATAGGTATCAAGGGTATTTTTGTTAATTTTTTAATTCCGAATTTAGCTATTTTTTTGCTTATAATGGCATGGTGGGTAATTTAGAAATATATGTGAAGGGTATTTTTAGCTATTTTTTATTATTCCGAATTTAGTTAATTTATAAATATTTATTGGGGGTTTAGTGGTAATTTTTTTCATAATGGCAGTGGTGGTAATTTTCTCTTCTTATTTTCTCGGATTAACGTGAGAATTTTTAGCATTTTAGAGCGAACGTGGTAGCTCCTTTTTCTCCTCAATTATATATATAATAGATAGATAGATGTTGCAGGGACAACATGTTTCTGGGTCACAGTTCAGGCTTCAATATTTTTTTTAACCTTTTTCTCTAACATGTGGTGATGATTAAATTCATGTCTCAACTTAAATCATGCATCCTGGAGGTTGATAGCTACGCCATTGTTAAGCTCAAACTGGAAAAAAAATTGCGCTTAAAAGTTTTCCAGTTGATGATACTGATAGTAGCGGGGCCCTGGCAGCGCCTGTGACAAGGGTTTCTCCAGCCGTCACACTAATGCAGTTGATGACTTGTCACCGGCCTAGGGAATGCGCGCGTCGTCGTCAGGAGCTGACGACACGGCAATGCCAAGTTACGTGTCGTGTATACATCGATTGAAGTGAATACACAGTCTAGAAACGTGTCACCGTCTAGAAGAGGAGAACGTCGACACGATAACTGTGCTATGAAACTTATCTTTCGACGGGAGACGTCGGTGGAATTTCTTTGACTTCGGAGGTACGCCGCCCCTCGAATTCCGTAACCACCTTGGATGCTTGTCCCGCACACGCACTGCCAATCCTGGTCGTCGCCGGCCAGCCAGCCGTGCGTGGGGATTGATAAGTGATTGCGGTTATATAAGCAGGTGCCTCAGCGCACCCATCACGAGATTCTCCCCTCCCTTTCCCGAAGACTGCCAAGCAGCAAGCGTCCGCTTTTACTGAACAAAATTCTGGAGAATGCTCGCACAGGAAAACTGATAGGTTCTAGCTTAGATGCAAAGGTTTATCATCATACTGAAAATACAGAAACAGTGACAAAGCTAAAGGAGTTGTCTTCTGCATCTAATGACGCAGATGCTCTGCATCGCTTATTCATCACATCACAGGTAAAGACACGGTCTTGATAAAATCACTTCCTCTGTATGCACGCAAGATGTTTGACATTACTTCCTCTCTGCAGGTGGAGGTTCTCCCATCGCTCAATGAAGAAACGATATCATCTGTATCTCACACAGGAAAGTTCAGTGACCCACGCACTGGAGATGTATGGATTGGCGTGACTCGTGCTGATGGTGCAAAATGTGAGAGGTGTTGGAATTACACCCCGGACGTGGGATCTTTCCATGATCATCCTGCTCTGTGCGCACGGTGTCACGGCGTCATTGATTTGCAGCCACAACCTGCTGCCGTGCCGCAGCTGTCAGTTGAGGATGAAATGCTAGTGTTTCCTTGATTGAACCATCGACTTCATTTAGAATATCATTGGTGTTCATTGGTTTGGAGAAAGCTTTTACACTACTACTCCTATACATTTTTATACTTGAGGACTTGGAGATCGTCTTTAACTTCAGTTCGCACCTCCAATTTTGCCTGTAAAAAGCGTTCAATTTTTTTTAGCGGGTCATTAACATTCCAATTTATTCATGGCCCACGAAAAGTATCTTTCTCGACTTGTAATTCTACTGCAGGACTCGCTTGAAACAGTTGTGAGCAAAAAACCTCTCACATTTTACTCGCTTGAACCCGTTATCAAGGATTTATAATTACAGGTAGAAATTGTACTGTGCCCCCACTTCAGCAGCAAGCCCCCATTACGCAATACTACAAGAATTGAAGAAACGTAACAAAAGCAACATAGGAGTATTTGTGTTGACCGCGAAAAGGATTCGCTGGCCCGGGCAGAGCAGTTGCATCGCCCGTGGTAGACGCGGCCAGCTCCGGCAACATGTCGCCGTGGAGTCCAGGCATGGGAGGCAGCGGTGGGAGGAAGGAAGGAGCTGCTGTGGCTGCTGCTGAGGGTACCTCGGTGACGACGGGGGTGTTCGTTGCATGGGGTTTAAAATTTGGAGGGAAGAATCTTATCATTTAAGAGTATTAAATAAAATTTAATTACAAAACTAACTGCAGAACCCCTGATCTAAATCGCGAGACGAATCTAACAAGGGTAGGTAAGCCGTGAGTAGACGCTGGTTACTGTAGCATTACTGTAGCATCACTGTAACAAAATATAGATTAATTAGGCTCGTTAGATTCGTCTCGTAAAGATGTACCTATTTGTAAAAAAGTTTTGTCATTAAATTTTATTTAGTACTCTTAAATAATAAAATTCTCTTTGATGTGACAGATCTAAATGCTAAATACTAAAGCAAAGAACACCCCCGACGTCGGGAACCGCTGCCCGTGAGCCTGTCAGGTTAATCAGCGCCGTCAGGGCGCAATCCCTCACAAACATCGAGTCTTTGACGATACTCTTCATGCCCTCCTCGCTCATCTGCAAATCAGCTTCTTTCTTCATCACGTTCTGCTCCCGCACCAGCAGCTCTGCTTCCTTCCTCTTGAGTTGTTCCTCTCGCGCGACCACATCCACCTCCTTTCTCGTCACTGTAACATCCTGACCCAGGGCTTAATAGGATTGATAGAATACTTATGTCAACAAGTTGCAACTTTTTTTCCGGAAGCTCATCTCGAAAGAACTCCGAGGTTAAGCGTGCTTGGCCTGGAGCGATGGATGATCGACCGGGAAGTCGTTCCCGGGTGCGCACGAGTGAGAACGAAGGGCTGTGCCGGTGGCTGTTCCTCCGCATCCGCCTGAAAAATTGAATGGTGTTCTAGAATTCGGGAATGTGGTTGCAAGTGCAGAAATTTAAAAAGGTCTGGACAAACCTCGCCATCTCCTCGAACAGATTGTCCGGTGTAGTGGCGATGCACGACACGGGGCCGCATAACGATACTAGATTGTCGGTTTCCACAACCGTCCACGGGGAGGAAGACGCCATAGTAAGCGTTACAAAATGTTTTCAGTAGAGAGAACGGAGAAAACGAGAGAATGGTTCTTCCATTGATGATTGAGTACGTATTTATACAGATGAAGAGGTACTCTTTTGGTATTAAGAAGTATCTTTTCGTTTACTGTTAGAGGGCAAGAAAGGTCGACATGTTCACATGATTATGGGCCTAATAGTTCAGTGGATCTTAGCCCAAATTGTTGACCTTGATCATTATTTATTCATTTTTAACACTCTCTTTGATCAATGTCGCCTCTTGTACTCATCAAGTGAAATATCCCTCAAAAACCATGTGACAAAATATGAAGATATATGGTGGAATGATATGTTGTGAAAACTCCTTAAGCTCCAGTAGAAAAAATAAGGAGAAAATGATACAACATATATTGACATTGCCTCATTGTAAACTCATCTGAGAAAACCTTGAAAAGGAAAAAACTCATAAGTGAGTTTCGAGTGCGGTGATAGATCTGTAGATCATATTTCAGAATAATCTCTCCCTAACCCTGATGGGAAAATGGAGAGAAATAATGCATGATGATATGCCACTAAAATCTCCTTTAAAACACAATGGGAAAAATTAAGGAGAAAAATGATGTAGCATAATGTGTTATTGTTTCATTGTAAACTCATATGAGAAACCTTGTGAGGAAAAACTCATAAGCGAGCCCAAAGACAATATATATGATATGAGGATCATAATCGATAATAATCACCCCCAAACCCAGTCAACTTATCAAGGAACTTAAAATCTACAACGAACACTTGCTTCATATGGTATTAGTCTCATTTCAAATGATAAATCTATCATAATACAAAACCACGATGTACTGACTAATTTACCTCTGAAATATCCATTTCAGTAACCAATCGAAAAGAGGGGCAGAAGCTATGATTTTTTCTAGGTTTATTTGGGTGTGCCTGCTGTAAATAGAGTTACTCAATCTGAGGAGACAAATTAAAATGGACCTGGGTGTTGCTATGTAGGACTTGTCCAACATCTTGCCAATCTGCACAACTATCAGAGAGCCTTCAAAATAACAGAACTATCAGAGAGATGCCTCATTCCAAGAGTTCCTGAAACAGAGCATGATCTACAATTGTACAGGCAGTGCACATACCAAATCTTAGCATGAATATATGATATGAGATTGCTAATTCTGAGACATGCCTTTTGCTAAAATTCAGACCAAGATATATAGAATGCATCAACATTGGCCATAACTTTGAGCGATAACTTGTTGAAGCCAGCCTTATCTAGCATCAGTGCTTTGTGCACCTTCTTGCCTCTAACCAATCAATTTTTCGGTGAGCAACTAAACAATATAGAATAAAACGTTTTTTTCGCGGGTATAATAAGTTAATTTTGTTCACCCTCTTCCTCCAATGACAGGTAACAAAGCAGGACGGAAAATGTGCCTTGGGACATTAGCTCCTTGAACTTGTCCAGAATTTGTTAACATGCTTCACCAATGACAAGTGTGCTGCTAAATACTAACTGAAGAAACTCAACAATATGGTACTAACAGACAGTATTAACACACTGCATGTGCGCACCTTATATTCTGCAGATTACTACTAATTGAACTTGCTATTATATTACATTGTCAGCACCCCTGCCATGGCGGGTACAAGCAATGTTCTAAATAACCGGCTATAGCCACCGCTATAGCTTCTGGAGAGACGAGGGGCTAAGTTAACCTCTGTTTAGCGCTAAACCTCATAGCCCGCTATAGCCACCGCTATAGCCGGCTAAATCCGCTAAATTAAGGTAATTTAGCCCGCTAAACGATGGTGTGATGAAAGCATAAAGCTTTTAATGATGTTTAAAAATTTAAAAGATGATTTAGCTAACTAAATCAAGGTGTTTAAAACTTTAAATGATGATACAATGAAGGCATGAAGCCCTTGTCCTATTTTAGCACATGAAAATTTCTTGGTGTCTTGTTTTATGTCTAATTATTTATTGATTTTTTAATGATATTGTGAAACCGCTAAATGGGCTTAGCTGTGGCTATAGCCCGCTATAGCCTTTCTTAGTCTTTATGGACATCAACCGCTAAAGGCCTTAGCCTGCTATTTAAAACACTGGGTACAAGTCAAGCTGGAACCGGGCCAGAAGACAAGACGAGGCCCAGGAATCGCAACCCGAAAGTGTATAGGCCAGAATGAGTAAATGTGTGAGTTCTAACGAGTTTAGCCCATGAATAGATTGTGTGTGCCCGCGAGTATATAGCTCGCTGCAGAAGAGAAGAGAGATAACAATTATTGTAACACAAACTATCACTCTATCAATTCATCTCTCTTTTCTTCCTTCCCAAGCAATTCTCCTCTGTTCTTCCCATTCCCCTTCCGTGTTGCTAACACTTGGTATCAGATTAAATCTGGAGGTATTCCACCACCACTACACTCGTCGTGTTAAGATGACGGGCGCGTAAATCCGAACCTTAAGTTGGCGTTGGAAGCGCAGACGAAGGCGATCTTCGCCGAGCTCGACAAGCGCATCGCGTCCCGTGATGAGAAATGGAAGTCGCGCATCACCGCGCTCGAGACCGCGGCTGCTGCTGCGGCGTCTTCTTCCTGGACGTCCACTTCGTTGACGGCTCTCGACGCCGACGCTCTCAAGGCCGAGATAAATTAGCTCTGGCTCAGAAGCGATTGAAGCATCCCTGACCCTACCTCTGCGTTTCCAAAAGGAACATGCAGATCAGAAATAGATTTAACTAACACACTTATCGTCCTAGTTTCCGTCATAGTACTTGCAAAACAAGTCCACATGTTCAGTGCACCAAGAAAATGATCAGAACTAATCTACCGTACAACGGTACATGTTTCACCAAATAAAGTGGTGCACTGGCTGTGTTACAAATTGCTGGCTGCAACTTAGTCCAGCGCCGGCTTCTGATCTTAGCAGATGCTCCGTCATGCACATTGATATACTACTCTATCTATTGATTACGAAGCTTGTCTCTTACAGTTTTTATTACCACCCTTCAACAATTCGCAAGTTAAATGGTTACAATGCAGCAAGCTGGTCTCTTCCAGTTTTTACTAGCTTTTAATAATCTCTACCAAAAATCCACTCTACAATCCAGTGATCTATCCCATGTAAACTGACCATCAGATTTCAACATTCCAGCTATTAACAATCTCTGAAGCCAGCTTTTAACAGTATCCACCTGATCCAAACAGGCACGCCGAGGACGAGTTTGTTGTCGATCATTCCGTCAAACATCATGACAGGACGCCGAGGATGAGTTTGTTGTCGATCACGCCGAGGACCTATTCGGTGGAATCGTAAAAATCCTTTTGGAAAACTTACTTAAAAGTTTTGAAAAATTATGAAACTTGGTATACATGTAGAGGACATAGTGAAAAACATGCACACAAAATTTGAGATCCAAACTCGTTTTATATTAAAATATACAAAAATAACAAATCATGGTGAAAGAGGATAAAAATACTGCACAGCTACAGTTTTGTCTTTTTCCTCCTCTTTCTTCGTGATTTGTTATTTTTGTATCTTTTAGTAGAAGTTGAATTTGGATCTCAAATTTTGTGTGCATGTTTCTAACCATGTCCTCTACATGTATACCAAATTTCATAATTTTTCAAAACTTTTAAATAGATTTTCTAAGAGAGTTTTCACGCCCATGGAATAGGTGGTTTGCACTGAATATTCTCCCGGGGCGGCGTGCCGGCAGAGAGAGAGAGAGCGAAGGCACGAACAGGCCGAATTCAGGAAAACGAAAGGGCACGAACAGGCCGTTACGGGCGCTTGAAGGCATGGAGGCCTGTTAGGAAACACATTGATTATTCTTGGGTCGGCCCAGAGGGTTTTTTTTTTTTGCGAGGGTCGGCCCAGAGGTATAATTAGAAAACGACCCGACACCCGAACCTCAACAGCCCGGATATCCCAACCGCCGCATGGCTCGCAACTGGCCGACTGATCTACGAGAACTCAACAGCTTTAGCTGTCTTTCACACTAGTGCACTATACTAGTATGCCATCAACTGTGTACTCTGTCCTCACGTGACTCGCTCACGCCGGAGCACCGACGTACACACACAGCGGGAGTACAGAACGGATTCACAGTGCACCGACGGTCGGTCGAGAAAAGGAAAGAAAGAACATGCTCGCGACAGGAGAACCAGCACTGGTCGGTCTAGATTCCATAGCATCTCCTCTGCACTGATCCATGCATGCCGCACCAAGTCAGGTGCTGGCACCGCAAGGTCCGCGTGCCGGCGACCACACACCGCATCCAATGGAAATTAAGCAGCAAAGCACATGCCCGCGTATGCACCGTGTACGTAGCTTACCTGAGCTGCCTTTGACACGTGCCGATGCATGTGCACGCGTGGTCGGACGGCATTGGGTGATGGCAATGCGAAAGCTCCCCACGATCCTAACGAACCCTCGAGGGCATTGACAAACCGAAGCGCGCGTCGTGCACGGCAGCCGCGCGAACCATGGGCGGCATGTGGGCGCGCGGCCGGCGAGCCGGCGCCGGAGGCTCTCCTCGTGGCGCGGCGTGCCGGTCACGTGGGACAACGTATACACACATATGTATGTCTCGCCTGCCTACGCGCTGCCACCGCCGCTCTCCCCGGAATCTCTGTTCCGATCGATCCCAATCCGTTCCCGTTTATCAGTTCCAAAGTCAAACAGAGATGTTCCTGACACGAAAAATGAAGAACAGATGTTGGTGCTCGTATAGATTTGTTCCCATTCTGTAGTCTGTTTTGGTGGCCCTGGCCAGTAATATAAAAATGGGACGGCACGCATGGTCCCATGATTTTTCTCCTTGGATTGCTCGGGTTCCTTCCTGGATCCAGACTCTCGATCGGAGCCTCGGTGTTGGCAGAGCGCAAGTCAACTCGGTGTTCCGAGCGATGAGCATGAATGAATAGGTCAATGAGCTTTAATCGCGTTTTTGTTTAGTTTATCCGCGTGTCCATGATCCCGAGATGTCGATGGGATCTCCGTGGTTTGTGGCGCATGCACAGATGACCCTGGTTTCTCTCGCGGGTTTGCGACATCAGTTGACTGCTGTTTAATGCTGACAAAATCAGCAGTGTACACACAACCAACGTTCTTCTTATTCTTGACACGCATAACCAACGTTCAACATGCACCCAAACTGAATTCCGGCCTCGGCTCCTTCAAATATTTCATATTTTCAATTCCATCGAGTATATTCTATTTACAGCTGAGCTGGAGTGGCGAAGCATGGGGTAGAACCAAACATGGGAGTGAGAGAGAAGAAAGACCAGACCATTGCCGTGCAGGCACAAGTTCGCGTAGAGACAAAACGGCGGTCCCAGCTGGACTGCTGGAGTGAGGGGATGCTGCTGTAGGTACAAAACGCACGTAGGGACAGTCCAGTCCAATCCTATCCTAGCGATTGCTGGCGACACGAATCGAACTGTAGGTGCGGCCCCAGCATGTCGCCGGAGCACAAACAAAGCCCCTGCAAACAGATCTAGCAGGAGCAGCTAGCACAAACCGCCAAGACGCCAGCCGGTCTGAAAGCTGCTGCCATCCTCGGTCCGGACACTGCACTGCTGAAGCCATTTTTTCGTCCCATCATGCATACATTTGGCCACGATCTGACCCAACAGCGAGATTCCAACCGCCAAATTAAAAAGATGGACGCACCCGTTGCGCATTAGATAGAGCAAATCATTGCTAGTCGCCTGATTAGCGCCTACGTGTGCCAACAGCGACCGATCGAGGTTTACTCCGGTCGCATTCGGCGTCGGGTGGAAGAATGATTCTGAAGAATTTTCGGTCGTTTCCTCCTCGTTGCGTTGCCACATGGTGCGAGCTGAAATAATAAGCGGTCGTGGATCACATGGATATTAATTTGCACATTGAGATTTGGAGACGTATGAGATCTCCGATGAATGTATAAACTAGAGCCCGAGCTGGTCATGTCGTTGGCTCAAGACTAGCGGTAGCTTTCAGTCGTAAAGTATTTGAAAGCCAAGGTATAATTTGGCATCGATCAGCCGCTAGCAACTAGGAGTACGTACACAGTGGCGATGACCCGGACCCCTCGCACAGTCACCAGACCCCTCGCCAGCGGCCACACAGTCACCGGACGATGCATAGGCGACGGGTCCCGGCGACGGCACACACATCGGTCCGCAGTAGAAGGCGTGGTGGCGCGCGGCACGCATCGCCGGCGACAAAAACCACCTCCCTCCCACGCGAGCGACAAGGCGAGGCATGTCCCTTGTCCGGGCCACGCGTCGTCGGGCCCCGTCACATCGAGCCCACGCCAGCGACGTCCCCGTCCCGTCCCGTAGCTGTCCACACGGGCCCTTGGGCGTATACAGTTGGGTAACTTGTCGTCAAACACTTCCGACCCAGCCGGGCGGGTGGTTCCTCGTTCCGATTTTCCATTTCCCTTTTCCCTCTACTACCAGAACAGTTTTGGTTCGCGGAGCAGGCGGAGCGCGCGCCACCTGGTCCGGCCGTCAATCCAAGCGCCCCGCGCGTCCGTCGGCGATGGCCGGGCCGCGTTGCGAGATCTGGACGCGGGAGCCTCGATCGCGCGTTGATCAGGGACCGAACCGGGAGCGCGTTGCCTGGGCGTGCGGCTGCGTGCATGCATGCATGCACCGCACAGTCAAACCGCCGCGCCGAACCGGCAGAATCATCAGCGTGACCGGGGGCTGTGGACTCGGGCGCTCGCGGAAGCCCCTCCATCCGGAGAGGATCAGCTAGCGGCGCATGCGGGCTGTGGCCGTGCGGGACGGCGGCAGGCAGCCGCTGCCCGCTGGTAAACTACACGTCGATCGCACGAGCGAACAACTTCCATGATCATCGGTTTCACATGGAGGCTTGTTGTAGAAGGATGACAAGCCTTTAAACTGATCTTTTTATTTGTCAAATATGTACGAGATATGTGTTTCTTTGTATTAAGATAGGAAGCAACCTTTTTTACAACACCGATGATTGATCACAGGCAAACACACGGCAGCCTACATGGGAAAACAACCTAACACAAACTAAACGCAAGATTGAAATGTGAAGGGGTGGGGGCATATGCTTCGTGTCACCAAACTTATCAGCGTATTCATGTTTGTTGATTCGGGTGTGATACAAACATGACAGACTTAGGTTAAATCGAGCAAGGACCTTTATTCAATGAACGCAAAACTCAATAAGTATATTAAACCAAGATTTCAATCAACAAAGTGATGCTTTTTGCTACATTTTCTGCACGAAACTTTGTTGTGCCTCTTGTCTTATGTCAAGATTTTTCTCATTTTGATTTCTGGGTGCAAGAGTTTCAAAGATGGTCAGATAATCCTTTGGCATCCTATTTGCATCAGTGTACAAAGCAATTCAAAATGATGTATGGTGTTTCTCGCAAAGAAAAAAAAATGATGTATGGTGTGGCGTGGTGCCATTACTTAACTGATAAGCCAATTCAAGATACTCATCCAGATAAATAAAAGCGCGCATTCAGGCTTACCCATCACCTTCAACATGCCCCGGTTTGCAGGAAATAAACTCCATGTCGGCATGTATTGTCATAGTCTTTGCGAACAAAGATGCTTCTGCTGACATATCGGCATTGTCTATATAGTCAATCTGCCTTTATCATAGATGAAGACTCGCCTACTTAAATATTTAGCATCTTTTGGTCTGCAAGGCCGTGGCGCAAATATTGGCATAGCACTGGACTGCAACGGCAAATCTTGTCTTTGAATATAGGCAAATTTCTGTGGGAAGTTAGGCTAATTTTCTGAAGGTAATTATTCAAGTTTGAATAGACATTTCTCATGGTAGTTAGGTTGATTGTGATTAAGCCTCCCTTAGCATTACAAATGTCGGTGGTTTACAGCTTTTTTTCTCCTTCTCTTTCAATGTCTTGAACGACAGGATCAACATCGAGCTACAAGACTCGTCTATGTCACATGTAGAAAACACAACATATATAAAGTCTCTTCAATTGACTAGCTATAAAAATTAAGTCAGGGTTAGCTTTTGGGAGGAGCCACACGCAAAAATCAGATTTACAAATGGGGAAAACCATGGAAATCATTAGAGTTTGAAAGACGAAACAATACACCAAAGAAAAAAAAAACAATACCGATACGTCAGGGGCAATAGAGTGTGATCTCCACGTGTCGGAAGAAGTCAGCCCACAACAATCAGTCAATGTTCCATGTTCGTATCGCCGCACGGCATCCCGGCGCACCTGTCGTCTCTCCTCCCCCCGCTCTCGCTCGGCCGCTCCCCGTTTCTTCTCACCGATGCAACGGCATATAAGACGTCGCACGAGCGCGGAGGCGTGGGGAGGTCTGTTACTTGTTACAGCGTGGTGACGTGCTGCCACTCCCTACACGCCCGCTCCTCCTTCCACGTCCTCCGAACCGCCCGCTCGCTCCCCGGCAACCGCAGCTCCCCTCCCCCCACTACCACCACCACTACTACTAGTACTGGACTCCCCACCCCGGGGTGCTACTCCTCCTCGTGGACTCGACTCGACACACTCGATCGAGCGCCATGTCTGCTGCTGCTGCTGCAGCCGGGATGATCAACTTCCCGGAGCTTCTGGGCGGCGGCGGCGGCGGAGGCGGGCAAGAGGTGGACGCGCAGCTGTGGCTGGCGTGCGCGGGGTCCATGTGCACCGTCCCGCCCGTGGGCGCCGCCGTCTACTACTTCCCGCAGGGCCACGCCGAGCAGGCCGGCGGCGCCGTGGACCTGTCCGCGGCGCGCGTCCCGCCGCTGCTGCCGTGCCTCGTCGCCGCCGTGCGGTTCATGGCGGACCCGCAGAGCGACGAGGTCTACGCCAAGATGCGCCTGGTCCCGCTCCGGCCCGGCGAGCCGGTGGCGGACGTGGGCGAGGCCGCGGCAGAGGCGATGAGGGCCGCCGCCGGCGACGAGCAGCAGCAGGCGAAGCCGGCGTCGTTCGCCAAGACGCTGACCCAGTCCGACGCCAACAACGGCGGCGGCTTCTCCGTGCCGCGGTTCTGCGCCGAGACCATCTTCCCGGAGCTGGACTACCGCGCGGAGCCGCCCGTGCAGAACGTCTTCGCACGGGACGTGCACGGCATCGAGTGGAAGTTCCGCCACATCTACCGCGGCACGCCGCGCCGCCACCTGCTCACCACGGGCTGGAGCAACTTCGTCAACCAGAAGAAGCTCCTCGCCGGCGACTCCATCGTCTTCCTGCGCGGCGGGGACGGCCAGGTCCACGTCGGCCTCCGCCGCGCCAAGCGCGGGTACGGCCCCGGCGGCGACGACGGCGGTTCGTCCTCCGCGCTGTCCGGGTGGGACCCCTACCGCGGCCTGGTGCGCGGCAATGCGACGACGTCCTCGTCCTCTTCCGGAGTAGTTTCTTCGAACGGCAAGGTCCCGGCGGAGGACGTGCTCGCGGCGGCCAGGCTCGCCGCCGCCGGGCAGCCGTTCGAGGTGGTGCACTACCCGCGGGCGAGCTCGCCCGAGTTCTGCGTGCGCGCGGAGGCGGTCAGGGCGGCCATGCAGGTGCACTGGTGCCCGGGGATGCGGTTCAAGATGGCGTTCGAGACGGAGGACTCGTCGCGGATCAGCTGGTTCATGGGCACCGTCGCCGGCGCCCAGCCTGCCGATCCCGCCCGCTGGCCGCAGTCCCCCTGGCGTCTCCTCCAGGTACACGACACCGTAACTCCATCCATGACCGTGAGATCCTCGCAAACCGTTGGTAATTACCGAATCTGACGTTCGTTTTCGAATCGCGGTTCCTCGATCGATCAGGTGACCTGGGACGAGCCGGAGCTGCTGCAGAACGTGAAGCGGGTGTGCCCGTGGCTGGTGGAGCTGGTGTCCAGCATGCCCAACCTCCACCTGCCGTCCTTCTCGCCGCCGCGCAAGAAGCCGCGCATCCCGCCGTACACGGACTTCCCCTTCGACGGCCAGCTCTTCGACCCGGCGTCCTTCCCGCTCCACGACCGCAAGCACCACCACCACCACCCCGGCGGCGGCTTCGTCCCCTTCTTCCCCTTCCCGGACGGCAGCGCTGCTGCAGGCATACAGGGAGCCAGGCAAGCGCAATTCGCTCCATCCTTTTCGGATCTCCACATCAGCAACCTGCAGCAGAGCCTGCTCTTCTCCTCCGGCATCCGCCTCCTCCCCGCCGATCACCTCCACGCCCCTCATCGCGCGCCAGGGATCAGCACTGACCTCACGATCGGCAGCCACGACATCGCGTCCAGCTCTCTGTCTTCCGGCGGCAAGAAGCCCGACGACGTCGTCAAGCCGCCGCCGCCAACGGGGATCGTGCTGTTCGGGCGGACCATACTGACGGAGGAGCAGATCAAGAGCACCACCACCACCACCAACAGCTCCTCCGGCGGCCGGAGCTCGTCTAAGTCCGACAGCGACGCCGAGAAGGCGCCCAACACCTCTTCCGGCTCCGGCTCCGGCGTCATCCAGGGCAGCCCCACCGCCTCCTGGAGAGACAATGGCAGCATGTCGTCGTCCGAGTTCGGGCTGGAGCCCGGCCAGTGCAAGGTGTTCGTCGAGTCGGACGCCGTCGGCCGGAACCTCGACCTCGCCGCGCTGGGCTCGTTCGAGGAGCTCTACGCCCGCCTGTCCGGCATGTTCGGCATCGACGACGCTGACCTGAGGAGCCACGTGCTGTACCGCACCGGCTCCGGCGAGGTCAAGCACGCCGGCGATGAGCCATTCAGGTGAGGAACACGTTACATATGCAACTTTTTTTTTTTCAGTTCCTTGTTCAAATTATCATATCCTCTTGATGCATAAACTGAAAAAGGCGTGATTTTTTTCTCCGGTTTGCAGCGCGTTTGTGAAATCGGCGCGGAGGATCACCATACTGACGGACGCCGGCAGCGACAACATAGGAAGTTCGGAATGAAGCCATTGTCAGCGTGTCGAAGAACATGCGGCGCTACTACTACTCCTAGGAAGCAATAAGCCGGACTACTCATGGTTGTACAGCCGAACGAGCTGCGGTTTCTTCTTCTTCGATCAGGCCTAGATAATTCAGCCAGGAAATTAAGCTGTTGCAGTTAGTACGTGTTCAGTTAGATCGTTTCCACATCCTTTCTAGTATTAGTAGTTCAGTTAAGTTGTTTAATTTAGTCGTGCAAACAAAATGTAATCTCAATTCAATCATCGAACGCTCTTTGTCTTTGGTTCCCGTTTTTGGATTCAAGCCTTGCGCTGGTTCAGAAAACCGATTGCTGCCTTGTCCCTGACAACCCGATTCGTGGACCAGCGAACAGAACGAGAGAGACAAGAGCAGCAGGAGAGACGGAGGGCTTAAATGCCACTGCACGTTGTTGGAATATTTACTCCCTACTAGTGGCCAGTAGCCACTGCAACTTCTGAATCTGGGGTGCTTGATCAGACTCTCAGGCAAGTTCAGGCATTCATTTGTTCCCTTGTTTGTCTGGGCAGATGCTGCGCGCTGCGTTGCGTATCCCGCCACCTCTGATGCACTCACTGATGCGTCCAGGGAGGGAGGGCCCTGTCCTTTGCCTGCAGTGGGAAAAATAATGGCGCTGCTTTGCCCGTTTAGCCCAGCATATTGTTGCGTGAAATGGACATCCCAGCTAACGCCGCAACCAGAAGAGAACAACAGTGCCCGCAGTAGTGCCCCGGCCCCCTCTATCATTGAATTATCTTCTGTTGATCGTTCGCCCCGCGTTCCGATCCTCTTGTGAAGAAATCCTTGGTGAGTTTTTCAGGATTTTCGTCTGCGACCGTGTTTGGAATTCTTCTATAGAATGAAGACGGACGTAGGAATCGACAAGGAAGAACAAAAGGTCGTCAACGACGGTGCAAGCCGCACCACAGAAGAAGGCTCGACTCGAGCGAGACGGACGCTGGACCACTTTACGAGGAGACAAAGATGGCTCCATCACTTGCCCGGTCCCCGGCCTTGGTTGCTTTTGCTTGTTTGGTAGGTGTTCTTGACCGCGTCCCTGTCACGACGGCAACAGGCGGGAGGAGGAAGACAAGGCAGCGGCAAGGTGAGGCTTGGCTTGGCTTGGGTTTGGGGCCAAGCAACGGCAACAGGCGGACGAAGCCAGGACGCCGATCGAAAGAGGCCGCGGCGCCGTCCCCGTCCGCGCGATGACAGAACGGCGCACCGCGAAACGAGAGGGGCGTGCGATCGGATGGACGGGCGCTGTGTTGGTGTTTTGGCAAGGAACGACGAAGCCGAGCTGCGTTTCACACACGACGTCGACGGGTTCGGTCAGAGTTGCAGCCAGGAATCGGGATTAGATGGCTGTCTTACCTAAACAGACAGACAATCGGTTGTTTAATTAAAATCGGGGACGAGGATCTCGCCAGAGCTAAGACCCTGTTCGTTTCTTTTAGCGATAAATTTTAGAGGCCTCTAAATAAAGAGAATCTAGTACTAAATAAAGTCTAATGACAAAACCTTTTTACAGATGGTTACATCTTTACGAGACGAATCTAACGAGCCTAAGTAAGCTATGTTTTGCTACAGTCATGCTACAGTACGCATCGTCTAACCACGGATTGCTTACCCTCATTAGATTCGTCTCGCGAATTAGACCAGGGGTTCTGCAATTAGTTTTGTAATTAAACTTTATTTAATACTCTTAAATAATAAAATTCTATTTTTTAGACCCCTCTAAATTTTAGACCCCAGTGAAACGAACACCCACTAAGTATGCTTATCATGATAGCGGGTCAAGGGATCATGCCAAAGTTTATGACTTTGGATGCGAGTAGGTCGCCATGCTTAATCTGTGGCGCAAGTGTCGGACCGGCTAGTTAAATCGTGGCTTAAATGCCTGGCTTGTCGGGATTGCAAAACTAAAGATCTGTCAAAGCGTACGACGACAGGCAGGCAGGCAGGCGTTCTCTCGTCGCAATGGTTGAATTTGAAAGCATCAGCATTCAGCAGCAGGACAGCAGGAGTATGCAAAATGCGACCAGCGATCGGGGTGCGGCACGAGACGAGCCCCTGAATCAAAGGGGAGGCTCATGCTGTCGGTGAAACTTTCACCTCCCACCCAAGTGCATGCCGCGTCCTGTTGTGCCGATGCGTGACGCGTTGGGGTGGAGCTGTACATAGCCAAACCCTGCAAAGCGAAGCATCATGGACTTCGCGGGTGCGCGATCAGTGTGTCTCTGCAGTGCGTGTGCCGTTGAGGCGTCGGTGTCCAACAGTCGCATGAAGTTAACCGATCGCGTAAACCCCCGTTTTGCTCTGCTGCTGGTCGGTTGGCCGATCAGTTTGCGTTGGTAATTCTAATGGCGTTGGTCTGTCGGTGACTGCAACTATCGCTGTTGCTGTTGCTGTTGTCGTCTGCGAGCGCTTGCTTTTCCTTGAAAGAAGGGGAATTGATTTTCGGGCTTAAGTTAAACTGGGTTGGTCGAGCCACACCAATATTGGAGGACTGCAGATAGAAGGAAGAAAAAATGAACTGCGTACCTGCCGGTGCTTTGGGTTGGCACTACTCTGCCCTCAAACAATGTCACACACACTGCACATTCGCCTTTGGTTGTGATCCACGAGGGACTGACTGACCGGCCGGAGGAATAAAGAAAGAGGAGGCGTCGGTGTGGGTGCGATCGCCGGAGCGCCCGGCCCGGCGTGTCGAGGCGCGCGAGCCACGCGACGAGGAGAAGAGCAGCCGCAGCAGGAAGCGGACAGCGCATGGGCGGACCGGGAAACGGGGGTGCGCGCTCCTCTCCTCTCTTTCTCTCTCCTCCCGGTGGGAAGTCAACCGGGTCAAGAAGTCAACGAGGGCGGGCACGGCGTGGACGCCGCGGCACAATGCACCATGTCGGAGCGCACGCACTCCACGCCAGCGCCCAATTCATTAGCCGCCGCTGATCCGATCGAATACCGGCATTAGCGCTTTGTTTATCCGCGCTTAGGCATAACGAGGTGTGGTTAATTAAGGAAGTGGCCGGCAGCGCTCGTGTGGGTGATGCGCCGGTGACGACAGCGCCCGGGGGGCGAATGTTTCCGCCGCGTCGTGGGCACCGCCTGCCGGCCCTGTCAGTGGAGTAGAAGTAGCTCTGTTGGTTTTAACCGAACCGGGAAATTTTAGCAGCCACCCACTGCAAGTTGATCAGATTGGAAGAAACTACTACTTACTGGTGGTATTATTGGTACAGTAATTTTTTTGGTTTACAAATACGCTAGTTCTCAGATTAGCAGCTACTATAGCGCATGCCACCGTAGCGCGGGCGTGTCCCTGTTCGAGCGAAACTTCATTCACTACACCCGGCCTGTTCTCGTTACCATCCTCGCAGTGGATGAACTTACCTTTGTCCCGGCGCCACACGTGCGCGTGCACGGCGGTGCCCAAGACATCGCCCGGCATCATCATCCCTCGTGGCCCTCACCGTGCAACCCACAGCCGCAACACGTAACATGGCCTCTGTCCGTTCCGGCCCGCGCCGCGCGCGCGCGCGCTCACAGCCACAGCAAACGCCGTGCCAAAACGTACAAGGCACTCCTTGCTTTCAGCGCCACTCCTCCCTCCTCGCCTCGCAGCAGCAGCAGCAACGGAACAAGGCACCAGGAGACAACACCGCCCGCGCTGCCACGACGGGGGCGGGCGCGGGGATCAGCGACGCGCGCCGCTGTCCCGCGCGATGGCCGTGAGCGAGCGGCCTCGTTCGCGGCGATCCCTTGGCACGTTCGTTTGACCGTCGCGCGCGGATTCTATCTCTCGGCCAGGGAAACCCGGCGGGAGTAGCTCCCGTGCCGGGGCCGGGTTTGTTTTTTACGGCTTCGGCCCCGGCGTCAAAGCCTCTCTCGCCGTCCGTCGCCGCCTCGGTTGGACGCTGGAATGGAAGACTCCATGCGCACGAATGGCCTTGGGCGTTGGGACGCCGCTCGTGCGCGCGCATGATGGACGTATCCTTGGTGCGGCTGTTTGTCGGGCTTTGACTACTGTACTTTTACAGACATAAAGATTAGGTGTGGCTACTTCACACTAGGCCATCTTTTTTTACCAAGAAGACATCAGAATTAGGTGTGGCTGCTTCACACTAGCTGTCTTCTTTTGGACGCTCGTTAGGCTGCTTGCAGAGTCGGCATAAGCCAGTTGTTCAGGACTTCAGGTATAGTATCCGTAGAATCCGGAAGGAAAAATTCAGAATGAAACATTTAAAAAGTACCAGGCAGTCTGGTTGCTTCATGATCTAGTCACGAGGCTCCAGAAAGTAAAACAAAAGAAAGCAGGCGCATGCATTCAAAAAAAAAAAAAAAAAGAAAGCAGGCGCATCATTTCATAAACCACGAGAGCATTCTAGTGCACAAACTCGTTCTTGAACGCAAGATACAGAGAAATTTCATAAAGAGTACGTGCAAGAAAAACAAATCAAAAGTGCAAAAACAATCCTTCTTTATTATGACCATTATTCCATTCACAAGAAACAATCAGTCTGCAACACAAGTTTGAACCCCGGGGCTGCCCTTTACATTTTTCCCGTTTGACGCTTATTTTTCCACGGTTCTGTCCATTCTTCCTCGAACCTTTTGTCTACATTCTGAGGGCTATAAATGCTATCTTTGGCTGGTAATCTTATATGCATAGCTAAACACAGGATAAAAGAACACTATGTGATTACCTAAAGTCCGGGCAAAAAATTGTTACCGCCTAAATGTCGACACGAAGGGCAGTCAAGAAAGCAAGTGTGTACGGAGAAGTGGACTTGCCGAACGGTGTGCACCATGGTGGAAGCTTTTCAAGGACCTTTGCGACCTTCGGTGTAACCCTATTCACATCTGTCCTTAGCTTTACCAAGAAAGGGACATCGGCTGCTTCTTTAGCTTCTTGTGAGGATTTATGGGGAGCATTACTTGACCAGAAAAGGGTTAGCTGGAATTTTGTGGGTGAGTTTTTGCCACCTGCAAACTGGATGGTATGCCATCCATCTACCTCAGTCTTGTCACCAGGCTGGACCAATTTCTCCGAATCCACTGAACACAATAAATGGAAACATCAAATAATGTGAGTAGTAAATCGTCTATCATACTGTCAAGCATGTAAGCCTAACGGTAGTTATCTTTAGCTGAAGATCTTAATAGATGGAACTCGCTTGAAGAACATACTTCATGATTTATTATGCTTATTTGATGGTTCAACTCACCTCGAACTGTGAAGTCATCAATCTCCTGTTTATTGATTCCAAGGGACCAGCGGGTAGATGACCTGGTATCCACTGATATTACTGTTTGTCGAACACCATCTGTAACTGAATCACTTTCCACAAGAAGAACTGGAACCTCGGACTTGCTCCATCCAGTGTTGCTCTCTTTGTAACTCAAACAGCCATATTTCATTGTAAAAGTCACAAAATCAATAGTCGTATTCCTCCCGCAAGAAAATTCTTCATCTCCAAGGTGCACTAATTCCTTCGTTAATTTTCCAGGTGTGTTGGAAAACAGAGAAATATAGGATAATGGTTCTGTATTTGCATCATTTATTCTTGTAGTATCCACAACATGTACAACCTGACCAGAGGAAGATCATCAAGTTAGTATCATCTGCTAGGTATTATACTAATCTCATCTTGACTCATGAGAGAGGGAGGGAGAGAGAGGGTGTTATCTTGTGACAAGTTCCAGCAAGAAGGATAGAACAAGACAGACAAATTTGTGGCCGCTAAGAAATGCAGAAATACCCATGTTGAGATGTACTGAGGATATGTACATGCAGAACCCATTAGTGAAAAGTGGAAGTAGGAATGTTCAAAGAGATACCAGAACGCTATGAGTACATTTTATCGTTTTCGGCTCTATGGCAATTTTTTAGATTGAAAATTTACAACTTCTTATACTGTATC
The DNA here is from genome assembly GCA_007726485.1 of Eragrostis curvula. Classification (NCBI taxonomy): domain Eukaryota; kingdom Viridiplantae; phylum Streptophyta; class Magnoliopsida; order Poales; family Poaceae; genus Eragrostis; species Eragrostis curvula. The sequence continues at coordinate 17,224,800 of RWGY01000031.1, forward strand.
CTACATCCACAAATTATTTCACTATGCACTTTTCGAAAATGGGAATGCCGGCTCCCGTAGTCATAAACCAAATGAATTCAATAAGAAGCATGTAGCAAAATTTAGCATTAAAGAAATGCTTACATTTACAGATCGAGCGATATCCTCCGTAAATGCTGGTGCAATGCCACTTGACACCAGTGCAAGTGAAACGCCAAATAGTGTGCATAAAAGCAAACCAAGAGTCCTTTTATCTCCTAAACAAAGCATACAAATGGTACATCAGCTTCTTCTGAGAATGAATCCAAAAGGCAGATGCATATACAGGTAAGAAATTTGAAACAATGTAAGAATTTCCAAAATCACAAATGTCTAAGGTACAGCAACGTCCAATAGACAAACAGGATCCTTCTTCCAAGCAAAGTACCAAAAAACTAAGTTCTTATAACAACAAGTGGGTGTCACAAGAATGCACGTGTGTGCTGGTAGTGCAAATTCTCATAAAGTACTAAATTTCATCAATGAACAAAACTGCAAATGACGTAGAGGTTAACAGATATCAGGCCTCTTCCATTCCGTATGCCATAAAAAAGAAAATACAAATATTAATCAGGATATTACTTCAACAGGGAGCAAATTTGACTGCATGTCATGATTTACCTGAGATATGAACGTATGAAAGAAGATACACAAACATGAAACAAACGACGATAGCAATGGCGACAGAAACTATAACATTTCCAAGCCAGTCTGGTAGTCCACCAGGGTTCCTATACATATATAAATGCAAAAGGTTAAGAAAGGCCTGGTTGCTTTAAATTGACTGACGACTGGCTTTATACTTCAACAAACCGTATCAACAAAATAAATGATAGCCTGCAAGGAGTTTACCTGTCAACGCGTACAACACTTCCAATAATTACATCAGCCATGCGAAAAACCAAACCAGCTGAGGACACAACTGGTGCAGCCAAACCCAGAACCAATGTAACAACTTTTAGCTGTTTAGGTAACCTAACAGGAGATAAAGTAGCTTCCAAAAAACCATCTACAAGGAAAAGGTAGCCATGAGTACTAAAGGTGATATCCATCTGTAAGCATACTCAACAGTAAAAGCCACTTACATGCAAAAGCAGGCGCAACAAGCCAGATGAGGGCTATATACGATGACCCAACCTTGAAATAAGTTCCCAGTATCAGAACTATTAGCCATTGGATAAAACCAGATTTAAAAATCCACCTCTCGGCTTCCAAGTCAATAACATATTCCATTGTGTTACGAGCTAGGCTTGGTCTTGTCCTAGGGTACACGCATCGAAGGTGCTTCTTCAGCAGCATAAATCCAACGTGCTGCCCAATAAATGCTCCCAGCAGTGCAGGTGAACCAAACAAGCCAACAACTAACCACGGATTTGCAACATATGGAATAGGAAATGAACATATATAGGGCAGCGCAAATGCTACCACAACTGATAAGCCGATAGAAAATATCAACATTAGAATAATGCTCAGACATGATAATCCGAAGCATACAAGCCCAGCGTGTCCACCCATAAGCAACGATGTTCCCCATATAAGAAGTGACTGAAATATGATTGAGTTGTGAAACATTGTAGCAAGACGCTGAGGATACACCACCATGTACTTGCCCTGCAAAATTGAAACATACAAACGAAAAAGACAAATTTTAGTTGAGCGCATTCAACATCATTTAATCAGAGAAGTAACCCCAGAATCCGTTTGCATATTCTTTACTGTTACTGTTACCTGAACTATAATCCAGCAGTTAACAAATAACAGAAACTCAACAAATGATGAAAAGATAGCCCTTTATGATCTTGGAAATCAGAAAATTAAACTTTGAACTTTTAAGGTTGTAACAACACAAAGACCAGTAAGAAACGACAATAACTTTTCCATGCAGAGTTTGAATTCAGAGATTTAGCTTAGTGAAAAACAAAGATTCATGACACATAATCGCAATCATTGGTAACAGCAGATAAAAAGATGAAGATTTTCTGCAATACCAAAATGTCGAAAAAAACAGCTTTATTATGCTCTGTGTTTTCTTGCTTCTGCTGTTGTGCGTCTTTCAGAAATTTTGGTGATGCTGCAGCGTGGAGTAGGAAAGCAAGCATATTATCTCCAATATGTTGTAAAGACCCTGGTTGAAGAAGCTTCATCTTGTCATTCTGCACAGAAGTTTACAAAATAATCACATATTCAAGGTTCAAATATTTAGGATTTGACTAAAAGTGAAGTATCAAATATTCTTTAACCACATTTATCACTAGGCAAGGCTAAGGCTAGGAAGGCATAGCTTGTTGGTCTATTATGTGGTTATAAGATTCTCCACGATTGTTCCTTAAAAAGGGAATGCATCTACTAACATTACACTTCCTCTCCCTCCCTCAAAGCCCTACCAATTAGGGTCAGGTTCCCTCGATCCTCTGACCTGCACCCAAACCTGTCGCGTCATGAATCTATTAGGATGAAAGAGCTATGATATTTCTTCCATGTAGTTCTGAAGTAAACTTAATCCATGATCTCTTTCAACTTTGTCATAAAGTTTGGAACAGAACAGAAATTATTTCAGCCCTAGAATCGTAGTTCCTCAAATAAAATTATCATAAAAGGTGAATTGTTGAAAATCATTAAAAATCATTCCCCAAGCCTTAAAAAGAGGTCAATATACAAAGAGTTATCAATGAATTGGATGTACATCACTTTCATCCAGAATCCTGTATTCAAAGTTTACTGATAGTACAATATATATAAATATAGCCAGGAGAACAACCTTTGTATGATATACAGATGTTGTATCTGTATATGCAAAATCAAGCCCAGGAAGACCAGCAACTTCATGATATATTTGAAAATCTGTAGCAGATTTTATTGCTCCAGAACCAAAAACATCCTGCAATTACAAAGTTGGGCCTCATATTAATCTGCAAGACAACAAAGATTGACCCATTTTGGTGCATTAAAATGATAGATCTGGAACCATGGTCTTTCACTTGAGCAAGGGAGTACCCGCCATTTCTTTTTGCCCATTTTCAGCACCATAAGTGGATGTAAGGGGATGAGTTTCCATACGAAAATGAGAATCCTAATTTAATAGTGTTGTATGTTTCCTTACAAAAATGGGAAGTTTAATTTAATAGATTGTTTCTTAAACTAATCAGTACAAGGGAGGGAGTAAGTACCTGTGAAGCTATCTGAGCAGATGGGTATTTGGCAACAGCTGCAAAACTCTCCAATGCCCAATGGTCGGTACCCTGCCACAGGGAAAACCGTTTTGGCTGAGTAAGTTTATAACCCTCTATCAAATTATAACTACATAAAACTACATAAGTCAACAGAAAGGAATAATTCATAGCATCCAAAATGGTAAATGGCATTTTTTGGTGCCTACAATTCAAATAATTCTACAGCACTCACGGCTTAACTTCCCTCTTTATCGATGAAGATATGGTGCTTAAGGTGTCTTATTTTCTTCCATATACATAGTTCCGGGTCTTAGTTTTGGATTGCTCTTTCAGAAAAAGCTTTTAGTAGGGTACCAAAAAGGTAAATAAAATTAAAAAAAAAGGAGTTCATCAATTTGGAATAAATATAACATACAAACGTAATTTATTCATCCAAATGGGGATAGTATAGTAATGGAAACAGACCTGAAAAAGAGTGGATTTCCCACCGATGCCCATAGCTTCCAAATCGATTGCAAAATGTACTGAATTCCTCCAGTGGTGCTGCACAAAATTTAGCAATGGATTCAGGAAGTTATGCATAGAGTGCGTGGTGATAGACTGATACCGTGACCCCACGTGTTACAATGTTACGTCTAAGATAGCATAAATGCAATTGGAAAGGTTTGTTACAGTTCACATTGTGTTATGCAGTGGCTTGTTTGATAACAATAACAAAAGGGAAAGCGGCCGCTGTAGCGAACAAGCAGGAGTGTAAGAGAGCACTCAGATATTCATGGATCCATTGGGACATTACATGGAAAGTTACCCAAACAAGCAGCGGTTCCACTGTTAACAATCAAAACTCACAAGTCACAACTATTTTCACAGCATGCATGCTGCAGACTTTTGTGGTCTGGTATTGCACAGTACCATTATAAGAGAATGACTGCTTATCAAAATAGAGTCGTTTCTATAATTGCAGTCAACAAATTACACATCCCAGATTCTGCTTGTCTAACTTTACAGAAGATATTACTATTAATTGACTTAACTCCATGTCTTCATCAATAAAGGTATAAAATAGACCACATTAACAGGTTAAATATATGGTTACTAGACCTGGACTGGAAAGGAAGTAGCTCAGGCACTGGTTATGGAATATGCATGAAGTTTCAAGAAACCAACCTGAGTTATAAAACTATGGGCGCCATCAAGACCCTCTTCTTCCCCTGTGTTGAATAAAAACAGAACACCGCTCTTGAAACCATGCGCCCATTGAGCCACTCCCCGTGCAAGCTCTAACATGACTCCCACACATGAACTGCAGTCTCCGGCACCTTCTCTGAGAAAGGATATATACATACTTTATTTCCCAAAAACACAAAATGGACAAGAAAAATAAATGCAGCATTTATTAGTAAGTACAGTAAAACAACTAACTGAGAACAAAGTAATGAAGGTTTATGTCATCACAATGTCATAAATAAATAGATAACTAAATTGCTAGTGGTATCATGCTCAACAGAATGATCAGATGAAGAACACTAGCGATAATACAACATCATCTGGTTCCTTAAGGCATATTATACTGTAAGTATCATTTCATTAAATAATAGCATCTCTTATCAAGATAATTTTTTAGTTATTATCTCCGTGTTTAATAAAGAGGGTATTGAACCTTACGTTGTCGAAACAGTGTCGATGTGCGAAGAAACCAGAATTAAATTTTCCTCTGCTTCTGGTAAATACTTGGGAACAACTCTCAATAGCACATGCTTTAGGTCTGAATATAAGAGAGTTTTCCCCTTAAATAGACCACCAGATAAACGATTTGCACCAATATCTGTGTGAAACAACTCCACTTGAACATCAACCTCCCAATGAGCTGTCTTCTTTATTTTTTCTGCTACTGCATATACATACTGTTGCATGGGCATGTCACGATTGGTAGTACAACCAATGAAGATGTTCCACAAGAAAATATTGGTTTTAATCATGCTACTTATCAGGCTACAATAAGGTGTATCCACAGCACCTTGATGATGTAAGAAAGAAAACAGTAAATGAAACAACAAAAAAAGGAAACATGAAGCTGTGGACCCTAACTTCAAACGCACTTTCTTATCAGAGGTTCATAGCAACTTAGCTGGAACTAATTATCAAGTAGCTGTACAGCACAATCGTAATTGCATGGTAGAATTGTGCCATAGTATTTATGTTACTGCTCTAGCGAGAGGTTAGTAATTAATTGATATGCAGAGGTAATTAGATCCACCAAAGTGTCAAATTTGCGCATAGAAATTGCCTGGTTACATTTGCAAGGGCCTAAATATAAATGCAAGTTAGTCTTCTGTGAAAGGGAATGAATTTATTTCACTTGAGAGTACTTTTGTGGACCTCTCACAATGTACTACTGCATGGAATGTCTGAAAAATCTCAAAACATAGATTTGATCTACTGACAAAAGTGGTTTGGTCTAGCCAGATAAGTAGTGTTTCTTTCATCTTACTATTATTTCAACAAGAAGACAAACTGTGCCCTTGATAAGCATGTTTTCTACTAAAGTGCTCTTTTGTTTAAACAGGTTAATATAATAATCTTGAATGATGCAATCTAACAGATACATCCTATAACCAATTCATCAAGGACAGCATATACTTGGTGTGAACAATTAAACTAGAAGATACAAGTGTACACATTGTGAAGTAAGCTGCACAAATGAACAACCTGAACAGCGCGATCGAGGGAATCTGAACCAACTGGATGAGGACCCAAGCTTGTCAAATACTTAACATGCTCAAGCGCAGAAGTTTCTGAGAAGCCCCGCTTGCCAGCCTGATCAGCGTCAAGGGGCAAAGGAAGGTTTCCGAACTGGATACGGTAAACAGACCAGGATCCATGAAGGAAAATTATCAACAACCCCAGCAACAAATAGGCGCCCCGCCTATGCTTGCGGTTGTCCTCATTTGGATCGGCTACTTCACCAATTTTAGGCTTCTCACTAGTTGAAACAGAAGAGCCTCGCCCTCGAGGCATTTTGCTCAGCTGAATATAAAAATTGCAAAAAAGAAGAAAGGAATCAGCATCACAAGGTATAATACTAATTATAGAAATATTGTTTTATGTGCTAATTTTAAAGAAAGCAGAAGATATTTAGCTTTTCTGTTCACATTTTAGGCCAAAGAATTTAATGGAACAATTTTGTTACGACATGATATTTGTTTCAAGTTTCTGCTTCCAAAAAAGAAAAAACATCTAGGTAAAATTAAAATACTGTCTTAATTTCTTTTTAATCTTCTTTGGGCATTCCCAATCATTACAGATTATTAATGTAAAAAAAAAACGAATTGGCCTAAATTTCCTCTCCCCAAATGACAGCCTGAAAATTCAAATCAGAAAATATGCAGTGTCCAGGCAATGCAATTTAACCCAGATCCAAGCTCACAATGCCATACAACTCATAATTGTGGACTGCACCCTGCAGGCTGCAGTAACCCAATCAAAGGTGGGACTGCTTCCGGTTTTAAAGAAGCTGGTCTCCACCAGGACAACAGATAACCATGTGTCAGGCCACTGCAATGACTCGCAAACCAATCATCACTCTCAGGCAAGATCAATCGCTGCTACAGCCAAGGGTCCAAGCTTTCACTCGATGTATTTACTACTAGTAAAAATCAGGAGAATGGAGCATCAGCATAGGAGACAGGATCCGTTCTGTGGCCCCTGCCAACTCAGCCAAAGGACTCACCCTTGAAGTTTAATTTCGCCAATTGTCATCATGATTTACTAATGCTGGAAGTACTCTATACGGACTGCACATACACATGACCCTCAGCGCATCCAACTCGCAAGTTGTACTCTTAACTCATCTCGTGTTCGCAAACCTCGGTTTAAGCACAGAAAATGCGAGCAGCTCCTAAATTAGATCTAAAGACTGGGAAATTCGGTTTCAAAAAGTTTGGAAAACAGACTGCTACTTGTACCCCCATCTAGAAACAACAAATTCGCAACAAATTGGTTGAATTGGAGGATACATTCCATCCAAGCACGGTAGATTTGGATGTGATTGCTCCCAACGAAGCAATTACACACTGCAAAACGAAGCACTCTCAGAACCAAGCTAGGGCTGCTTACCAACAAAAGGAAGGAAGCAATTCAATTCAAACCCGGACGGATCTCCTCTCGACGACAGGCCAGCAGAGTTGAGGAGGAACGCGAGCTGATGATTAGGACGACCCGCTACGAGAGGAGAATCTACTTGAGGCGAGAAGTGGGAGAACTTTGAGCGAGAGCGGTCAGCGGCGAGGGTTCCGTGATGATGTTGGACGGGACGCGACGCGAACTGGCCAGGTTGGTCGTCTCGCGGTGGCGCGCGAGGTGGGGTGGAAGTCTGCAAGGAGGATGAGTAGATTCGGCTGCGGGGTCCCTCGTGCGTGATTCACATGCCTTTGCGTTGCGCTCCGGAGTGCAATCAGAAATTTTGGACTGTTTTGCCCCTTATCCTTACAGACGCATACAGGAAGCTTCTTCTCCCTCCTGCCCGAGCAGCACGCGACGAAGACCCTTCCTGGCCGCCGAGCTGGCCGCGCCCACACGCCCTCTGGCCGCGGCCACGCGCGCTCTCGCCGCGGTCGCCGCCGCGCCCGCGCGCAGCGCGACGCTCTGGCTCGGCCCGTGCTCGCCGCGCGCTGCCGGCCCGCCGCGCACAAATTGGCCCGCCGCGCGTGCAAATCAAGCTGCTCAGGCCGCCGCCATCGCCAGCCCTCCTGCCCTGCAGCTACGCGCCGCCCGGATAGGCCTAGGGTAGGGCTCATCGGGGAGTGGGGAGCAGGGAGAGGAAGCACGGGAATGAACGACGCCGACGGTTTTCGATTTGGCTTCGGGTTGTGTTCGTTCCAGCCAAGGGCAAAACGGTCCGATCATTTTTTTATTTAGGGAGAAAATAAAGAAAAAAGAGGATAATGCTATGGATTGGAGAGAAAAGGAAAAAGTTATGGTGTTTTTTGGACGCTTCATTTACTAAGAGCGTTTTTTTGATGTCATCCTTTATGAGTGCTATAAATCTAATTGTCCCCTTCTTTCGGGCTCGGCCCGTGCTAATCCCCGTAAAATTCCAGTGGATAGTGAACTCAAAATCCAGGTGTTTATATTCTGCTCATTTAAAATCTTGTGGCGCATACAAAGAGGGCCTGACGGAACGTAAATATAAGTCAATTTTTTTGTCGTACTATGAATTGGCTAGGCACAAACGGAGAACGAGGACGCAGATGCAACGGTGCAGTTTGCAAGGGGCAACAATAATCATTTTGCCGCCAGGCTCATGGTATGTCTGTCCTGCTCAGGCTTATATTTGCCGTGTATGCTGAGGCTTTGCTTTGGTCCCGGATGATGGACCCGGAAAATACAGCCCTTCAATCCTTTATGAACCGAAAAGGTTCTCCAATCCTTAATGAGCCGAAAAGGTCTTGCTCAAATAAGAATAAAAATAATGAGCCGAAAAGGTGCTATTGCATTTGTTAGCCTATGCGCAACAACGCGCACGATGCCTGGATTACATTTGCTAACAAGTTACGATACTTAGACTGGCTTGTGATGTCGATTATCATAAATCAACCAAAGAACCAGTAAAGATTTTCCGAACATCACACCCTGAAATGGAATCCAATGTTCACTCGGTAGTAATATAGGCTGTCCCCAACCAAAACAAAAAAAAAAAACATTTGATGCAAAAACAGCTTGATTAAAGATCTGCAAGACCCTAGTACTGAACCAAAGTTAAGGTATGTCATCTATGTTAAATGTGTACATGGCACCGATTATGTGTTTCCAATTACGGATGATACCGTCAGAACACTTGCTGTTTACAGATCCAAATCAGGCAGCCAGAAGCAGCATTTGTTACCTACTTACCTAGTCCCACTCTTCTTTTTCAACAAATCAGCTCGACGCTTAGCCTCTCTCTCTGCAGTCTGGACATAAAATTCAGCCCCAAGCATGTCATTTATCTCAACATTTGATGATACACTTGCTTCTGCAGTCTCGATTATCAGCTCGGCAGTCAAAGTGAATCCAAGGGCTGAAAGCACACGCACAGCATTGGCAATACGGCAAATATGCTTCCTTGTCTCTAGTGGGGTGAAAGTCTCCACTTCACTGCTCGAAGTCTTCTGATCTACCATTGTGCTAGTCTTTTCACTATCACCCACCACAACATGTTCGCCTACCCAGACGAATCCATTGCAACCAAGAATCAGATCGACATCATATTGCTCCAGATGGTGAAAATGCTGCTTCCGCCGTTTGACCAAATAAGGAGGTACAGTAAGCAATTGGCCCCTCTCAAGCTACAACAATGAATTGAAACAAATCAATAACAGCCAAATGTTATAAATCACAGACCTACTTAAGTTTATATCAACACGAGATATGGAGACTTAAGGCATATTTATGAGCTATCCACGAGCCTGCCTTGCAGCTCCATTATTGTGACGACTGATCTACATCACAATAAAGATCCAGCATTGCAATGGAATTGAAAGGGACATACTAATAATGGTAATTACAGTAGCTCAAAAGGTGACATCTAAGCTGGTTCAGAACTGCACACAAAAGGTGTCATCTAAAATTCTCAGAGTGGAGGATCTGGCATGTACCTTTCCATACTTTTGACTCCTTGCTTGAAGGTGCAAAGATCCATCATGTTGGAAACCACGAACTTCAGCCTGGTGATTGGTTGCACACAAAGTAGCAGCATCTCATTTTAAATAATTCATGCAACGGAAGAAAATGAAATGCCACATCAAACTGTGAATAAATACTAGAATACTACACTGTAACAGGAAATGGGAATAAGCCATAGAAGTTCTCTAGGGGAGAAAAATATTAAGGAACAATAGAGGCATATCATATTATTGCTTATTCAGAGTCAACACAAGTGGGCATGAGATTCAGCTACTTCAGGTAAAAGTAAAACACTCATTCATGGCACTTTCATTCTCAACAAATCAGACAGCAGTTTTCAGTGAATCGATGACCAGTGATTTAGAGTTAGAAACATAAACACTACTAACTGTGGTATGATAAGATTGAAGATCAATGGTGCTTCCATCTGCAAAGATGAAAGATCAATGGTGCACAGAGAGTAGATATGGTAATTGAGGTATGTTAATATAGCTATGAAGCATGCGTCATTTCAAATTGCAAGAGTGCAGACAAGTGCAAGATCAAGGCGCTGGTGTCTGATTTGGCTGCTAATGAAGCATATTTATAGTATTGTTAATTTCGAATTGATATGTATGAAATTATTTTATTCCCAAATCAATCTCGTGCTGTCAGCTTATCACCAAAGACAAAAAAGAAAACTTCTAATCCCTCATATGCATCGACGTGTCTATGACGTGTGGAGCCCACTATTTCACTTACACTGGCATGAGGGATCTAGGTGAAACATTGCCAGGTGAATTCCAACTGAGTGATAGAGGTGCAACAATGTAAAGGCAATTTTAGTAGCCTTCATGAGCTGCCGAAGCCTGGAAAAAAACAGAATAATATCTAAAAAGGACAAGGAGCAGTAGAAAAGGAGTCTCAAAATTGCATCAACCTCATGACAGCAAATGTGGCAGCAGGAATTGCTACAGGACTAATTAGACACTTGCAAAAAGGGAAGCACAACAGGATATGTCAAGGACTGACAGACACCAAATACCCAAATGATCATTGTTCGTGTATTTTTAGTGATTGTTGCAACTGACATAGTTAATATGGAAGCACTACTTGTCAGCATAACACCCTATGTAAAAAAAGGATTGACTAGACACTAGATTGAAGATGAACTGAGTATCCATTCAAGCACTCAAATTTTATCTTATACCTTAAACGAAAGAGAGCAAGTGTTCTACTTACACAGACAACGTCATTTTCTTCAAAGATGGTCCGCATATTAAGTTCATCAACGGCAGTTCTCCTTCTCTAAAGAGTAGAAAACAGTTAATTGGAATACTGGATGCTAGTGAAATTTGCAATCAACATGACACAAGCACAACATTAAAACTAAAATCCTAAAAAATATCACAATTCAGTGACAATCCAAGAAAGCAGTTGGCGTACACATTTTCAACTAGCCAGGAATGGTGTCTGGAGTCTAATGTGTTGTTATACAAATCAATGTCAGAGATATTGTTGTACCAAAAACTTTCTTATGCCATAATTGACAAGGTGCTTACTGCTTAGCACATAAAATGAAATCCCTGTTTCTCACATTTACAATATTGGATGTTACAGAGTCAGATGGAGAAGCATACCTGAATACCATCGGGCAAATTCATAGAAGACAGCATCAGAACAGCATCTTGACTAAAGTTTATCTCCAACCTCCAGCGCTTCGGAGCAATCTGGAAAAATAAATATAACCACCAGATTTGTTAACACACACGGAAGTGGATATGAATCCAAAAGTAAATATCAGTGTATATTACACACCTACAGTCAGTCGGTGCTACAAACTTAATCAAAATGAAGGTAAATCAATCTCAACCTATGCATATACCCTCAGAAAGTCAGGATCCAGATAAATGCATTCTCAGATCTGCATTTCTCTTTTCTTTTAATTCATCAACAAAATTATCACAGGTTGTCAAATTCATAGTCATAATTACTAGGCCCTAGAAGTATAGAGCACCCTTTGCAACTGAAATAGCAATACATGTTATCACATTCAGGTACGCAGCAAAATTTGAGGGAACAAACCCATTCTTAAAAAGGAGAAAAAATCCCAAATAATAACAGAGAGAATAAATGTACACACCTCAATGACACGGCCAACTATGATATCACCAACCTCTGGCTTATATCTGAAAAGGTCAAAGAGAACAAAGTTGACTGAGCATAGTAACTTAATTATGTTACCGAGATCCAAGCAGTGAGTTAATTTCTTGCAAACAAAAACATGGAGAAAAACTGTTTTGCGGAACAAGATCAAGTGAACCACGCTTCCCTAGTGTAAACAAAACCTTTGCCCTTATAATCACAACTGACCAAACATATGAAACTAAATTATAATCAAAGAAAACACTGGTAAAATTTTTATGCTTCTTAAAGGTAGCAGAATCACTGCAAACTCAGAAGCTGCTCAGATCGAATCACAACTATGCTTCAGAGACTTGTAAAATGAACTACTGTTGCTTATCCACATCTCATGGCCAAGGCACCCTATATTGTTGTGGATAGTTTGCCAAATAAGCAACAAGAATATAGTATTACATTATAGTTGAGCTGCACCATTAGAGAATCAAATCCTAACAGTACAAGGGGCTAACTCATAACAGAACACAACATAATCTAATCACCTCCAGCATCTAATATGTCCTGATGGACCAGTTCAATTAGTATGCACAAAAAATCCAGCTCAAACCCAATACGACCATCACACAATGAGACTATACAATATTTAACATAAACAACACGCAATCCAGTATAATTGCAAGATAAATAACAACAAAACCATCCAAGGCAGTCCTCGAGGCAAAGCAATCGATCGAATTCCAATGTTTCCAAAGCAACCCAACAGGGACACCAATGGAGACGAACAATGCAGCAGCGAGCAAGAGAAAGGCAGCGAGACTAGTACCTCGCACGGAGCGTGCGCACGTAGATCAGCTTGTTGACCCGCTCAACCACCCCGCACAATGTCGCCACGACCTCCCCGTCCTGGTCCGACGTCCCGTGCCCCCTGCAACCACGCACGCCCCATCAGTCAATCAACAGCACGCGAAGGGAGAAACGGATGGGGAGCAGGGAGGAGGGACGGTCCTTACTTGAGGATGTTGTCCTCGTGGTTGACGGGGATTGTGTCCGCGACGGTGACGGCGGCGGCGGAAGCGGCGGCGGGCGCGAGAGACTGGAGCGAGTGGAGCGCGGCCTCGAGGCGGACCCGTTGGGTCTGGTTCAGCGTGAGGTGGAGGTCCCTCATGGCCAGCACGCCGCCTCGCGAGCAGAGGAGGAAGCCGACGGAGCCGAGGACGGAGAGCAGAGCAGCAAAAACCCTAGCAGAACCTGTGAACCTCCCCGAAGCGGCGGTAGCTGAAGAACATATCAAGCCATGACCGGCTCCGTCAACGGCGTGAAGCAAGGCGGCACGTTAGCTGGGTTGGGCTGGTAAGACTAAAGCTTCTTCGAGAGGGCCAAATTGTAGTGCAGCTGGGCTGGGCCGGACCTTTTGTTTCCATAAATGTAACTTAAACCATCTGTACCACAAAACTACACTTTTTGAAGTGCATTTCACAAACTATAACTATTTCAGCCTTTAGTAACATAAACCTATAACTTTTGGAGCATCCTACCTCTATGGGCATCTTCGAAGGCTAAGCCGGTGAATCCTCGAGGTTGACAAAGTCACTAATTGCGCTTTACTATCGCTGAAAGCACAAAGCCGATTTGGAGTCAAACCTAGGACCTCAGGTGCTACTAAGGGATCAAAATATGTCTATGAAGAACTAGTGCAAAGATTTACTGGTCAACTGAAGTAGCCAAGGTGGTGTTGGTGGTCCTGCAAGCTCTTTTACTTCTGAAGCATGGGCAGTCTTGAGATCAGCAAAAGCTTTATTAACCCAGTCAGAGCTGTTCGTAATTCAGTTATTTTGGCCTCCTTTTCTGCCAATAGTGAGCTGGGGGCTGCTTCAGAAATCATTGAGCTTCAGTTGTTCATTCTCCTGCCGAAGAACTCGAACCTTGGGGCTGAAGCTCTACAGGTCTTCAAAGTCCAAGTTTCCTGCTGCCTCGACTTCTGCCTTGATTTTGCTAACAGTGCGGGTCCTGGAGAAGGACCCGAAGGAAGCGCAACTGCTGGCATTATCACGGCTAAGTTGAAGTCGCAGCAACATCATCAGCTCTTCCAGCTAACACCCGAAGCCTTTGGCACCAGGTTTCCTTTGACCCTGGGATGCACGAATTTTGAGAAATACCGAGAATCCATAGAAGAGGGTACCAAACACTATTGATAAAGGTACCTGGTTGCCTGGGTCACAGTTCCTCGAACAGCTGGCATTTCTGGACAGAGTCTGCTGGAGGAGGCACGGGAGCAGCAGCGGAGTTCGGCCCGTCTCCTCTTTCTTCTGGACGGAGTGGCTGCACCTGTGGTACAATAACTATCCGAAGCGCTGGGCTTGGATGATCGAAGTTTCCGAGCAGTCCGAGGCTTCGGGGAGATGAGGGCTTCGGAGCAAAAGGCTTCGGAGGCGCATCGGACATCAATGTGGCCTTTACTGCTGCCACCTTTTCCTCCAAACTTTGAGGGTCTACAATCATGCCCTGAAGATAAATGCAAAAAGAAAATAATTTGAAGTTAAGAAAAATTGAAGATACCAAGATTGAAGGAATAAATTCTGACCTGGCCTTCGGGGATAGTGAGGATGTCGTCTGCAAATGCTCAGCTAAGCTCTTCTCTGAGTTCGCTGGCTCCTTTTCACTGCTGCTGCTATCCAGTACCATGGTGCTTTCCGCACCCCCTTCGGAAGGATCAGGTCCGAACATATCCTAGAAGCATAAAGTGATAAGTAATTCGCATGGCAAGATACCAAGTGAATATGAGGATATATACCTTAGTGGCTGGGTTCGTGGTCTATAAGGCTCTGGGAAGCCTTCGGGTCTAGGCTGGAGATCAGACTCGAGAATAGTGTACACGCGCCTCTTGACCTCCTCTTCAGGTATTTTGTCGACACAAGAAGATTCAAGACAATAAGTAAAGATGATTTATTAAAGTGAAGATGAAGACGAAAATAAGGATCAAATTTTAACCTTCGGAAGGAAGCCACTTCGGATTTCTGGGGCCCGTCTCCGAACATGGCAAGGGGCTCCCGATGTTGAAGGGGGAAGAAGCACCTACGGACATACTCCTCCACGATGTGTTCACCCCTCAGTCCATTGGTGACCAGCTCCGTAACCTTGGAGACCATCCGGTTGAGTCGCTCGTCCCTGACTGGTCGGCTTTAATCCATCCTTGATGGTAAGGAACAATCCTTTGCCTTGATATCGTAACTCTCGGAGTCATCCATGAGGAAGTACTTTCACCGGTAGCCGCTCCAAGATCGCCGGTAAGCAAAGGGAGGATAAACAATATTCCTTCGGCGATTGAAGGACACGCAACCCACAACCCAGAAGAATAGTTGCAAGGTTCATGATAAACCCGCCACAAGTCCAAAGAAGGAGCAGTACCACAGCCAACATTCACAGAGAGTGGAGAAAGACTCAACAAAGAAACAGCTTGAGGTTTCAGATGAATAAGTTCTATCTTGTAGAACTTGCAGACACGCTCAAGGAATTTGGAAGGCGGAAGATTGAAGCCACAGATCATGTGAGATTCAAAACCGGGATTTCGGTAGTGTCGAAGCTGAAG